>JBBBDQ010001536.1:2575000-3075000 GCA_037127315.1 Ascarosepion bandense
GTTCGTGTGTATGTTTGTGTAAACATAGAATAAAAGGCAAATATCAAGATATATCAAAAGAGAAAAATAAAATATAATAAAAGAAGCAAGAATTATTTAATAATAATGTTATATACCCTTCGTGTATGTATAAACTGCAATTTAAAATGACTGTCGTCCTCACTGATAAATGACAGATACGGATATAGAAAAATATTAGACATATTTTATTCTTCTTTCTTGGTGACAGGGGTGTGGAGTAGAGGGTAGTCCGAGAGATATCACACACGCATACGAGGGCAGTTGATAGGCTGGGTTCGTCTTCTCTTTCTTGTGTTCTCTAATCTCTTGGCTTTCAAACGTCGCTCTTATATAGCCAGATTTTGCTTGATTCTGTCATCTTCTTGCCACATACATTACTTATTATTTTTTAATTATTATTATTTCATGGTTTATGTTACCTGATCTTGAATACGGCTGCCTGCCAAACCACAACCACATTCCTTCAATTCAAATCTGGTTTTTATTCTGAATTTTTTCAAAAATAATATGTATTTTAATGCAAATACACTTTTGTTTTTATATTTCCCGACTTGGAGAACAGCTGTCTTAAACAATGTCACCGGGCGTCTGTATTCCTGATGTTCCATAACGATATTTATTCAATGTAAACACACTTTTCACCTGCCAGCTTGCATTCCTCCATCAAACGATATTTGTTTAATGTAAATACATTTCAGAGTGAAATTATATACTGTAGTCCCAGAATATGTAACAATAAAAACAATAATGATATAAATGATTTACAAATAATTCTGATATCACCTATTGGTATGTAGATGAAACAACGCTGACATGTTTGAAAAGAGGAGATATGATGAAAGAAACCTATCCTAAATAAACAAGCCAAGTAAATTAGCCCTTGTTGATTATGCGGTGACAAAGACGAGGCAAAGAGTTCGAGAAAACATGCGTTTGTAAGCATGTTGATGTAGAGATCTGGATTCTCTGATTTCTCTGCATAATTATGTGTGTGTTGTGCACAGTATGTATAATAAAAGAAAATGACAAATAAATCTCTCTACTACGCTGAGATTCAAAGTGATGAGACATTCCAGGCTAAAAGGCCAGATATAAATATCGTAGAGAAAGACAAGAAGACTTGTAAGAGAGAGGATGTTTCTCTTTCAACAAAATACTGAATACAGGTGAAAGGTGATGAGACGAGAAGAAATTATATAAAACTTTCAAGAGACCTGAAAAATGGCGGATCCCAAAGACATCAATTTGGTCCATTATTTTCGAGTCACTTGACGATAAGATACGAAAGTATTAGAAAACCGAGAAAAAATCGGAAACATTCCGAAGACTGTATGATGAAACCTGCTTAAAAATGAAAAAATTGCTGAAATATTCAAAAGATTTGCCGCTATTTAACACGAATACAAGGTCTATTATCGAATATGACCGTATTGTCTTTCCATCATGTTTTCTCTGCGTGAACGTATGTAATGTATATGCGTCTCTGTATTATGAGTTTAACTTTTGTGTGCATGTTTGTACATTAAATGGCACAAGCACACCAACATACTGATGAAAAAATGACTGAGTTTAAAATAAAATGTTGGAGTAATATATTTTCTCTCCCACATATTATGATAAACCGTTATCCAGTGATAGATCTAGACAGCATAGAAACGGCCACCAAGTCAATGTCCAGTTTATTATTGTTGTGACCTCGTCAACAAGACACAAAGGCGGAATAGTGTTAAACAGATATATACCAATGATCGCGGCTGTCATAGTTATGCTGGAATATATTCCTCTCTCATTCTTTCTGCTTATCTATAACTTACTCTGTGTCTACAAAGGAGAAATGCTACTTATGTATAGTTTGGACGAGTTCATCTGTGATGTGGATAAATCCCATAACAATTACTTAAAGGGATCAAATGACTTTTCATTGAATTAAAAAATTTAAAAAACCTTCATGTCCGCAAAATGTGAATTCAGGATAAAATGGCAAATGAAATAGAATGGAAAACCACTTGAGTAATATTTGGCGAAATAAGCCTTTTTTTAAAAAATTCTATCAGAAAGTAATAAGATTTTATTGAATTTTTCTGAATTTATTCGATATAAATAAAATTATTATTTTTTTTTAATTTTGTAAAAATATTTTGGTTTGTTATTGAATTGAAATATACATGCAGGCACTCAAAATTAAATGCACTCTCAATTTTGCATAAAAATGGAAAGTACATCTGCGTCGTAAGGTCTAATTTCTTTTTGGTCTAAGCAAAAGAAAACGATATATGCTGAAATGTGCGGCCATTTGAAGTCATTTTATGACTCCTGTATGTAATCATCTTTCTGCGCGCGCACACACACACACACTAAAAGAATAAACAAAATCTCGCGGATATGCAGAATTTGACAGTTACACACTTTCCAAAAACACGAATACAAACACAAGTAAAACAAAAAAAGCTTAATCGCAGCAACTTGTCAGTAATCTTTAACAAAGCATGTGTTTGTATATATGTATATATATATATATATATATATATATATATATATATATGTATTTATATATAATATTAACCTTTTTTAATGTATTTAACATAACTCTATCTACCAAAGAAAAGCGATGCATAAGATTTAAAACGCATTTTATAAAAATTAAAAATATGTTTTTATTTTAATTTTAATTTCAATCTTAGTGATTAAATTTAATATTTCAAATAAAAAATAACTTGCTGCCTTTCAAACCGAATATGAATTGATTATTTACTAACGAAGAGGCGTGTTGAGGAAATTTGCCAAAATTTTTAATTTTTTATACTTACGCTTTTATTTTCTTATAATGAACACACGTATTTATAAAATTCGGTACGTTTATACACAGAAAAATTTAAAATTCTATTTAAAATACTGGTGGCCGCTGAATTGTAGTAGCTTTATCAATTTATCATTACTAAATATAGTTTTTACTTAATAACAATATCTCCTAAAGGGGACAAATTAATACAGAATTTTAAAAGAGTTAAAATATTATTATTGTAATTAAAATAAATAAGGAAAACGATATTTTTTGAAAATTTATTATTTATCAAAAAAGAAAATAACGTTTTTGTTGAGACAATAGTGTCCATAATCTAACTTATTCACAAAAGCAATTAAAAGCCTTTTAATTAAATAATATCTTAGTTTTCTTGCATTTTCTATTTAACGATTCAGAGTAGATTCTCAGTAACTAGGGTTCTTATTTCATAAAAAAAAATGATCATTTAAATTCTCCCAGGAGTTCTGCTTATAACTTATGCAAACGTTAAGCAGTACAAACATGAATTTCTCGAAATTTCATAAAGTTAAATAAGTGGAATAACAGTTGTACAATATATTTTTACCAAGATGTTCTGAAAAAGATAGATTTCTAAAATAAAATTTAAGTAAAATCCAACAATAATTTGAGTTTGCAAGAATTTCCCGAACAGTGTATTTAACCTCAAAAAAGGCGCAAAGTCTCCCAATATTAATTTATGATCACCTGCTGACGCAAGGAAAAAAATAGCCAAAATTTGAAAGGTTCTTTAAAAGATTTAAAAATATAATTTAACAATAAAAAATTCTTTAGTCTTTCCACTTAATCTTAGAATAATGATTTTGATGATAAAACTTACTCCACTTTCGGCCTTATCTGGTTCTTGTAAACGTAGAAGATAGTAGGAGGAGTCAGGTATTGACTACAGCGGTACAAACAACCGGCCATTTTCCTGGTATCTTTAGAGATAGATCGTAATTTAAACCGTTGTATCACCAGCATAAATATTCACAAAAAATGTGAGTATACCTTTCGGCAAATAATTTATAATAATATATAAAGAAGAGAGATGGACCGAAAAGTGGACCTTACGGGACACCAGCGTTGAAGACTGACCGTTAACTGCAACCTTTAGGGGCTTAACAGTTAGGAAGAACTTTATAATTGAGAATATTATTCTAGTATTTCCTTGCAGGGTAATCCTTTATACCACATCTTTCAACTAGGATTTTCCCTTATTTGTATTTGTTGCTAGTGCCTCAATGATTCTGTGAATAATAGCAATCAGGATATCAGCAGTGAATCGAACCGATTGAAACTCGTACTGTTTGTCGCTCAAGAGTTTGTCCCTATTGAGGTGATCAACAACCTTCTCATTGATTATAAATTCAAAACTTTTTATAATAGTACCGAAGAGGCTGATAGATTTATTCTATGACAGGGATGAGCATTCATCCACCCTCTTGAAAACAGCATACACTTGATATCTTCCACAGCCCTTAAGTTTAATATCCCTGCCTTTCAGAAAATTGCACACTTATACCTAAAGTTTTAAAACTAGATTGTGTATCATATTATTATAACATTACTTTCACATACTCAAACAGAGTATGCTATGAAAATGCACCAAACTTACTTAGACTTAATCAATAACAGATAAAAAGCAAAAACAACATTTACAGGGAAAATGGTAAAATACTAGGACCAACTTTATTTCTGAATTAAAAATCCAACTTTCTACAAAGTAATTTTTCTTTCGTTTTTTTTTGCAGGATCTTTCAAGACATCGCCAAAAAATATTTAATCTGGGAATTGTTTCTTTATAGACATAAATAGTTCAATGCATATGCCACAGTTCAAAAAAGAAAAATCCTTCAAATGTGAGTGCGGTCTCGATATTATGAGCATTTTTATTTCACTACAGTCTATAGTGGCTTATAGTCTACGGCAGACACAAAATTGCCGTTCCCATAAAGTACCACCCTCTGCCCCCTCTCCAGCTACGAGCAATAAAAATTGGATACAATAAAAATATTAATGATATTGTGCTCAAAGGAAACCGGAAAACAGATGACTTTTATAATTTAATGATGAGTTCGCGACAAAGAGCTTCGTCTTACCTGACTAGGATGAAACTACCTCGTGATCACTTACTCTTCAGGAAACCGATTTGAAACTGTGTTTATATTATGAAAATAACTATTTTCTCTAAAATGATCAAAATCAATATTTTTCGATTTTTGTCGATACAGGAAGCTCGAATAAAACCTAATCAACCCCACCCCAAAATTTGAGTATTTTGAGAGTCAAACTCTGACCGCGGCCGGTTCATACTGAAGCACGGTCTTCTCGGCTGATCGTGGAGTTGATCGAGTTGACCATGGACCAAATGGCACTCGATGTTGAAACTCCAAATCAAATGGTCCGAAATATGGCACGGTGACTCCAGTTTAAAATTTCTGATTCGGGCAGTATACGACACCCTGCCAAGCCCCGCAAACTTACATTTATGGTATAAAACCCAGTCGCCAAATTGTCATTTTTGTGGGCGGAAAGGTACCTTAAAACATATCCTAAGTAGCTGTAAATCTGCACTGGCTGATGGGCGTTACAGATGGAGTCATGACGAAATTCTAAAAGAGATCGTGAAAATAGTTCAAAATGCTATCAAAGAGAATGTTTACAACCCAGACACAAGGCAGATAAAATTTATTAAAGCGGGCGCGAAAATCCCACAAAATAGAAAGGTAAATACAAACCTGTTATCTCCTGCAACAGACTGGGAACTAAGGGCCGATATAGGCTCAAGATTGAAATTTCCAGATCAAATTGTCATCACAAAACTTTGCCCAGATATAGTTTTCTTCTGAAAAAGAATTTGAAGAAGATAGTTTTGAACAGGAGCAAACATACTAAGAGCCACAAGGGATAGGGAGACATGGAGAACCATGATCGCCTACGTCCTGAAGGGACAGGGCACATAGAAGAAGAAGAGTTTTGTGGGAACTGACAGTCCCCTGGGAAGAAAACGCAGAAGAAGCCCATGAAAGGAAGAAATTAAAATACGACGAACTGCTGGAGAGTTGCAGGGTTAAAGGCTGGAGGGCCAGCTGCACTCCGATAGAAGTGGGGACTAGAGGATTTGCAGCAAGGTCCTTAAGCAAAGCCTTAACAGATATTGGGATAGTGGGAGTAAAAAAAGAAAAACACTCATGTCCATAACCGAAACAGCGGAA
Organism: Ascarosepion bandense; assembly: GCA_037127315.1. Classification (NCBI taxonomy): domain Eukaryota; kingdom Metazoa; phylum Mollusca; class Cephalopoda; order Sepiida; family Sepiidae; genus Ascarosepion; species Ascarosepion bandense. The sequence continues at coordinate 2,581,040 of JBBBDQ010001536.1, forward strand.
AGAACAGCTAATTGGTTATGGATCAAAAGAGCGAGTGCCTGGATTTCAAAACAAATTGCTAGCTAAAATTCCCCGAAATTCTGCATTTCTGATTTCTCTTCATTTTATTTGTACTTGTAAATAAGATAAAATGCATAAATAAGTTTTAAATTAATGTATTTAATTGTAATTAAGATTTTCTTTACTTGTACATAATTTATTATATATTTGTGTGGTTTTAAAAAGATTTTAAAGTACTTTTGTATATATATATATATATATATATATTTCTAATTTTTGGGGGGAACGATTTTAAATTTATACATATTTGTAGATACTTGTATTTTTTTAAACGGATTTTTTTTTCTTTTGATAAATTCTTAGACGAGTTATTTTTTTTATCCTCATATCTTTTTTTTTAGAAACGACTTAAAATTATATATTTGTAGATATTTATTTTTAAACGAATCGTGATTAATTCTTAGTCGAGTTTTTTGTTTTTAGCCGTTCAATAGGTAAATTGTTTCATATATTCGGACGAGTTTTATGTACGGTTCGACTCTAAATGCAAAGTGGCTTTGACTGTCGCCAATCAGAAGCATTTGCAAGGTTTTGTACCGCGCCCAAACGTTATAAATTTTTCCAGTGTCTGAAAGCGCTTATCAAGGTTGGACCAGAAACTGATCATCCCTGGTCGGGTCGGTGCGGTGGGGGGGGGGTATGTGATCCACGCAATGACATCACTGACGAAACCCTCTAGCGCCCCCACTACGGTGCGTATGTTTAAAACCCCACCCTAAAATTTGACTATTTTGTGAGTCAAACTCAAAGTTGATCGATTCAGCCAAAACCTTGTCTCGCTCCATGTTGTGTTGATTGATTGCAAGTATAGCTTGGTTCTAATGGTCGAATTGAATCGATGATTTGGTCTGGTACTGGCAGAGTAAATTCATACGATAAAAATGACTTGGATAAAGAAAAATATTTATATACAATTCCTGGATACAAAGTACATTTATTGATATTTCAAATAGGTTTATATTCTCCATGCAACAACTATCACTCTTTCTCGATTAACATAACAGAATGATTGCTTGTGTTTGTTTTTTAACGAGACTTCTGGAACAAGGCTTTAAAGTCGGACGTTTTTTTTCAGGGCGACAAATCACATCATATCAGGTGATGCATTGGTCTCATTTTTCTTCTCCGGTCTGGTCCTGTCCTCTGCTCTGCACCAGTCTCTGTTTTCATTGCGTTCTCTAACGTCTGCACCCTCTCTATGGTCTTGCAGGTCTCTGAGCCCCGTTATGTGTCTCTTCACGTCAGCCGTCGAATCTACTCGTGAGATGTTCTCCTCCGTGTCTCTCTGGTCTGCACACAGTCTTCTGGTCTGCCATCGTATCTCACTCGTGTATCCTCTCTTCGGCGGACCTTTCCGGTCTGCACACAGTATCTTCATGTCTACACTCTCTATTTGTCATCTCCCCCAGGTTTCTCCGGTCCGTGTACACTGTCTTCTGGTGTATATCGCCACTTCTTCACGTTAAATCTTTCTAGCAGTAGATGGCCGCCCTGGGCGCGATGAATGCCGGCTGAGCCCGACGTTGAGTCTCTCACTGTGGCCGGTCGAACTTAACCTGCTGATCAAAATCTCTATCTTATATGGAATCACGTATCCTGCGGGAATGGGATATACCATGCGTTGGGTATGCTGGCGTTCCACCAGACAACCAACCGGGGCTCTCTCTTTTTTTTGGTCACCTGATCAAACCCGTCTCTTTCCTGCTTTGTGTGAGTGCCTCTTACCACTACTAGAGGAAGGTTTTCTTCGACTTTCCCACCAGGCCTTTTCTCATTGTTCATCTGATTAATCCGTCTCATTCCTACTTTGTGTGGGTGCTTCTCACTATAACTGCCCGAGGGGCGTAGTCTAGCCCAACTGCCAAATTTCAATTATCGTTCCAAACCCTTTTTATCATTCTCTTGTGTGTAGTCGTTTTGGAACCTGGGATTCATCATTTTTTACTTTTTCCAAATAGAGGCAAAAGGGGTAATTCCCTTGATTTGAAACGTTTTATCGTATTTCGACAGTGGAAATAAAATAATTAATATTTTCTTCCCTTTTTCTTTTGGATGCCAGTTTGTTTTAAGAAGCTAATTCTTATCAGTCGGCTGAATTTCGCTGCCAATGGTTGCTCTTGTATTCAAGGGTCGTAAAATATACTCTCTATGTCGGCTGCTTGTTTTTAATGGTCGTAAAAATATTTATGTATTCTTCCTAGAAGTTCTTTTAGAATATGTTTTTATTTATTTCAGTCTTGACTAAAACCAGATGGTACCTTCGTTTTATCTTTCTAACAGACGAACAAATTCAATTACTAATTCCCTTTTCTATTTCTTTTGTCTGGTTATCAGTATATCTTCAGTCTATAGAGAACTACTGTTGTTATGATTTCTTTTTTTCCAAACTTCTAACGCCTTTCCAATAATATCATAAAACTGATCGCCTTTTCCAAACAAAAGATCAAATCTAGTGGTTAATAACAAAGAATATGCTAGACATTAGATTACGCTGTTCCATTTGAATAGATAACTTGAAAAGATCGATAAGCAACTGGAAGTTGTTTGGGAATTAAAGAATTTGTGGAACGTAAATGAAATAGTCGTACCGCTGGTTATCGAAGGACAGGGCACAGCTTCGAAAGACTATGAAAAAAGAACCTGAACGAAGATTGAATTAGATAATCTGGGACCATCCCAGTTAGTGCATTACTGAAAATAGCCATAAAAGGAATAATGTGACTTGCTGTCACACAATCTCTTCTGTACGACAGCAGTTACTACTGGTGTCAATACTCAATGGAGAAAATAATACTAAATTTCTTACTATACCGATTGAAAATAAATAAGAAAAAACATTTTCTCTGTTGTTGTTTTTGATCAAATTAACCAGTTCTTTTTCTCAAGCTTCTTTTCAAATTGGCACAGAGAACTTTTCTCATATTTACTGTTTCAATATACTTCCGTCTAACTGGAAGTAGTTAATCATTTTTCTATTTCTTCCATTTTAATTTTGGGACGGTTCTTAGAAAAAAAATCTTTTTCAATTTGTTTTAATCATACCGTCCACCCCGAAATTCATTCAGTGAAATTTCGCGTTTCGTCTTCTCCATTTTTTTTATTCTTCTTCGATGTCAATCCACACAGCAATCATCCAAATTGTCAGCCAAAGATATTTTGTCCTATTGAAAACCAATTCACCTATAAGAAAAATCGATACCACAGTAATCTAAGTAATAATCTTCTTTCTTTATTACTTTATTTGCCCGCTGTTCGTCTTTAAAACCATTCCTCACATCTCTCTATAAAACACGAACATACTCATATATATTAGTGCAGTTGGATTTACCAGGCGTAAGGAAATGCGGGGAGGTAATAGATTATCTTGTGACAAACTTTCACAAAAACGTAGCTTTTAAAATCAGCATTCAAAATGTGATGTAAATGTCTCAGTCCAACCAGGAAGTCTTTCCGACCAAAATATTTATTCAAATAAGTAAATCGGATACACAAACAATCAGTATTTCAACGATCTGACAAAATTTTTAAAAGTATAAATAAAATGAATAAAAGAAGTCAGTGAAAAACGATGCGCCAAATGCCAAGCTACATATATGGCATAACATGTAGTTTAAGAGATTCAAAATTATCCTTCTTTGCAGAGAAAATAACATTTCAGTATACGGTAGCTATACAGGTATAAAAAAATCCATATACATGCGAGATTCTTCACAGAAAGTTCCGAGTATCTCAGATAGGCATGCTATTTACAAAGAAAGAGCAAATTTGATAGAAAATGACAATGATCAAGGTTGTAAGATACTAAAACCAAAGTTGAATAATTTGATATTTGAAAAGATTGCTCGGTCAGTACAAATACGTTGTACTTTTGGCTAGCCTCTGCATAAATAATAATAATAATAATAATAATAATAATAATAATAATAATAATGGACTCAAGTTAATCTATAGTAGCACGGATAATCTAGAAAAAATTATTAAAATACATAACAACAAAGTCCTCAACAAGGATTATGATACAAAAACACGGTAAATTACAATGCTGAAATAGATCGCACCATGGACAAATGAAGTAATACCAGAAGATGGTAATTATAGAAATCCTAAAGATTGTCCCTTTGCATAATAAATGTCTAGTTAGCTCCATAGCTTATCGTTGTACCGTGTCCACAATTGGAAATCCTAATATTATAAAGGTTTATATCGGTTCTACTAAAAACCCGTTCAAAACTCGCTGGTATCACCACACATTGTCTTTTAATAATAGATCTTATAAGACAGCACTCCGTTATCCAAATACTATTGGTCTTTAAAGGAACAAGACAAAACACTCACCGTTAAATGAAAAATCTTTACAAAGGCCCGAACTTGTAACTCCCTCCGTGCACCTTGCTACCTCTGTCTTAACGAAACATTAGAAATTATCAAATTTATGGACAAGGTTAAACTGTGAAGCCAGAGATATGAGCTCACTGTTCATTGTAAACATAGTTCAGCATTTACATTAAAATCCGAGTTGTAATATTGAAAATTAAGGAAAATCCTTTAACTGCCTTTTTGATGGATGCTTTTGTCAGGTTGGACGTTCTGGTTGATCTTTACTAGGTGTGTCGTTCGCCATGTATTATTATACTGATTTTTGTCGGCCGTTCGACCCGATATTGGTCGGCGGGTTGTATAGTTGTGTGATGTTCTACTCGACATCGGTTTTCGCAGGGTCGGTCAATTATTAACAGTTAGAAAACAATGTGGGACTTGGGCCTTGAGAATCATGGTTATTAGGTGTTGGTTTGACAGTCGGTGCTATGGGGAAACGTGTTGGGCTTTGGCCGGATGGTTTGTACTAGTTTGAGATCTGTCGAGTATTGAAGGTAAAATCGATGTCGGATTAGATGTCTCATGACTGTTTAGGTTGGTGGTCGGTGTTGAATTGGGTGCCGAGTGTTATGTATGTTTGCGTATGTGTGTATATGCATGTGTGTATGTATATACATATATATATATATATATATACGTATGTATTTGTATTTATGTGTATATGTGTATGTGTGTGATTGGATGTATATATGTATATGTATGTATATGTATGTATATATATATGGTTAAATAATATAAAGACAAGAGGTAAACTGTATTTTAAATCGCCTACGCGTTTCGTCCTGTGATGGACTTTATCAAGGTATAAAGACGAAATGAAGTTTATTCTAAATTACGTATCTATAAACAAACAGTTTTGGCAACCACAAATTTAACGCTCTCAAATCATTTCAAAAGATTAAGAGAATATTTTACTTTTTAGAATTTCTTCATGTGTAGTGCAAAGTCACGAGATATTAAAATGAAGGGAATTTGACCGTTTTCCTTTCAAAGTTTTTATTATGTGTGTTAGTCTGTTTTAGAATTAATTCATGTGTAGTGCAAAGTAACGAGATGTTACTATATATATATATATATGTGTGTGTGTGTGTGTGTGTGTGTGTATTTGTATACGTATGCGTGTATGTGGATAGATAGATAGATAGATAGATAGATAGATAGATAGATAGATAGATAGGTGTAATTTTGTGGTCCTGGTTTTCACGCTTTTGCGATTGTCAGACAACCTGTTTTATTTTTTTAATTAAATACTGGATATATGTAGAGATGCGTATATTGATGAATTTTTGTGGAAGTGGGATGAAAATTGGGAGGAATATTTCTTGTCGTGACGTCTTTTATACCAATGGAGACATAGATTAAAAGTTGTACAACCATTGACGTGCGCAGAGACACACGTACACGCGAGCTAGTTAACTGGGACTCACACAGGCATAACTTCATATGAACGATATGGGGCTTAGCAGATTTATGTACATGTGTGACGTTTTGTACATGCATACGCATTTAAGTTGTGTATATTGTATCTACCAAGTGTGATGCCAGAGGTTTTGTGTATTTCCTTCTATGTGGTTATATATATTTTTACGATCTGTGGAGTTTTTAGACGTGTACATTTTTGTTCTTAGCTTGTGTATTTGCGTAAGTATATATCTAATAATGTTTCTATATTCATGCATTGAAATATGATTGTGTCTGCAACGATATCATTCATTCAAGGCTGCTTACATTACGAATTCTCTCTGACTGTATTCAATCTGTGGCAATTCAGTCTGTGTTTAAACAGAGCTTTAAAATTTAACAGACAAATTGACAAGTCGATAAAAACAAAATTTTGTAATTTGTGCATGTATATATGCGTGGGTATATTAATCTGTATATGTGTCTGTTTGCCAGTGTTTGTGAATGTAATAGTCTTTTTTCCTATGTGTGAATGTTTGCAGGTTTATTTATTTGTGCGTTCTTTCTCTTCCTCGTTTAATATATGAATAACATTCTAAATCTAATAAATTGTTAAACTTTCTTTTAAATTTCGCAACAATAATAAAGTAGATCTAATAGTTAATTAATAATGCAGATCTCAATTTAATCAAATATTAATACTAATGCCCACCAAATTATTTTAAGTCTGCTCACATATTCTCCAAATTAGAAATTGCTTAATCTGATTGGTCCACATTATACATGCAACAATGCCTCCCTGATTAAAGTGGTTTTGCTTGTTTTTAACCCTTTAAAACCATTTGATTTGAAATAAACCACATCACTTGACAAGACACAAGAAGTGTTCAAACAAATTAGCAACTTTTGTAGTGATATTATAACATAAGCATGTTATAATTTCTGAATATATATATATATATATAATTTGTTTTTGTTCATAATTAAATTAGACCTGCATTCAGTTGTATTAAAAAGTGCTCAATACATTTATATCGTAGATCGTTTAGATATTTGTTATTTGGAAAAAAGCTATTTCCGTAAGCTAGGTTTCAACCTTTCAGTACCTTCAGGTGATTTATAATAAGTTATTTTACAACATTTTTCAAGCGTACGAACAGGGACTTTTACGAACGCACGACTGGAATTTTTAAAAAACCGAAAATGTTCAAAATTGGGTAGGAGTTACTTAGGAATCATAAAGCACTTTCATCCAGGTTTGTTTGATCCTAATATGCATCTATAGGTATGAGTACATTTGGACATTGCTTCTGATCATTCAGTATTTTTTGTTCTAGTAACAACATGGTGGCTAACTTCTAGGGAAATACACCACAAAAATTATTTTAGGATCATACAAACCTGGATAAAAGGGTTTAAGATTCTTAAAACTTCTCCCTAATTTTGAAATTTTAGTTATTTTAATCTACAGCGTTCGTAAAAATCACAGTTGTACGTTTAAAAACAATAAAAACGTTGGAGAATCAGTTGTTATAAATCGCCTGAAGATACCGAAGGTTTGAAACTATGGTCACGTAAATAACTAGCTTGCAAATGAAATACACGATATTTTTCCCTCCATTATTGTATTTATTGATGTTGTTTTGTTGCTGTTGTTCTTCTTCTTGCACAGTTCCTAGTGTATAACTGTTCTTGCACTGATGTCTTTCTATCTTTGTTCTTTTAGAAAATGCTTAATGCATTAATTTAAGAAATGCCTTGTTAGCTCATCCTTTACTCCACCCGGTTTTAGTGTTTGCATAAGTTTTTTCCCCAATTTTTGATTTGCTTGAATCATGTGTAACAGTTATCTCATTTGTGAAAAATGTAAACATCGAATATGGATAAATTTATTATTATCCTTCTATCACGCGTAAATTATTTTGCTTAAAGTAAGTCGGAAAAAAATCAAAGTTTATTTTGTGCTGTCATTTCTTCTAGAAAAAGATAATAGTCAGGGAAAACTGCGGAAGCAATAGAATTATAGCATTCCTACTTGAGTATTTATTTATATCTTTTCTTTTCTGTTTTTCTTCTTTCTCAGTTTGTTCTTTTTCATCACCATCATCAACTCTTTCTTCTTTTTCATCATCTTCATTTCGTGTGATTCTTTATCAACATCCTGTACCTCTTTTCTTTTTCAGTATCATCTTACTTTTCATCATTATCAGCATCATCTTTGCCGGTATCTTTTTCTTCTTGACCGCATTCTGCCCGTAATTCCCACAATGTTCCGCCATTTCTTTCATTCTGTAAATTAAATCCGTGTAATTCTCCACCCCGCCTCAATCCAAATTTCTCAAAATAATTCTTCTTTGTGAGGTTGTTTTTCTTCTACTCAATTTACTTTCGAAATCTTCTTCCGTTTCCACTGGCGATATCAATTTCATCTCTTTATCTATTGGCAGGAAACCGAAGACCCTATCCAATTAGATGTTGCCGCTCTGCCACCATTAGTCACGTGTCACGCTGTCTGCAACAAGCAAGCTTTATCGATTTCCTGTTAATTATCACTGCTATTTACCTCATGCGACAACATCTTTATCATGTTAAATGTCATTTATCTTTTTTGTACCATATTCAATTGAGTTTACATGATCAGTTAAAGTCTTTTCGCAGGATTCAGAGGGATGTTTTCACCAACTTCTCTTAATGCTTTTACGAGCAAGTGACCAAATGTAAGGCTTCAATGAAAATAACATTACAAGTATTATAACAACAAAGCTGTGTCTGCTTAGTGGCTGAGATAGTTGTATATGTTCCGCACCGGTGTGAATTCATCGTGTCAAGCCTAAGGTAGCAACTGGTTTCAAGCTAAGTCTGATTTTAAGATCAGTGCCCACCGCTGTAGTTATCGTCAAAATACCGGGACGAATCGATCTCTCAATACTAACTTTTCCAGCTAAGAAAATTTTTTACTCTCAACCAACCAGAAAACAACGAGAATTACTCCACTATCTTTTCCACGAATTCATACATTAAAAAAAAGAAGAAATGAGCGCCTACGTGATAAAGGGACATGGCATTAAAAAGATAATCAAAATAATCTTACATTTGGTCTTATGACGTACTGAGGGAAGTAAAAATAAGCAATTTAGATTAGGCATACAAATCAATGCAGAAAAAAAACCGTGTTTTAACGAACACTGAAAAGGATTAAGAAAACAAGAAAAATGTTTCGTAAATGTTCATAAAATTGTCTTTAGTGTGAAAAGGATAAAAAATTAGAAGTTTAAATACTCTTTTGGGGAACAAACTAATCAGTGGAATTAAAGATTTCAAAGATGAAACAATGTTACTAGTATTTCTTTCATCTTATTTCGGTTGCTTTTTAGCGTAACGCTTGGTTTGGTTAAGTAAAGGTCCTAAAGTAGAAATGAAGGAATATTGCAAAGTGAGATGAACTCACGTCACGTATATTTGTCGAGAAAAAAATTATTCTTTCCGCACTATAAGATGTTAGTGCGTTTTGTCCTGGAAATATAAAACGTCTTTATTTCAGTCAATCTCACACGATAAAGAAAAATAAGCCATCTATTTTACATGGATGACTTGAAGTTATATGCTAAGAATGATAATGAGCTGGAAGGTCTTCTGCAACTGTAAAATGCTTCAGCGAAGACATTGGAATGAAATTTAATTTGAATAAATATGCTAAAGCTACAGTTTTACGTGGATCAATACAAGAAACATCCTCAATTAGCCTAGACCCTGCTGCAACAATAAAAGAATTGAAACCAGAAGAAGCTTATAAATACCTAGGTGTAAATGAGAGCGAAAACATTCACCATAAAAAAATGAAAGAAATAGTGCGTAAAGAGTACTATAGAAGGCTACGAATGATATTAAAAACTGAATTAAATTCACAGAACAGAGTTATGGCTATTAATAGCCTTGCAATCCCAGTTGTCCAATATAGCTTTAACATCTTAAACTGGACTCTAAACGACATCAGGCGAATGGATGCTAAAACAAGAAAACTTCTTTCTAAGCATAAGATGCATCATCCAAAGGCTGATGTAGACCGTCTATACATACCCCGTAAAGAAGGTGGAAGAGGTCTTATTCAGCTGGAATTGTCATACAAGACAACAACTATTGGCTTACTAACATACATAGAAACAACAAAGGATTGGATGATAAAATTAGTAAGGCAACATGAAGAAAGAAAAAAAATATTCAATAATAAAAGAAGGCAGTAAATTCAAACAAGATTTACAGTTAGTAGATTCTGTAGAAAAGCAGAACGGAAGCCAAGAGCCGGCTATTGCGACAAAGAATATGAAAATGAAAGCCAAAGATAAAGCTCTTGAACAGATAAAACAGCGCTGGCAAGACAAACCTCTGAATGGCCAATATCCAGTACGTGCCACTAAATCCAATGTTGACAAAGTTAATACTCATCGATGGTTACGTGCATCTGGATGAAAGTCTGAAACTGAAGGCTTTATTCTTGCAGCACAAGACCAAAGTCTTTTCACGAGAAACTTTCAGGCAAATATTATGCATAATAATATGGATCCAAAATGCAGGTTTTGTAATAAACACCAAGAAATAATAGACCACCTAATCTCAGGCTGTTCTGTGCTTGCCCCAAATGAATATAAAAATCGCTACGATAGAGTTGGGCAATATTTACATTGGGCAATATGCAAACATTATGGAAAAGCCGTAGGCAAACACTGGTATGAACATCACCCAGCACCGGTTACAGAAATAGAAGATGTAACCATTCTATGGGATTACACCATCTACACAGACAGAAAAATTGAAGCAAACAGGCCAGACATTATTGTTAAAAACCAGAAGGAGAAAACTTGTCTATTAATTGATATGGCTTGTCCAGCGGATTGTAACTTAGCAATCAAGGAATTTGAAAAACTGTCAAAATATAAAGACCTGGAAATTGAAATAGAAAAAATGTGGAAATTGAAAACAAGAGTTGTGCCAGTGATAGTAGGTGCACTTGGAATGATAAAAAATGGAACAAAACAACACATTGAAAGAATCCCTGGAAACCCCAGCTTAAGAGATATACAAAAAATTGTCTTATTAAGTACAGCCCACACACTAAGGAAAACTTTATCTATGTAATGCTGGAGATGATAGGGAAGATAGAAAAACATGAAATAGAGCCATAACAACACGCCACTACCTGCCTTAGGTCTCCCCGCAGACTTGGTTGGTAGTGAGACCAAAGCAGAAATCGAAATATGATGAAAAATGACATAATAATAATAATAATGAAATTAAAAGAATTGTAACAAGAAGAGACGAATCAACAAAATATGAAAAGGAACCGGAATCAGAAATAAAATGTAATAACATCAAACAAGCCACAGGTCATAATGTAGAAACCGTGGAACACGCAAATCACTGCGAAGATAATGCTGTAAGTTTAAAAGTCCTGGAAAGGTGTGATCTGAGTCAGTTAAAAGACAAAAATAAAACGAGTTCAGAACACATCGAAGATAAGTATTTGACGGAAAACAAGAACAATATACAGGAAGCCAAGATAGAAATAAAAACCATCTAAGTCACATACAAAATATTACAATGGAGGAACGAGAACAGCTCCCAAAATAACAACCAACAAAACATAACCTCCGAACTATTAAACTCTACAATGCAGCACTGAAATTAATACTGGATGAAGACACTCATACAAATCTCAACGAAGTAATATATGCATCAGCAACAGCAGCAACAAAAAAATTGAATATCAAAATAAAAACAAGGCAGTCTCGCAGACGTAAAGATCCACCTTGGAAAAGAAAAATAGAAAAAGAAATCGAACAACTTAGAAGTGAACTATCAGTACTGGATGAACTGAGTAGAGGAATAAATGTAAGAACTAGGAAAAGCAGAAGAGCCGAAAGAAAATATAACATTAGGAATGAAAATGAAGTCTTATCAAATAAAGAAAAAATAAAGCAAAAAATCCAACTGAAGGCTCAAAGAATAAGACGCTATGAGAAAAGAGCAAGATTTCACAGACAAAACAAGATTTTTCAGACCGATACAAAGAGATTTTACAGGGAAATAGGTAAAAAAAGAATTGAAGTGACAGTACCCCCCAGAATGGAAGAAGTCACACAGTTCTGGGAAAAGATATGGGCTTGCCCTAAAGAACATAGCAAGGAAGTACATTGGATTACGCAAGAGATAGAACAAATGAAAAATAAACCAAAACAGACATGATCTGGAATTACAGAAGATGATGTTAAATTTTCACTAAAAAAAGCACACAATTGGAAATTCCCAGGTATAGATAAAATTCCTAACTTTTGGCTATATTATTTAAATGCAGCACAAAAAAAACTAGCCAAAGAACTTCAAGAAATGGTTGACGATCCCACTAAAATTCCTGCATGGATGACCAAAGGAATTACATTTCTTCTACCCAAGAATGGTGACACAAACAACCCGAAAAACTACAGACCAATTACATGTCTTCCGACAACATATAAACTATTAACATCTATTTTAACAAAACAGACATATTTATTCTTAGAAAGAAATGACATGATACCGCTTGAACAAAAAGGGTGCAAACGTGGCTGTTATGGTTGTAAAGACCAATTGCTAATTAACAAAATGATTCTGGAAAACTGCTACAGTACAAAGAAAAATCTTAGTACTGCCTGGATAGATTATCGAAAGGCATTCGATAGTGTGCCACATTCCTGGATTTTAAAGACTTTAAATATATACAAGATATCGCCCGTCATCATCAATTTGATCAAAGAGTGCATGTCTATATGGAAAACAACCCTTTACCTCAATCATATAAATGGAACCTATAAGTCTGATGAAATAAACAAAAAAAAAGGGATATTTCAAGGTGATTCTTTATCTCCCTTACTATTCTGCATATCATTAATAGCACTAACCAGTCAACTTAATAAGACAGAATGTGGTTATAAAATAGGCCAAAAGAAAATAAGCCATCTATTTTACATGGATGACTTAAAGTTATATGCTAAGAATGATAATGAGCTGGAAGGTCTTCTGCAAACTGTAAAATGCTTCAGCGAAGACATTGGAATAAAATTTAATTTGAATAAATGTGCTAAAGCTACAGTTTTACGTGGATCAATACAAGAAACATCCTCAATTAGCTTAGACCCTGCTTTAACAATAAAAGAATTGAAACCAGAAGAAGCTTATACATACGTAGGTGTAAATGAGAGTGAAAACATTCACCATAAAAAATGAAAGAAATAGTGCGTAAAGAGTACTATAGAAGGCTACGAATGATATTAAAAACTGAATTAAATTCACAGAACAGAGTTATGGCCATTAATAGCCTTGCAATCCCAGTTGTCCAATATAGCTTTAACATCTTAAACTGGACTCTAAACGACATCAGGCGAATGGATGCTAAAACAAGAAAGCTTCTTTCTAAGCATAAGATGCATCATCCAAAGGCTGATGTAGACCGTCTATACATACCCCGTAAAGAAGGTGGAAGAGGTCTTATTCAGCTGGAATTGTCATACAAGACAACAACTATTGGCTTACTAACATACATAGAAACAACAAAGGATTGGATGATAAAATTAGTAAGGCAACATGAAGAAAAAAGAAAAAATATTCAATAATAAAAGAAGGCAGTAAATACAAACAAGATTTACAGTTAGTAGATTCTGTAGAAAAGCAAAACAGAAGCCAAGAACCAACTATTGCGGCAAAAAATATGAAAATGAAAGCCAAAGGTAAAACTGTTCAACAGATGAAACAGCGCTGGCAAGACAAACCTCTGCATGGCCAATATCCAGTACGTGCCAATAAATCCAATGTTAACAAACTTAATACTCATCGATGGTTACGTGCATCTGGATTAAAGTCTGAAACTGAAGGCTTTATTCTTGCAGCACAAGATCAAAATCTTTTCACTAGAAACTTCCAGGCAAACATTATGCATAATAATATGGATCCAAAATGCAGGTTTTGTGATAAACACCAAGAAACAATAGACCACCTAATCTCGGGCTGTTCTGTGCTTGCCCCAAATGAATATAAAAATCGCCACGATTGAGTTGGGCAATATTTACATTAGGCAATGTGCAAACATTATGGAAAAGCTGTAAACAAACACTGGTATGAACTTCACCCAGCACCGGTTACAGAAATAGAAGATGTAACCATTCTATGGGATTACACCATCTACACAGACAGAAAAATTGAAGCAAACAGGCCAGACATTATTGTTAAAAACCAGAAGGAGAAAACTTGTCTATTAATTGATATGGCTTGTCCAGCGGATTGTAACATAGCAATCAAGGAATTTGAAAAACTGTCAAAATGTAAAGACCTGGAAATTGAAATAGAAAAAATGTGGAAATTGAAAACAAGAGTTGTGCCAGTGATAGTAGGTGCACTTGGAATGATAAAAAATGGAACAAAACAACACATTGAAAGAATCCCTGGAAACCCCAGCTTAAGAGATATACAAAAAATTGTCTTATTAAGTACAGCCCACACACTAAGGAAAACTTTATCTATGTAATGCTGGGGATGATAGGGAAGATAGAAAAACATGAAATAGAGCCATAACAACACGCCACTACCTGCCTTAGGTCTCCCCGCAGACTTGGTTGGTAGTGAGACCAATGCAGAAATCAAAATATGATGAAAAATGACATAATAATAATGTCGTCAATGATGCAGGAAAAATTTTATTTGTGTGATGTCTCAAAGACAAGTCTGCTTTGTATGGGATGAAGGAATGAATGCATTATTAAAAAGAAATTACAATATATATTGATAATTCTGGTGTAAATGAGAGACAGAAGTATTAACTTATAATTCTATTTCTTCCGCAGTCTTTCCTAGCTTTTCATAGTAGAAATTACTAAGAAGAGTATAAAAATAAACTTCAGGCTTATTCAAAGCAGAATAATTTACGTGTGATAGAAGAGAAACAATAAATTTCTCACTATTACATTTTTCTCAAAAGAGACAGCTGTTACACGTAGTTTTATTTTTGCATCACTAGCCTTTCGTAGAATAATCACAGATTTTAAAATTTTCTTTGCATGTCGTAATAAGTAAAGGAAGTTGGAGGCTAGAAACGAAGTGTGTAGGAGAGTGATTGAAACGACGAATGGTCATACGAGACTGTCATGCTGATGTCAAACAATTTCAAAGAAAAGGGTAGGGAAGACACTATCCAGCTGACGTGCCCGAGGAAAATCGGAAATCGTTCGACTGAACAAGAGAATAGATAATACTAATATGTTGCTAAAGAATGAACATTTCGTGAAAAGAAACACCCCCCTCAAAAAATCAAAAAAATCAAACAAAACAAACAAAAAACGAAGATAAGATAAAGAAGTAAAGATCCTGGAAGTAAATAAAGGAAACGGTGGAAAATAGCATTGCCTATAGTATTGTCTATATTTCTGAGATGAGGTAGTATTTATACTATTTAAATTATTCGGACTATTGTCTTCAACTTGGTTGCCATTTGTACAACGTTTCGGCCGTTGTATGCTCCAGCCTTCTTCAGGTGCTAAGGAGATAGAAAAATCAGGCGTAGCTGACCACATATAGAGTAAAAAAAGGATTACCGATCACATGGGATACAGTTGAAACAAGAGATACAGAACGCCACTGGAAACTACGTAAACTTTAGGAATCAGCATAGAGATAAATACAATATGGGAACCAGTAATATGGAGTGCCAGAGAAAATCATTAGTGTCGAAAATTGCAATATAAGCACGTTAAAAATACTAGAGAAAACCAAGAAAATATAATATGAACTCTGGGAAAAATACTAGAGAAAACCATTAACATCATCAAAAAATACTAGATGTCTGGTAAAATATGGTTACTGAACATTAAGTTTTTAAGTCTCAGAAATGCAGGTGTTCTTTTCCTTAAGTGGAAATAGACATTGGTTAGTTCTAAAGAGTTCTGAGTTCAATACCAGGCTACAGCAGTGGTGAACAAATAACTTTGAGAGTCGTGTTAGAAGGAGATAACTCATATCTATCAAAAGACGCATAGAACAAGGAATGAGAATGATATACCCTAGTGATCATAATAAAGGGCTCGGTTCGAAATTCCTAGCACCTAAAGAACGCCGGAGCGAACTGTCGTACAAATGGCAACCAAGATAAGGACAATAATCAGAATGTTCTGTAATATTTCAAAAGTTTATTTTTCTCCGCGTTACCTAAAGGCCTGATACCAGTAGACATCTCAATGTATGACCATACGATCATAGGCGATAACCTCCCCTCAATTTACAGTTTGATATCGGGTAGATAACGTTTGACTAGCACCATGCGTGCCTCTGCTCGTGTTTAATGCCATACATATAATTTCCTTTATTTCAACCATACTATGTCTGAACACAGAACTCTTCCATTTCTGTACAAAGTTTGACCGAAAAAAAAAACAAAGAAAAATTACCTAAAGGCCTGATGATGATGGGCATGTGATTTGCTTGAAATATTAATCGTATATAGTCAAAAAAATGGACCCATTACTTATAATTTCTTAGGTTGCCCCGAGTTCTCGTCTGCATTTACTATAGACATTTCACATCATTGATTTTTATCTTTTCAAACCATATAAATTTAGGTGTTGATCACACTTTGGTCCCGCAGTAGTATTCCCAAGGAATAAACTGATTTCTTTTTTCTGAAGTATGTATACTCCGTCTCTATATAAAAATCCACATTCTTGCAACTAACCCGACAATTATTGGTATGCAAACTATGCCAGCACCAGTCACTATAATCAACTTCATGGGGATCTCTTAATACCTCTTGCTAAATCTCTCAATATTCACCTGTTCTAATTTATTTAATAGTTCGGGGATAGGAATCTTCTCTATGTCACGCACTTTCACAGGCATGGTGTTCACAAATACTGGGGAATTTTCACGCAATTAGGAATCACACTTCCAGACTAGAGTCATTTAGGAATGTGAGCTGAACCTTTGCTACGTTCTTATACCTCGAGTTTTCGTTAACCCGCGTAGCCAGCACAATGTGATCATTGTAATCTGCTGTGCACCCTTTCTCTATTTGTATAGTGGTTAGTGAAGCTCAAGTAACAAGCTTATACTGGAACCTTTAACCACTGAGTACCGTAAAGTCTAACTCGCAGGTTGTTGCTACAATCCAAGATCTACGATCCACCCTGATTGCAGTTGGAAGTCGAGTGTTCGTTTTAATTGTGAGCTTGCAGTCTCTCTTTATTATTGCCTGATTATACCAATAAAGCGACATTTCACAAGATTCTCTCGGATTGGTAACGTAAATAGGACTGGAGACCTCGTATAAGTTGCTGGTATTTGCCGAACACAGCGCTGCCTAAGCGGGACTTAATAGAATGTACGGGCTTTCAGCCATATCTACTGCAATCATTTCCGACTCCAGTTCGAATCTGGTCGATGACTTAAAACCGTCCGCTGATCCCGAGCCTGTGAGCAATGGAAGAGGAAAATTCAAAATACTATACACCACGTTAGGAGTGTTCTCTATCCACCAATGGGACATCCACCACGATCACAATTGATTTTGAGTCAAAAAGTGTCCTACAACTCAATTTTCTGTAGTAATGCCAGATATCCTTATATGTGTCACTCGCTAATTTGAAATTATTCGGAAGCGCATAAGCTACACTATGCATTATCCTCCACAATTATAGTAGCAGACAAATGACAAACCGATGACAAGCTGAGCTGTAGTTGCAAGTATCTCAAAGCCGTGCTAACGTCAAAGAAAAATGTTCCTAATGTATCAACAATAAGCTTCTATAACCAGTATCTATGCGTAAGAATTTCTAATCTGGATACTCGTTTGTCCATTTACTGTGTTGCATTCATCATGAAAATCACAATGCTTTTAAGGCTAGAAATAAGCTTGTTTATCTTGTACCTATTTTAGGATACCTCACGCCGCCTAACATTTACAATAGATAGGCCATATCCGTCCCTGTTTATTTGATAATTTACCCAATGCCTTTTTGATCACGCGAAGCTTATTCTCCGATGCAGAAAGGAAGCTTGGAACATTTTCAACAAATGGCAACACAGAACGCTTCGTTCTCTGAGTGATATATCTGTAATCTTCGTTTATCAATGATAGTGGCTCGCCTTCTATCGTAATTTCTTTAATTTCGTCGTTTGCGTTATCTGTACTTTAAAGATAACATTCGCTGGTGGGAAGACATATCCTTGTTTTTTGCCCTTTTTTATTTTTCTATATCTGCTGAATTCTATTTCCGTCTATATGTAGGTGCTTTGTTGCCAGTATAGATTCTTGATTGTTCTAATGTTTTTCCCGAATATATCAAGGTTGCCGAGCATATCTATGACGATTTTGTGATGTACGTTGTCGAACGTCTTTGCGTAGTCTATAAAACACATGTATAAGTCCTTGTGCATTTGTATTGCTCTTTCTGATAACATTCTGTGCATAAATATCGCGTTCCTTGTTCCGGTGTTTTTGATGAACTCACAATGTTCTTGTTTTATTTCAGGCTCGAATCTACGGCGCGCTCGATTCACCAGAATCCGGATGATGAGTTTTGTTATGTGACTCATTGTTTGGTGGAGATCACATTTCTTTACACCTGGCTTAGGCAGTACTATGAAAATTTATCTGTTTAACTTAACACCAAATTATGCTCGTTTATTTAAAATAAACCCTTATATTATTGAAAGAATTATAAACAATATTAATTTTGTTCGATCTAATTACATAGTGCGTGACCCGAAATAAGTAAATAATTACATTACAGTTATTATTATAACTGGTCAGATTATCATCCATTGTAGCTTGTATATATAATGATGGGCTTGAAAAATTCTCGGTCACACATTATTCTCTATATGTAGCAAAATGATTAGATTCTATGTAGAATCATTTTTTATATTTTAACCTTATCCGGCCGGAAATTACGACTTAAACCCCATTCGTCCCCCTGGTTTTACCCATCTTGCTCTATCTCTATGTCTACAGAAATCACTTCTTCCGGCTTTATCGGAGCCACGCGTCTGACCATAATAGGCCCCTTTATGCCTCTGCTCGTAATGAGTGCAACAGGATCCTAAATGATACTAAGCTGTTGTTTGCCGACAGAATGAATCAGCGAATAGCATCCAGCAAGTTTGGTTCCAAAGAATACTGACGGCTCTGTAAAAATGTACTAAACAGCAGCAAGCCCTCAAACCCCGCCTTTAATCAATACATTTGAGGTCTTCACATCTTCAGCGGACAAGGCCGAGTGCTTTGCTCGCTGATTCTTCAGCAACTCAACATTTGATTCTTCTGGGGCGTCCGCACCCGATTTCCCACCTAGAAATGAGGCTCAACTGAGTGATGTTCACATTAACTCCTCGCTGATCTTTAACATAATTTCAAAGTTTGACCCACATAAGGCGATGAAATGTACCCCTGAACTCTCCTCTGTTCTCTCCCCACTCTACAATTACTGACTCTGCTTCTTGCTTTACTGCCTGCTGGTAGTCCTTCTTTGTGGTTTCTGTATTTAAGAACTCTGGAGAACCCTCAGACCCCTCTAAATTTCGCCGTCCGACTGAGTGTTGTCAAAGTATCCCAGGCTATTATCAATGCTGGTGTGGTTCAACATTTTACTGCCCACAGCCTCTTCTTCAACGAATACTATGGTTTCCGCTTCATCAGGTCTAGTGCTGGTATTCTAACGACCAGCACAGATTATATATCAGGCTCTCGATAAGAACGACGAAGCCTTAGATATCTCCAAAGCATTTGACAGAGTTTGGCATGCTGACCTACTAGGCAAGCTACAGGTCTATGGTATAACTTGACGAGTTTTTTATCTAATCCATTGGTTCTTTCAAATCGCGTAATGAAGGTAGTACAGAACGAGCATTCTGCCAGATAATATAAGAACGTGGGTATCCTTCAAAGCTCTATTCTTGGCCCTGTGCTTTTTCTGGTCTTCATCAGCGATCTCCCTGGTGCAATCAGATCCCAAGTAGGCATTTACGCTGACGACATCACCATTTACTGTCGCCTCAATAAGAAATCTACCGAGGCTGACGAAGCAAACCTTGCTGCTGATCTTGAAATAAATCTCCAATTAGTGGTGGACTGGAGTAAAAAATAGCTCGTAAAGTTTTTTGCTTTCAAATTAAAGCTGCTATTCTTCAACAACCATAGATAATTCCTCCCCCCACCTGCCCACATTAGCAGGAATCAGACTAGTCTTCCTGAAAGCAAAACACTGCACCTCTTCGGCCTAACTCTCTCAACCGACCTCAAGTGGAATGACTCCATTGAATTAATAGCTAAATCTGCTGCTAGGAAGGCCGGTTCACTGAGTAGGGCCAGGAAGTTTTTCTCGTTTGAATCCATGTTGCACATATAAAAATCTATCATCCGCCCGTGCATTGAATACTGCTGTCACATATGGCCGGGTGCCTCTACTATTTATTTTTAATTTCTTGACAAAATCCACAACCTGGTAACTCAACTCCAGTCTTTTTATCCCCGACCTAATGTGGCTTCCCTCTGTTTCTTCACGACTTCTGCTACGATGAGTTTAGCACCCTGGTGCTCCCTCAGCATGAATTTACTCTAGGTACCAGACATGCAACTACGTCTCACCTGTTTAGAGTGAACCAAATAAAATATAACCGCAACTTTTACTCTATCAGCTTATTTTCTAATCCTTCCCGACTGTGGAATTCTCTTCCGTATACTTCCTTCCATGACAGCTACACTCTCCAAGAACTTAATTGCAATATCAATTGTCATCTCTTTCCTTGACAACTCTTGTATCATGTTATTTTTCATTTCCACTCTACTCTCTTGCAACTCTCTTTACAACAGTGTTCTTGCCCTTCTTATACCCATTCTTGATACTCCCTGTAACTTGTTCCTCTTTCTCATTCATCACTCTGCTCTTATATAACCCCCTGCGCACCAGTAGCAGTATTGCCTTTCTTGGGGTGAACTGACTTTATATATATATATATATATATATATATATATATAGAGAGAGAGAGAGAGAGAGAGAGATCATTAGTCAGTTGTTCTAGTCACTAGCAGTAGCGTGAAACTCAAGTAGTGGGCTGAACTTTGACTGTTTTTTTATATTTGTTTTGCGAGGTAACTTACCTAGCAAAACAAATATAAAAAAACAGGCAATTACAATTTCTGTCCGTTTTGGAGGACTTTTTCTTTTAATTTCTTTTTCTTTTTGTTTGTTGATTTTCACTTTTCTTTCTTTAATTTATGTATTGGCTTTTGGTTCTTATTTCTATTCATTTTAATTTCTTTGATCACTTCAAAGGCTTATTTTGTTTTTACTTATACATATATTTCTTATATATATATATATATATATATACATGATTGTTGTATTATCCAGTAAGACACACACGCACACACACACACACACACACATATATATATATATATATATGTGTGTGTGTGTGTGTGTGTGTGTGTGTGTGTGTGTGTGTGTGTTTGTGTGTGTGAGTGCTTGTGTGTGTGTTTTTAGGGATTATTTAAAAATGAATGTTCTATGTATTTTTAAAATAACATCCAATCTACTCCATTTTTTGTAGGTTTCAACTATATTTAGAATTACTTTTTAGCGACGCTCATTTTAAATAACCGGTTTCTTCAACGTCTTCAAATGTCAATAACTAAACATAATTTTTATTAAATAATTAATCTTTGAAGGCTGTTATAGATCCTGTCTTGAAATTAGATTTGTTTTTCCTGTCTTTTCTTTATTAGGTTTGGTACAGTTTCTTTTTGGAAAATCTATCTATTTTTGGCTCTGTTGTCAAGGTTTTCAGTACACATCACTTATGAGTACAGCAAAACGCTTTATAATTTTTTATATGTCCGGCAAATGAAATCAATGTAAAATCGATCGATTTCCCCAGAAGCAGAGATGTAACTGATGACGTATTAAACTGAAGCTTGTAAATTTGATTCAGGCAGCGACTGATTCATAAACGATGATCGAAAAGAGGAATGTTCTATTCTTTTATAAGCCATTTCTTAGAAATAGTTTCAAAGTAAACTCTTTTCCTTTTCAGTTAGTCAGTAAATCGCTCTTTATGTAGAAAGGATATTACATTGGTTAACAAAATCTCTGTCAAACAAATCAACACTAGACACATTTATACATTCATTAATCTCAAATCTCGCATTTTATTCCGAAGTCATATGATTCTTTTAGTAGGGTCCATGCTTCTAGATATCTATCTATATCAAATTGTTGATATCGCATTCTGTCTCATGCTGATTGCTTAGATTTATTAGTCCGTCAGTTGATATAGCTTTCTTACTACTAACGTCATATTTTATTCTATATACTCATATATATATATCTGAAAATTCAGATAAATAAAGTTTAGATATCACGAAATTGAGACCGAAAATAGTTGATTTTTATTTCAGCACTGTTTTTCTAAAGAAATCTTTTTTATCAGATTATATTTTACTATAATTCCTCAAATATACACGAAATTGAAAACAATATATTTATATTCATCCGCAGACAGATCTATTTCGCTGTATATCAGCTCATCAGTACAGTTAGACATCCGGTTTCTTCTAGCCAGGATTGAAACCCGACCGAATTGACATCAGTCGGCGAATATATATATATATATATATATATATATATATATATATATTTGTCGTGTAAAGAATCTACCGAAGATAATTTTATCAATCTGAAAGATTTAATCATTTTAAACCCTACTTTTACTTACGTACCTCAACTTTCGATAACTAACTTTTAAAGTGAATTTTTAAAAACAAAAAAAATGTTCTTGAAATGTTTATTTTAGTTTTAATTGAAAGCTAAATGATTAAATTTACGATTTCCATTTAGCAAAATAATCTGGCGTATTTGAAACTGATATTATATGTCTTGGAATATAAAATCTTGGGATTTTTTATTTTTCAATTTTTCAGTCATTTTCAGCGATCGACACATTTGTAAACAAAACTTAATTCTCGGTTTTAAAAAATCTTACAAAAATAAAATATATATCTGTGATACATTATTTTTAGAAATTTAGCAAGTTTGATGCTAAATTAATCTGATATACAGGAGTATTATTTATAGCAAGAGATTTAGGATAAAACTATTTTTAAACACAGAGTTGACCTTTTTAATCTTTCTACTACAACTGATATGCGTTAACAAAAGCGAGATAAGTATGGCAATCACAAATGACATATTTGTACAATTTTTTCCGGTAAGAGGAAGAAGCCCTAAAACATATGACCTTTTTAATACACACATATAAATTACCATACAAAAATCTTCAAATACACAAAAAGTAGAAATTAAAATTATTTTTACGTACGATTTGTATTAAACTTTTAAATTTTCGATTAGAAAATATAGTCGTCATTTTATAATCTACAAGCCTAACGTCTACAAGTATTGAAAATATTTTAAAAATATTTTTGAAACTTTATAAATTATTATAATAAAAAAAATAAAAATGAACACAGTTCTTTTAAAATTTACTTATTAATCGAAAATGCTTTTCTTTAAACTATAAAGTCAGACATTTATATTATTTATGAAAGTAATTAAAACCTGATCTAATTAAATAATGTCATAGTTTTATTGCTTTTTAATTGTACTATTCGGAGAAGATTTTCTGTAAGAAAGGCTAAATAGTTTTAATAAATAATGCACGATTTACCTTCCCCAATGTGTTCTGTGTTTAACTAATGAAACCATTTTTACATGCAGGATTAATTTTTTGAATTTTCATGAATTTAGGTGAAGGATGGATAACAGATGCTAAAAAATATTTTTAACAATCGTTTTTAAAAATAAATAAATTCAAAATAATTTAATTCATTTGTAAATAATTTTTGAAAGTTTAGTTAAGATTCGACAATTATTTGATTTTTGCAAGAATTTCCAAATTAATGTGTTTGTCACCGGAAAAAATGTTAGTTATGTAATATTACGTTTTCCATTGTAAACTCTCGTAACGATTTGGCTCCCAGGTAACGAAAATAAAAACAAGATTTTTACCAAAATTTCGAACGTGTTAAAAATAATTAAAACATTTTCAAAAACATTTTGTAGGAAAAAGTTCGTTTTTATTAAGTTTGGGTCTTTTTTCTTCATGCTCTGCTGTTTTTCAGCGATTTAGTTGAGGTGCCTATTTTAGTGGATATATTTTAGTGGATAAGTCTTTCTTTAAGATTTCTGCAGAATTCAAGCTGATAAAGAAAAATAGATATCTTCTTTTTTATTCTTCTTCTTTATGTGCCATGTCCTTTTAGGACGGAGGCAATCACGTAATTTCACTTGCTCCTGTCCCTTGACACTCTTAAAATTTTTCTTCTTAGTATCTCCCCTAACCCCGTTTCCTATCCATTTACTCAAATCCATCAAATATGTCTCGCACTGATTACCCCTTTCTCTCCTTCCATCTATCCGCCATGGGCGTATTAAATTCTCTAAACCATCCTTCCTCATTACATGTCTCAGAAAGCTCAGTTGTCTCTTCCTGATGATAGGTATAAGTTTTATTCGTATTTGCATCCTCTCCAAAACCTTGTCGTTGTTCACTTGCTCTGTCTATGATATCCTCAGCACCCTTTGTTAGAACTTCATTTTTGTTGCCTCTAGACTCTCTTTCATCCTTGTCCAAAATTCACTGCCATATAGAAAGACAGATATCATATAGCAGTCTAGCACTCTTTCTAGGTTTATAATGAGGTCTTCTGTTTCATAAATATATAATTAACCTATTCAAATGCAAGTATCCACTAAAGATAACATTTAAAGTAACACAAATATGTCAGATTTATGAAGGAATCCATTCTAAAATTATTTGTTTACGTTTGGATACGAAATTGCGCAGATATGAAAAACAATGACAGGAGAAATTTTACCTGAACAAATGAAACTTGCCCACATCTCACCGACTGTTCTCTGTGGCCAAGTTGGAAAGGCCTGCCAGATCAAGCTGTAGGTTCCTCTGCTCTGAGGAACACAGGTTCCATTCTAGCGGAAGAATGCAAATTTTCTTTGATAAGAAACTCAGTCCAGTTGACAAAAATAAATATATTGTTTAATAAATGAACGGAACGCCTACTGAAATACGAGCATATACCAAAAATTACGTTTAATGTGTAAAATATATAGAGAGAAATAAAATAGTTCACTTATTTTTTTTGTCTCTAAATTTCCTGAAAGGTTTTTATAGGGATCAGCAGCAGATTTTGGACTGATTTTATTTTACACACACACACACACACACACACACACACACACACACACACACACACACAGATATATATATATATATATATATATATATATATATATATATACTACATTGCCATTTTAGAAGTTCTAATTACAGTATTTCTTATTACTATATACATTATATTTATATATTTATATCTCTTTATATATATATATATATATATATATATATATATAAAGAGTGAGAGAGGAGGACGAGAGTGATTTTATGCTCTGCATCTCTTAATTATTTAATAATGTCATTTCATCTACTTGTTTTACTAATTTTCTTTTTCTTTCCATATCTATCACTTATTCTTAATTCAGTCCCTTTACATCACTTTATCTGCTGCAATTCGTTTAGATTTAATTCATTCTCCTTTATTCTCTCTTTCATTTTCGTTCTCTCTCTCTCTCTCTCTCTTTCTCTCTTTCGTAACCTCTGCTCAACTGGAAAGTCACGGTTTATCGGAAATTGAAATTCTCATTCTCTCTCTCTCTCTCTCTCTCTCTCTCTCTCTCTCCATATATATATATATATATATATATATATATATATATATATATATATCACAGAATATGCTGAAAGAGCCCTACCCAAGTATTATCTGAAGTTTCGTCAATTGGTTAGATTCAGGGAAAACGACTATACTAGAAATTTTTTTAGCACCCCTATCTATCTATCTATCTATCTATCTATCTATCTATCTATCTATCTGGTTGGCTATCTATCTATCATTTTTCCTACAACAAAGCGGACAAGCTACAATGCTTTTCCCTTCACCCATGTTATGAATCTCTTGTTTTCATTAAAGTGAGGTGAAGTTCACTTTGGCCATATATTATTGTTCAAAGGCTATTTTAATTTAATTTTTCATCTCCATAAATTTGATTAATTAAATATCCGAGTGATGGTCAGACATCCAGTAATAAATCAGTTGAACTGGACTTGACACACAAGACGTGAATCGCGCGAAAGAAAATACCATTTTCTATTTAAAGTACGTCTATGTGTGTTTTTGGAAATCGTGTATTTGTGTAGGTTTATATTTATCTCTTCGTACAAAAAATGTGTTGCTATCTGCAGTTGTATGTGTGGTTGGTTCATCATGTGTGAATAAGATGCTTCACCTTAGAGCAATAGTTAGAAAGCTATTCGCACAATTATTTTTGTGAGCTTAATTATGGCTAAGAGCCCCATACCTGATTAAACAACGTAAATATCAGTTAAATCCGTGTCTTGTGTTTTTGTTTGTCTTACGCAGGGGCTCCCTACATGTTCCCTTATGTCATACTATGTTCTCAGACTTGTATTTGAATCGTTTTACTCGTGTGTCTAAATGCTCTATGATTTTAGATGTATATTTATAATTGCATGCAAATGTATGCGTTATTAGCGATTATGTTATTTGCTTACCGGCCGTTAGTTCAATCTTTTGCTCTGATGAACACTATATAATAATAACCGTTAATTAACCTGAACACTATATAGAAATGGTATTTATTTATATATTTCGTATCACGTGCTACATAATTAAATTGAACAAAATTAATATTGTTTATAATTCTTTCAATAACCTTATAAAGGGTTTATTTTAAATAAACGGGCATAATTTGACGTAGCAGTGATACTGTCATTAAATTCTATACCGTTTGAATGATAACATGCAAAAATATATATTATAAACCGTTTAATAGCTGGTGTACATAATATATGATTCAGAGTATGTCATCAGCCCTATGATATCTATTATCTCATATACGAGTACATTAGAAGATAAGTCTAACCACAGACTGTTATAGAATAGTTGACATTACTGATGGTACCGGTGTAATGGATAAGTTGTCGTCTAAATTACGCAATAAATGAAAATAATACTGACATAATGTTTTCACAGATATATTTACCAAAATTACACAAAAATATAATGAAGTACTAAAGAGTAAATTTGCTTAACAAAATCGTCATTGGCTTGAACCACGTCTTCGGAATCTACTGCTTCTCTTTTGAATCCCCTCCTTGTTTAAATTGGTGAATTCTGTCATAATACTTGGCTTCAGTTCATCTTTGGCGTGGCAAGCAGTTTTGTTGGTTTCTCACTCAATTGCATCCCACATATAATAATCAAGGGAGTTAGGTAGCCAGATATAATGAGTGATGTGATCGCAGAAAGTGTCTGGCAGCCATGACTGGGTTCTTCAGCTATTTTGGCATAGTGCAGGGTCCTGATGCCAGAAAAAGTGTTTTCCAGCAGCCATTCCTTTGAGCTAGAATAGAATTGTCTTCTCAACGCACTTTATGTATAAATCTGTGTTCAGCCTGAGACCCTCACCAAACAATTAGTAGTTCTTTTCTTATCAGAACGATGTATATGTAAACACCTCTCAGAAAAAAATATTAGCAACAGAACAACAAAGACAGCAACGACAAAACCTATCTCAACACCGAGTTGAATCAAGGAGATAACATAGTAGTCAAAGGCATCTCTGCCTCGCATAATAGATTTAAAAAAGTAAAATTACAATCTGGAATAAGAGAATTTAAATGTAATTATTTAAAACAAACCTTTTTCAAGAAAATTAGGGATAAAATACTTAAATGGATAAAAAATTAATCACTAGATCTTGTTTAAGTTGTAAGAATTCTGAGATCTGAAACGCATGGATTGAAGCACTTTTTCCATTTTAGCTGTTTGATATCATAAGTAAAGACGATTACGGAATTTTTTTTTCTGAAACAAGGTATTACAAGAATTGTGTAAATACATCAGTGAACTCTGCTTAAGTTCTTCTGTACCTGACGTGCTTTGCTATTTTGCCCGTAACTAGGGGCGAAATGTGTATTCTAACTTTCCTAAGTCTGTTTGGGCAAAGGTAAACGACATTGACATCAGTACTAATTTTAATATTTTTTGATTTTTAATATCGGATATTAATTCGACATTCCCACGACGCTGCAAACACATCCATATTTCATTATCTCTCTCTCTTTCTCTCCCTCTCAGTATTATATTTACCCCCCATATATATATATGTATATATGTATATATATATATATATATATATATATATATATATAATACTATTTACATCAAGCCATCCATCTTGATCAATTTTAATATTTTGGATTAAATCTTTTCAGCCTAAGCTATGCAAAACACTAATACGCAGAGGGTGAAAGAATATAAGAAAAACCTTATTAAAGAGATAGAACAATAAAAGAACAGGAATTAAGAAAACATGCTATAATGACTGAGATTACATTTAATTTTTTAAATATCATTGACTGGAAAGCAAAAAGTCGGAAAAGAGTACCTCAAGCAAGAAATGCTAGAAAATGATCTGATAGCAGAGAAATTACGGTTGCATCTAGCCACTTCAAATATAACATCATGAGATACGGTGGTAGGAAACTAACTGAACCCATAACTGTCAGGTCATATATATATATATATATACATATATATATATATATATATATATATATATATATATGCGTGTGTGTGTGTGTCTGTGTGCGTTTGTGTGTGTGCGTACATACAATGCGATACACAAACAGGTATATAGATACCCAAAAACAAACATACTTATAAAAAGATAGAAGACACTAAATCTAAATGTAAGGCAATAAATTCAAGAAAATCTCATTACCTTGAAGTCTACAATGAATGCAAAAAATGTAATAAATCAAAACAATCTCTTTAGCAAAAATAACGAGATAAGAAAACGGATAAATATGAAGATATGAGGTCAGTTAAATAGATATATGCGAAAAATAGGTATCCATTCGCAATGAAAACAATAAGTCTAACTATAACACTAGTCACTTGAACTTGCAGAATGCAAACCTGTTCATTGTTTACGCCAAACCAGTGACCAAATATAATACATTTTATTATTGCTGACAACATTGCCTGCGTACGCATTTTCTTCGACATAAATGAAATACGCAGGAAGACAACAACGGAGTAGGAATACAAGTAAGACAAATGTGTTTCACATTTGTAAAAAGAAAATTATTTACTAGCATCCAGGTAATAGAATGTACGAATATATTTTAGTAAGATAAATAAATGATAAACAAAGTTTACCCTGGGACAAAAAGGTTAATAAAATGAACATTTTAATAAAAAATGTGCAGAATTTATAATTAATTATTAGTTTGTTAGAATCATATATTACGTTTTTTGTATGTATCTTTACAATTTGCATGAATGATTTTATATTATTTTCGAACAAGTTATAGGTTATTTTACTTTAGTGTGTATTGTTCATCCTAAGCAAAGCAATATTTGCCTGTATGTTGCAAGGGGGTTTATAATATTAAAAAAAAAACAGAGTGGACAATAAAAAACATGTTTAAAGGAGATAGAAGATGACGATTGACGTTGCATTTAAACATTATAAGATCGTAGTAGGAAAGCATGAAGCCGGAAGACAATAAGAGTGATGTTCGGGAGAAGAAACTATTTGTTTTGTAAGTATGATTACATCTGGCAATTTCAGTAATAACATTATGAGCATTGTGCTTATTTCGTGAAGTTGGGTTACCAACGAGAAAATCTCAGAACATTTACTGAGAAAATATGAAAGCGGCAAAGAAAAAAAATAATGTTACGGCGGTGAAAATATGTTGAAGATTTATATTCGGAAGTGTTAAAAATATTTAGATATAAATAGAAGCGTTAAAGCAGATATGGCAGCAATATTCGATGTATGGAAGAATAGTAGATAAGATAGATTCTGGAGGAATAAGTAGACAAGATAGATTCTGGCAAAAAATACTGTCTAACATGACATAGTTAACTGATTTTTTTACTAGCAGACGTAGCAATTGATTCGATATAACTCTTTCACATCATGTCAATGAAAAACCTCAAAACAAGAAAATACAGTGAGTTGCTCTTCTGGAGGTTAGCATTAGCCATGCTGATGTAAAGCAAAACACATTATTCATTCGTTTATTTTAGTTCGTTCAACAGTTATTGTCCATTTTTCAGAATTGTATATTTTATGAGTTAGGAATTGAAGAAACTGATGAGGTATTGCATTTATCCAACATGTTTCTTAATATTCAGTACGTTATAAATTTAAATTATCCTTTGACTTTTTAATGGCTTTATTTGCGGGAGGTTGAGTGATAAGGCTACATGATGTATTACGTAGACTGATATTGTGTATTTATTATTTATTAAATATATCTAGTTCGATAGTTTTTTAGCTGCACGACATGTTTCCTTAATGTAAGTTTTTTATTTACTAAAACAATATTTGTAGATATTTTACGATTTATCTTGCGTGACATTTTAATACAGACTTTCTTTTCGCATATTCTATCAATTCGACGTTCTTTCTTTTCATTCTTTTTTATGTTTCTTCCATTCTCTCTACTGACGCTTTGATTCTGTACTTAGTTACCGTCATCATTTCAGAATAGTTGTTGCCCTCTCCAACTTCCCATCCGTTAAGCAATATTTGTTCCTTTATTATCTCTCACAGTCTCTTCTCTACCACCCATTTACAAAAGCTTGTTAGGCTATTCGTTGTTTCCTTCTGCTCCTCTTCTCTACAATGTGGTTTGTGAGTGTCAAATTCTCCAAGCCAATTTCCCTTAAAACTTTTTCGGTGCATACATGTTCCTCTCAGCATCCTTCTCTATAATCCATTCTCTTTTTCTCAAGTCTGTTCTTCATCTGGAAGAAAATTGTTCAGCATTTACTACCATATGTGAGTATTGATATTATATAACTCTTTTTAGTCTTTTTAGGTAATCTTTCACTTAAGCAGCGTAAAATAAATTGCTATTCCATTAACGGCGTAAAATCAACAAGAATAATGTATATAAATTTATTACAATCCCAAAGAATTTCAACGTATAATGGTGAATAATTAAATAAATGCTGCAAACACGAGAATGTTCTTCTAACAGAGGATCCACAAAATGATGCTAATAAATAAAGACGTCATGAGAAGAAACCTCGTGATTGATTTCCTTCATTCCGGTATAAGCAGCCCAGTCATCTAATATGATATGGCTTCGAGGCAGATGTACTATACAGTCACCCGTTTCAGAGTTTTTGGTTGCCGATCCGGTATTTTAAATAAGAATCCGGTTCAAACCGTCAAATACGTAATAGCCAAAAATAAAATGGCTATTTATTTTACATCATTTAAATGAATCAGAACATCGGTAGTTTATTTTATGCCACGTATGAGAAGGAAAGGTATATTTTTATTTTAATACATTTTCCCATCTCTTAGTACTTCGTTTATCTTTTGGAAGAAACCGTTTTTTGTTCTAATATACTTTGGGAATTCTATCTCACATTTTCTATCATTTGTTATAATAATTCACAGTTCAATAAATTTCTGTTTGTGCTTGATTCTGACGTCTCCAAATGAACCATCCATGGGAACGTTCATATATTATGTCTTCTTACAGTTAATTTTTTCTTTTCGTTGTTATTTTTACCATTCTGTCCAGCTTGGAATGAGAAATAGAAGAGCCAAGTTCTAATGTCAGTCGGGTTCATTAAATTTGCTTACTTTATATGAATCGATCCCCTTCACTCAGTTATGGGTTCAGCAATATGACTTGTATCTAAAAAAATCATTGATATTCTCAACAATTTGTTAATGCAATATTCACTTGCAAAAGGATTATTCCTATGATTCAAAATATTTGTTGACTTTAAATTTCCCACGAAGGATTGATTAATCTTAAAAGATAAGTTTGAATCAGTTTTATTGATGTATTGTTGATATTTTCTTTCTGTGTCTATCATTGACATCATCTCATCAGATAAGATTGGTTACCTCATCATTTATTTCCTTTTCAGTTAATGTTTACTTTCATTTTAATTGTTGAATACTTTTATATTCCTTTAGCATTTGTTACATCTGATTTATTTCCTATCATAATTCGTTAACACTTTACATTCAATTTACCTTAGAATTCTTCCCTCAAAACATTAATTTTATTATTTATCTGAAGGTCAATCTTTTTCCTTAGAAATTCAACTAATATTCATAAATTTTCTTTTACTTGAAAAAATAAGATTCAGTTTTTTCGTCCCTTCCAGAATGTACTTCTTTTCAATGACATTCTAGTGAATTTCGTTCTTATTTTTTTCGACATGTGCATCATACCAGAATTAACCCTCAGCGATTAACACACAAATACATTGTAAATATGAGAGAGAGAGAGAGAGAGAGAGAGAGAGAGAGAGAGAGAATTTCGTGCATTGCATTACATAATTTTTAACATGTTTTTTTCTGAAAGCAGATTTGGGGTTCTGGAACCTGGCACCATTCAAAAAAGACTTAAAGGATGATAAATTGGTGCCCCTAGCAGAGTATAAGGAAAATTAAATAAAAATTATTTGGTGTGTGAAATTGCACGATGCTTGGAGAATGTAAGCCTCTTTCGCTCTAAATATAATGTTGAGAACTAAAAAGTTGAATTATTTTTTTAAATGTCCCTGGTCGCATTTATGAAGGCCTTCTGAAAGTAACGCCTCCGATTACATTATTTTCTGTCTTGCCTTCTATTTCATAATGATGTCATATGGTAAGTGAATGGAATTTTGAACCTTCTTATTAGTAATCAATAATTAGTTTTCATTATTTTCAGTCCATTAAAATAATGTATATCATGAAAGTAAGTACAAAGGTACAGAGTTGTGACATTGCGTTCTTACATATATGAAATTGAGAGGAGTGCCATTGCTTGCATAACATTTATTCCTTTTCTTTATCGCGTGTTTCATTGATGAAAAGAACGGAAACACTTTTTTAGGTCAATACGGCTACTCATCAGCTCACTTTTGTCAAGCGAAATATTCACCCCTAAATTTCCTGTTTACTGTTTGTCTTGAATCAGTTGTTAAAATTTTTTGCAGCTTATTACGATAGATTGCTCTGATTTAGAACAGATGCATCAAAATTTGTAAATATTTTGTTCCGCTTGAAAATGATGTAAGACCTCATGAAAAAAGTACATCGCAAAAATTGGTAACTATTAAGTCATGAGTCCTGATTCATCCTCCCTATTCGGAGGACCCGTTATTTACTGTTTTTTTTTTTTAATTGGGATCACTTATATGAACTTTAATGACCCCAGTTGCTTCCGGGATGGGAGAAATTCACAGTCAGATATTTTTGACATTTTTTCAGTTATTCATGCATAAATAAAGAGCTTTTTGAATCAAAGTATAACATTTTAACAAGTTCGGTTCAAAACACGCACCTTTTTTATGCGAACGCTGTACAAGTTGAGGCAGAAAATTATTCGTCTTGATGAAAAGAAACATCGCTTAGAGCCATAAAACATACACGCCATTGTATATATTCATACTTCACATATCAACATACTTTACATATCGCTTCTTACGATCCAATGATTCAAATAACTAGCCATTGAATTACTGTTCTGGTGCTGCTATTATTTCGGTCTACCATTTCCTGCTTCTTGAATTTATTTTAAATCTTAGCTACTCAAATGAAGAGTAATTTACAGAATAAGGCTTTTCCATTCAAACGCAAATTACTCAAAATATCAACGTGTGCTGTTCTACCAAATGAGAAACACTTTCGCCGCTTATTCTTGCCGTATTTCTTACAATAACTCTTTTACTCAGTACAGAAAAACAGCGTAAATATTCCGCGTGAACGGTTTCGTTCTTCTGAAGATAGTCAAGTAATTGCCTATTCCAGGAAAACTGATGGCCATGATATTTTCTAATGAATCATGAATTTTACTTACTACAGATTGCAGTTCATCTCCGAATCTTAGGGTTAAGTTTTCAGCAAGAATGATCACCCATCCCCAAAAAATGTCAAGGATTCTGTGAAAATGCTGCCAAATAAACTTTTTTCCTGTATATCGTTTCTAGTCAGCATTCAAAACCTTTTGCTACTCATTTGGATGACAGCTACTTCATATCCCACTGTTTGTACCCATTGCATTTTTGGATATGTCTAGTCAATCGACCATAACTAAAGCCAGGAGCAAGTCAACAATTTCAAAAGGTGACACTATTGAAGATTTCCTGGGTTACTTCATTTATTTGAATTCAGAATTTCCACGTTGGAAGTTGGTATAATAGTTCCTTACATTAAATGTTTTACGACAACTTCATTTAAATTTTTTTAAGTTGAAGTTGTTCGATCATGTGTATAAGCTAGTTTTATGCTAATTTTAATATAATTGAACTATTTGATTTTGAAATAAGTTGATGTCAACAATAACATGTTTTTTGTCATTTCATCCCCGGCAAGGAAAAGAAAATCACTAAGATGAAAAGAGGTTACCGAACGTGAAATAATACGAGAAAAAGAAAACATTATTTACGAGAGAGAACAATACAAAACAGGAATTAAGAAGCCAGAAGATAGCGATTGTCACTGCATTTAAATTTTTGACTGAAAACAAAAACCCAGGGAGAGTTCCATAAGCGAGATATTCGTAAAAAGAAATTGTTAGCATGGAACTTACGGTTACTTATAGTCATTTCATCTGTACAAATGATGAAACCTTGCTGTCAGTCTAGTATTGTGCTTAAATTTATGGAGTCTAAGTACCAAAATGGAAGCCTCATCAGAACAATTGCCATAAAAATCTTTATAGAAAACGGCACAGAGAAGCTACGTTACAGTGATAGAAAGGTGACTGAAGTCGAGATGCCATGACCAAAAACATTACAGATTCTTATTTGTTTTTTATTTTTAAATACATGGCGGAAGCAACAGACAAGATATGATAGCAATATTCGATACATGCACAAGTGGTAGATTTATAAATGCGTAAGATATACTTATATATATTAAGTTAGATTAATGCAGGAAAAATTGTCAAGCATAACACAGTGAACCAATTTTCTTAGCAGCAAACGTAAACATTGATTTAATATAATCTTTTTACTTATGTCAACAAAAAACATAAGCATTGCTTGCTCTAATTAACAACAGAATATAGGTATGTTTTTTAATCAGCTACCCACTTTGATCTTATCGAAACAATCAGACTCATTATTAAGACAAGAATAAACAGTTTGGTCATCAACATAGATGACAAGTATATATATATATATATATATATATATATATATATATATATACATACATGTGTGTGTGTGTGTCTGTTTATGTAGGCTTTAATATATATATATATATATATATATATATATATATATATATATATATATATATATATATATATATACTTATCATAATTTGGTTACTTCTTGGAAATGTTCATCGTTGATTGCAATCAAAATTTGCATCCTACTAATCATCCTCTAATTCTTGGTATATCTAAAGCCATCAACCACACTAATTGCTATAATATAATCTTTCTAATCTACAGTGTAATATTTGTTCTTCCAACTCTCATTCATTTTTCTTTTACTTCTCCTCACATTAGCAACTTTATACATACACTTTATATCGTACAATTCAATCAGCATTCGATGGAGGGGACACCTTTAAACAAATAAAACTTTTTAATAAATGGTTTATTTGAGTTCACGCATTGATAACAAAAGAGACCGCTTATTTTTCTTTTCCTTGCCACCAATAAACAAAATCGAGTTGGCGTGAATGCACACGGTTCTGTTTCTAAATCGACATTATTATACCAGTGTCATACAGGTTACCTAGTACCCGTTACGTGAGACAGTTTAAGTCATAACGAAGCACGCGTCCATTTTTGACGTTGCCCAAGGCTTATCTGATGACAGAATGTTAAAACCAAAGGTCTAAGGAATGGCCGAAGCCTAGCGATGCCCAGAAGAATAATGACTGAAATAATCTAAAATTTGATATCGGCTTTATTCGTAATTGTTTGGTTTATTTGCCACTGGCTATAAAGTCGAAGAACCTAACTGTTTCTCTGAGCGATGTTAACTTGGTAACAGGCCAAATGAGATAACTAATGATGTTTATATTGAACTTTGACCCGCTGAAATGGCCCTGGTCTCTGTTGAACCTCATTTGTGTTTCAGTGTTAGCTTGTGAGAATTGAAGGGCTGATATCTGCTCGGGTAGAGATGTCGGGGTGGCGTTAGAAAGCGCTCAGTCGACCAATTGACCAGCCGCTACTTGCTATTTAATGGATAGAGAAGCAAAAGCCTGGAGGAGTGTGAGGTTTTACTATCACCCAGACCTCAATGAAATCGATTGGGTGGTGGAGGTGGAAGTCTGCAGGTGCAAGAAAAACCTGCCTTCCACCTTTCCTGAAAATCGATTTCAAACATATGCAATATGAATGGTAGGTGTACAGTTCATATGTGCTTGTTCGAACTCATCTAGAAAGTTCAAAGACATCCACGTGATTATACACCGGTAAAAAGGCAGCTTATCGATACTCGATCTCTCAAATCATTTTTAATCTTAAGCTGATATCCTTTTCCTCATCAGAAATAGCAATTATAGAAGATGAAAAAATTATTTTTCTGGAAATATTTTTAAAGTGTTGAAGGAAACGTGAAAGAAGAGACGCGCAATAAGCGGAAGAACATAGGCGCAAAATGATCAAAACAAGCAATTGTAAAATACTAGTCGAAATATTAAATAGATTAAAGAGTGAAATCGTTAAACAAATTTACGTCTAATAAAATGATTTCGTGTAATCTATTTTCAAATTCGGTTTAAGTAAACAGTATTTTGAAGGGAATGATAAAAGAAATGTCTCTCAGAATCTTGAATCGGTAAAATACATGTAAACGAGTAAATGAATTACATGAATCACGTCATGCAGATGTAGTGTTGATTATAGGTCCTTTGTATAAAGGGAACAGTGACTTTTCTAAAAAACATATAGTGACGGCAATCACACCCAAATAACAAGAGTCCACCACTACGCAAAAAAAAACTTCTTTATATTAGAATTTTCACTAGAAATCCAAATTGTTTCATTGTTTTACAGATCTATCCGCAAAAATTTATATACACATCCAAATACAATTTATGATTCCCTTATTATTATTATTATTATTATTATTATTATTATTATTATTATTATTAATACTTTTAACCTGTGAAAAGTTCACGGTTTTCTGTTTTTAATATTCTGATGAATCTTAATTATTAAGTTAATGATTGAATAAGCGTATGGAAAATTCTACGACAATAAAATATCTGTAGCAATTTGCTTATTGCATCAATTAATATTTGAACTTAAAAACTTTAATAAAATATAATAATAAGAATCATAAATGTAAAGTTCTCTCTCTTCGTTCATAACACAACACTCAATAAGTTCCGGGCCTGACATATAGATGGAGCTATTAATAAAAGATCCATAAAGTTACTAACAGTCAAATGGCATATGACAAAATTTGGGTCCAAATAGTGCCCAGTTTACAAATTACAGTTATTTAAGTGAAGCTACTGTTGCAAATTATCAAAACAATGGAAACATCTGAATTTTGTGTTTTGATAAAGCATTGCTTTCTGATGGAAAACTACTGTTCAAGCAAAGAAATTGTTTGATAAGTGTTGTTCGGACTCTGCTCAGTCGAAAACGACGGTTAAGAGGTGGTATGCTGACTTTAAACGCGGTCGTAAGGACACAAATGATGCTGAACGCCCAGGTTGCCCCAAATTCTGCAGCTCTACCGGAAAACACTACAAAATCCACAAACTATTTTGTCGATCGTAAATTGAAGTTATGTAAGATAGCAGAAGAGTTTAACATATCATAAGGCATTTCGCATGAACATTTGTCAATGAGAAAGCTGTGTTCAAAGTGGATGCCTCGTTTGCTCACAGTCGATCAAAAACATTAACGCGTAGACGATTTAGATTTGTCTTCGAGGCAACAAGAAGCTTTTGCGAAAATATATGACAATGAATAAAACATTGATTCACTACTTCACTCTGGAATCAAATCGGCAGTCAGCTTAGTGGACAACAGCAGATGAAAGCCGTCCAAAGCAACCATAGACGCAAATATCATTTGGCCTTCGTATTTTGGGATGCGCAAGGTATTTTGTTCATCGATTACCTTGAGGATGAAAAAAAAAAACTATCGACAGCAAATACAATATAGCATAACTAGTGCGCTTGAAGGAAAGAATCGCTAAAATACGTCTACAAATGAAAAAGAAAAAAGTGATCTTTCACCGAGTCACAAGTCGATCGCAACGATAACAAAGCTACATGAATTGCATTTCGAATCGCTTCTGCATCCATTTCTCCAGATCTGACCCCCCAACAGCTGTTTGCTGACTCCAGTGAAAAAGATTTAGCTTCAACGAAGAAGTGATATGGGAAACCTAGGCGTATTTTGACGCCAAAGACAAATCGTTCTACAAAAAGGCATCGAATTGTTAGAGAAGCGTTGGAATTAGTGTATCGCACTAGAAGGAAACTATGTTGATGAATAAAGTCGAATTTTCCCTAAAGGTTGTTGTTTTATTATTTAGGCCCTGAATTCATTAAGTGATGTGTTATCATTCCCCGTTGTATTCATTCTCTTTTATGTTTACGTATTGCTTGTCTCTCTTCTGTTCGTAATCGTTCTCGTCTTCTCTGTCGTTCCCTTGCTGCTTCTCTTTGTTATCTTAATTTTTCTTCTATTGAAATGATTTTCTCCGGAAATATAATGCATTTACAAAATATATTTAATTTCATTCATTACAACAAAAGCGCGGCAGACGTAGGTACCTAGGTAGGTACTTCATATGAAGACTTTCTGTGCTCTTCACAGTGAGAATTTAAGGACTGATTTGATAAAATAAATAAAAATAAACGGACGAAAAGTATTTTTCTTGGTTAAAGAATAATCAAGATAAAACCAACAAAGAAAGACTTGAAATTCTTATTTAAAGCACAAAATCGCTATAAGTACAATAATACTCTCTTTTTAATAATACATGAGAAAATAGTTTACAGTAATTTTCTTTTCGTTTTATATTTCCTGTTCAATGTTTTCTTTCACTGATGCGTGTTTATGTGTACGTCGTCAGGCGTTCCAATGTTTAATCTTTTGTGTCTTTGTGTGCGTTCATATCTGTTTTTAGAGCGAGATACACGTAGGTACTATCGTATTAATATTTATTGAGAGAGCAGCAAGCTAGAAAGTGACTCTTGGTCACAAGTATTCGAAGCTCACTATCGACATTAAAATAATATTAATATTAATATCTGCTAATGCTATATAAGGCGCATGCATTACAGATTCAATAAAATATCTTCATGTTAAGTAATCTTTTCTCCTCAAACTGTCTCCGAATTTATGTTTTTCATTTTTGTTATTATTATTATTCAATTTTAACGGTGATGGCTTGAAAGACATGAAACCATTTTAATTAACTCTCGGCTAAGTCTCAAGATCTCAGAATAAATGTACAATTTATTTATTTATTATTATTATTATTATTATTATTATTATTATTATTATTATTATTATTATCTATTCTATCCCGCTGTACATTTTTTCAGATGTTATACTGGCAAATAAAATTTATGACTTAGCAGATTAAGACACTTTTAAACTGGGTTTCAAAGTCACTAAAACTGATGGCTTAATTATAAAAGTTAAAAAAAGAAAAATGATATCAGAACTACTACTCAAAATTTGGATAAGTATTTCAAAAGTTAATGAGTTGTAGTTTAAAGTAAATTCACAAAATTGTCAATTCGCATGTATAGAAAGGCAGATAGAACCTAAACACCAGTTTATATGATATGATTTTAGATCATTGAATGTTTTCATTATGTAAATTTAAAAACCACACGGAAACCCTGGGATGGTTAAAAGCGAAATTTTTTGATGCAATCCAATATTTGAACCACTCCATTGATTGTTTTAATATTAATCTAATATAAAATAAAAGCATTATTCTTGGTAGTTCATTTAAGATTTTAACGGCGTATACTTCCTTATGAACCAATCACCTCGAACGAGCAATAAATTCAGTTACCGCGAAAGTAAAAGACAAATACAAAAATAAATATAAGACAAAAAGATAGAAAGTAATGTTTCTTGATGCTATTTGATATAAGGAAATTGCAAGGAATCATACTGAAAACTGAAATCTACGATGACAAAATTAATTTAATATCTAGGTATAAATGCTAAAACGACTTGCATTCGACGTTTCGATATTTATATTACAAATAAAACTTTTTAGACCTTGTGAAAGTCAAGGTAGAAATAGTAATGCCAAAATTTTGACTCGTAAAAGCAAGAACGACCTACTGGAGTAATCTGAATTCAGTTATAATTTCCTTGAAATTAATTTTATTAGTAATTTTGTCACTTCATATAATATTTAATTTTACAGTATTAGAAAGACTGAAAATGAACTTACAGATTCTTTCGAGTTTACAAACTTTTACCGTATGTATGACGACTTTGATTTCGAAGAGAAGTGAAAGAACAAAAGATTCATATTTGTGCAAATTTATATTTTTATTGTGCGTAGTGCACCTTGCAAAGTATTATACTGATTATTATTTGTTTGCTTATATGTTTATGTTGCGACTGTTTCAGAATTCTAAATGTTGCACGGTTGCCATTTCATCTAAAAATTCTTGGATCTCTTTCTTTCTAATCGGCAGCCGTCTTTTTTTAAACAATTATTTTCTATTCCCGAGTAATCAATAATGACTAGTTGTTACATTCTATTTATATTAGATAGCATGTAACGACGGTACATAAAGAAGAAGATGGATTCTGACGACAAACGTCCTGGCCCGACCCAATGACCCAACATTTTAGTGATAAATTTAGATATTGATTTGATGTAGTCATTCCATTTGAGGTCAGTTGAGAGGATGAGGCTATGGAGGCGCAGTTCGTTGCTTTCTGGAAGACTAGCGCCGTCCATACTGATGGACGTTAAGAAAGTTCCTCTATGAAAAGAGAGAAGCTTTGTTTTGCAAGCATTAAAATTCAAACAGTCACATTATTAAATACTAGCAGTATAGCCCGGTGTTGCGCGGGAGTAATGAAAGCTTTAAAACTAATCCATGGTCCTAGACTCTTTGGGCGTTGGCAAGAAAGACTAAAATGCAATAGTTGTTTCCAGTTAAAGCGAAACTGTAGACTGAAAGAAAAATGAATGTAAGTCAAATTTTGATTTCCTGATATCGATATCAAATAGGTTTTTTTCGTCGTAAACGGAATTTTGAAGGCTAAATAAGTCCTCTGAGTAAATGGTATCATGGCTGAGACTAAGATTATATATATA
Organism: Ascarosepion bandense; assembly: GCA_037127315.1. Taxonomy (NCBI): domain Eukaryota; kingdom Metazoa; phylum Mollusca; class Cephalopoda; order Sepiida; family Sepiidae; genus Ascarosepion; species Ascarosepion bandense. Next base: position 2,622,378 of record JBBBDQ010001536.1, read on the forward strand.
TTATCGATTTTCTGCACTATTGTAAGAACTGCAACCTTGGAACTTCTGAATATCGTTTCTTATGCCTTTGTCTATGAGTGTATCAAATTTGATTAAAATCGGACCACACCATCTATAACCCGATCTTTTCGATTATTGATTTTTGATATTTATCGGGGGTACCTCGACACAAAGCCTAGCTAAGAACACTCGCAGACGCTTATAGTACAACCGTGTAAATTTTCAAGAAAATCGGCTCATCCGTTTCGGAGTCTATAGTTAACGGACACCCACACACACACACACAGACACATACACACACACGGACAAAGTTCCAGTTATAAATAAGTTTAGATAGATTAGCTCAAGTGACAAAAATGCAAATACAACTAAATTCAAGGAAATTATGGTTGAATTCAATTTACTCCAGTAGGTCATTCTTACTTTTAGGTGTCAAAATTTAGGCATTATCATTTGTACCTTGACTTATACAATGTCTAAAAATGTTTTATTTGTAATATAAATATCGAATAATCGAATGCATTTCATTTTGGTCTTTCTACCCAGCTATTAAATTAGATTACATGTCATTAACATAAACGTTGTGTTAATGCTAATAACCTGTAAGTAAATTAGATAAAATGAATATGAAAGAAAATAAATATTTCAGTTAACTATAGAAAAGAGACGAAATTAATTGTTTATTTTTTTATTTCAACGATATCTTATGCTTTTTTATTTTCCGACATTTATATTACAAATGAATATTTTTAGACCTTGTGGTAAGTCAAGGTACAAATGGTAGTGCTTAGATAATCCCTGTTGTAGACGCCTGCTCAGGTAGATTTCTGTTTCATCAACATCCACAGAGACAATAGAGTTTTATTTTTGTTAAACGGAACTTAATTACGTTTTTTTTAGGTGAGAGCAACTGATCTTGCGTGATCCACTAGCTGAACAACAGCGTGCCTTCTTGTTAAAACACCTATCGAAAAAATCTACAGCCACAGGGCTGGGGTAAACTCATTGTAGTGTTTTTAGAATCTTCCTAGCATTGCCACATGCTAGAATCATTTCTATTGAACGATATTTATAAAGTTAATTTGGCAAATTGGCCATGATGAGACTCGAACTCGAATCTACACGAGACCGGACGCTAACACTATCTCGGCTACTCACCCGCTGTTAGCTAAATATACTATATACTTCTTTAGTTGGCTCGCTACCCATCTCTCTCATTTTGTGAGGTTACAGATGAAAATTACTTGCAGCACGCCATACCTTGTTTATATTATTTAATCTTTTAAATTGAACAATATTTGATAAGTGAAATCACGACATCATTTTTGATAGTAATTTTCAGCGTCTTTTAGAATCTTTATATTACACATACTTTTTAGATTCAGTTTTTTATAAAAGGTCGAGCAAATGGTTCATCTCAAAAAGTATTTGAGCTGAAAATGTTATTAGCTTGTGAATCTAAAACTTTCCAGGTAAATTTAACTTGTAGAAGAAAACTCAAAATAGTTAGTTTAACGACTAGAATCTTTTCTAGTTGTGTTAATGTTAATAATGCTAATAACCTGTAAGCAGATTATGTAAAATCGATATGAAAGAAGATAATTATTTAGAGAGAAGAGACGACGTTGTTTATTTTGATTTTTTTAATTTTAACGATATCTTATGCTTTTTTTTTTATTTTGCGACATTTATATTACAAATGATACTTTTTAGATCTTTTGGTAAGTTAAGGAACAGATAGCAGTGCTTAAACTTTGACACTTATAAACAGGAATAGCCTACTAGTGTAAATTGAGTTCAATCATAATTTCACTGAAATAAATTTTGTTTGCTATTTAGTCACTTCAAATAACAGTTTCAGTCTCATATGTACCGTAATTTTGAATGCTGCTGTCATGGAGCTGATAACCCTTAATGAATTAGAATGCTTTTTTGCTTTCGAGGCTAATGGTAATCTTGTTTAATAATTTTTTAGGCTAAACATATGAGCAAATATGTTTGAAAATATGCAGTCTTTTTTTTCTTTTGAATATCTTTGTTTATTTGTGTTAAAATATATTCTCAATTATTTGGCGATACATTAATATTATATTACAGGAAATGTTTGACTTTGTTTAAAACGCTTTTTACAAAATTGCGAAAGCCTAACCGCTTAAAAATATTTCGCTTCCCACCATTTCAAAATGTTATACTTACTTAATTTAAGATTCATTATATATGAAGACTACATTACAATCTATGGGTTTCATTTTTAACGGAAAAATAACTATTCTTATCCAATTTTGTCGATCATTGAAAAGAGGCTAAAGTCAAAATTTCGAATACTGATTTTCAATCTTCCTATTTATCTACTAATTAGGGAAATTGTTGTAACACTCTTTTTACACTGCAACCACTGACTTATGATATTTTCAATATCTGTAGCCTAAGAATATGATTCATTGCTATCAAAGTTCATTTCGATAATAAAAAATATTTTTCGTACGCAATAACACTCTATCAAAAAAGAGTAATGTCTGCTTCGTATGTCTACTGTATTTTTTATTTTTAAAACCTAGATTTTATCGACTCTTTTCGTGTAGTTTTTTTCTGCTTTCACTTCGACAGACGTGTATTGTCAATATGGAAATTTTAATCAAGAGAAAACATGGAAACTTGATAAAAATCATATTTGGCCAACCGAATTACTTTATGAAAATACACCGATGATATCGGCAAAGCGAAATGAAGAAAAAATATAACTATCGCTAATCAGGCGAATGCTTGACTGTTTGTTAAATGAAGAAATACAGAGAGGTGTGTATGAGAGACGCTTTAATATATTGTGCGTGTTCAAAATTTTGTGTCAATTTTTGTAAGCAATATAGGTCTATTTAATTTTATTTTAATGATATTGATCCATATATCCCGTTGCAAATTAGAGTCGTAGGGGCACCACATATACTTCAGCTACAGTATAATGGGTGTTTCTTCGCTGGTTTGAATTCAAAGTTTCCCCTTCTCCTAAACCGGTTGCCACCCAAGGCTATAAAACTCAGTCTGTCTTGCTTTTTTACCCATAGCTTGGGGGAGACGAGTTGGATTCATACCTTTTCCATGGATATAAGCACGAAAGGTAATGAATCAAAATGGAATTCGAACTGGGCTTTTCGATTCCTCAGTCCGAGCCGCTATCCATTAATTCACAATGATAATGATCACACGAATATTAAAAAAATAAAATGGTCAGAATCAAATTCATTTCCTTACTTCTTCTTAGGTTCTAGTAGAAGTTATAATTTGGATCACACGACAAAGAAGAATCATATATATACTTAGTTTCTTTGATCATCTTGACATGTTTCTATCCAAAAAACACATTGCTCGGAAAATTTTGATGATTTTCGATCGTTGTTTTGTCATTCGATAAAAATGAATCAGTTTAATATAACATTGCTATAACAACATTTTTACTGTTCATAATCAAATCGATGTAACTTGTGTAAAAATGTAAGCAGGTGGTAGTTTTCACGGATGGCTGTCAATGGAATTTTAGCTTACTGATCATTTTATTTAGTTAAACTTGTATAACTGAAATATATAAAGCAAAACCTTGCCACTGCGCTTGAAAAGGACCTACAATCTCTCATGGACTGGGGTAAAAAGTGGCTCGTAAATTTTAATGCTTCCAAAACGAAGCTTCTCTCTCTTCATAGAGGAACTTCCTTAGCTTCCATTAATATGGACGAAGCTAGATTTCCAGAAAGCAACACACTCTGCCTTCTTGGCTTAACCGTCTCAACTGACTTCAAGTGGAACGACTACATCGAATCAATAGCTACATATACTTTATACTTAAGTTTAGGTCATTCTGTCGGGATAGGAGATTTTTTTGTCAGAATCCATCTTTTTCTTTCATGACGTAGGTGATCATTGATTTCCACTTGTCCCTATCACTTGTTGCTCTTAATATCTTTCCTCCCCTTGGTATATACCTCAGAACATTCTCCTCCATGCACCTACTCAAGATCATCAAATAGGTCTCGCGCTGCTTCCACCTGTCTCTTTTTCCATCCCGTGAGCATAAGATTTTCCAAGCCTCCCTTCCTCATTACCTGTGCCAAAAACCTCAGTTATCTTTTCCTCATGACAAGTATAAGTTTACTTTCTGTTTGCATTCTGCCTAAAACCTTGTTGCTCACATGTTCGGTACCTGGTATTCTCAAAATCCTTCTGTAGAAGAATATTTTTGTTGCTTCGTGTCTCTCCTTCATCCTTGCGGAAATCGTTCTATATTCGCTGCAATATAGGAGAGGTGAAAAACATAACAGTCCAGTACTCTTTTCCTTGTTTCCAGCAAAATCTTCTAGTCTTTTAATACACTGCTCAGCCTTTGAAATTTGTTTTTGGACATTCCAATCCGTATTCTAATCTGGGTTTCGCACTTTCCATCTTCTTTTAGAAAGCTTCCCAATTCTCTAAACTTCGGTACCTGTTTAATTTTAGTGTCCCCGGCGTTTAGTTGGCATTTTCGGTATCTCATTATGCTGATGACCTTGCATTTGGTTTTCTCGAGGTTTAGGTTAACTTTTTCTTGTTACCTGCTATAGGAAGTCCTGTATTTTCTTTTCTGTGTCTGATATCAACACTGTATCATTTGCATATCTTATATTGTTAAGATGGTTGCTGCCAATGACGAATCCTGGGCGGTCCTATCTTACACATTTATAAAGTTACCATTCGTCAGTGCATTGAACACTGTTGCCATATCTGGACGGATACTTGTGCTATTCATCTCTGAGTTAAAAACAATTACTAACGAGGATTTGCAATGTAATCGATCCCGATATGGCAGCTCGACTTCAGTCACTTTCTCAGCAAAGGGATATGGCTTCCATGCCTTTTCTACAAATATTTTCACGGTTCCTGCTCTGACGAAATTCTGTTCTTGAAGTTACTCGTGCTACTAGATTTGAAACTTTTACCATCAAAGTAGTCAAATATAACCGCTTTTTTACTTTAGTACTTTCTTTTCACGTAGTTTCTAACTGTGAAACTTTTCCCGTGTACTTGCTTCCCTGATAATTACAATTTTCAAATGTTTAAATGCAACGTTGTTATGTACATACCTATGGAAAGTAATGGGTATGTCTCGGCCCGTATATATAATTGGTTGGACTCTATTGAGAGATTGGTATAATCTGACTGTCTAGCAGTTCTCTACTAGCAGTAGGTATTAATTTCACGCAGCTTGCGAGTTTTGTATCTGATGTTATTACAAATATTACTATTTTTTCTAACCTTCATTTTGTTTATTACTCAGGCAGTAACATTTAGGTTACAAAATAAAAAAAAGTCTATTGCCATCTTTTATCTCCTTGGTTTCCATCTTTATCTTATCCTTTATTCTACATCCTCGGTAACTTGTTCCCTTATTTAGTCTTTTTCTTTTTTCTCACTGGAACCCCCTGCGCGCTAATGTCGGTCCTGCCTTGATTGAGGTGAAATGATAATAGAAAACCTAAAACGTCATGCATAACACTTGGAGGTAGGTATATAGATATGTACAAATTAAACAAGATAGGGATTCACTGCCGTATAGGTAAATAAATATTAACACTGACCGCTAAATCTTTACATACATAAACAGGCTGGATAGAATAGATATGAAACGACACAATAGATAAATAAAATGATAAGAAGTAAACATGGATAAATATAAACAACATAATATATATATATATATATATATATATATATATATATATATATGATCGATCTGAAGTTTTATCACATAAAACTTAATAAGTCAAATTTGGTTTGAAACTTTTTTATTAAATAACACTGGGGAACGTTTTTTCCGTAACTTCGAGTTACACTGGATATTTTAACTGATTTTGAAAGTGTTTTAGGCGCTGATTTAAAACCTGAAATTAGTTTTTCTCTACAAGCTTTCGTTTGTATGCAATTTGAGATTAATGAAATTGTACAAATGTGAACTTGCGTAAACCATATATAAGCAATTCCACGTCCACATATATAGATAGCTTCTAATATTTTGATCATTAGTATTTTGTTTCAGATCAAACATGGCTTCCAAAAATAGATATCATTGCAGAAACAAGCCTGATGTCTTCTGCTACATATGTGGATGCTACACACTCAATCGTTAGAGACGTAACATATTCTCGTTCGTCAAGCGTGCCTACAAGGCATATTTTGAAGTTCATCTTGGGAATCAAGACAAGCAATAGTCTCCTAAGGCTGTGTGCCAAAAATGTTGAGGAAATGCTATGAGACTGGACCACAGGAAAACGCAAAGGTCTGCTTTCTGGAGTTCAAATTATTTGCCGTCAACCCATCAATAATGTAACTGACTGTTATTTCTTCATGGTAAACACCACGGGTGTTGCGAGGAAAAACCGACATAAGATTACGTATCCAAACATTCCCTCAGCTATTCGGCCTGCTCCTCACTCTGAATAAGTACCTGTTCCGGTTTTCAAAGGCTTTCATTGGACGTTAAAGACATTGGACATGATACAAGCGAACAAGACAGTTGTGACAGTGAATTGTCAGAAAAGTGTTCACAATCAGAGAACTGTTCTTCAGACACTGACTTTTTCCCCGTCCCCAAGCCTCTTCTCCAGGCTGAACTGAATGATTTAGTGCAGGACTTTGGACTTTCAAAGAAAGCAACAGAGCTTTTGGCATCAAGATTACAAGGCAGAAATCTTGTTGATCACTCTGTTAAAGTATCATAACTCAGAAAACGTAACCAGCCTTTTGTGACCCTCTTTTCAGAAGACAGACATTTTGTTTACTGCCATGGCATTCCAGGGCTTCTCAAAGAACTGTGTGTACCTTATTATAATCCTGCTGAATGGAGACTGTTTTTAAACAGTTCAAAACGCAGTCTAAAGTGTGTTCTTTTACATAATGGCAATGTTTATGGAGCAGTACCTGTCGGTCACTCCGTGCATATGCGGGAAGACTATGATGATATGAGAATGGTCATGGACATTTTAAAGTATCAGGAATACAACTGGTTCATTTGTGTAGACTTAAAGATGGTCAACTTTCTTCTTGGACAACAGAAAGGTTTCACAAAGTTTCCATGTTTCCTCTATATGTGGGACAGCCGAGCACGAGACAGACATTGGGTCCAGAAGGACTGGCCTATTCGTGACACCCTTGAATCAGGCATGCCAAATATCATACAAGACCCAATTGTAATCAGAGATAAGATACTATTTTCTCCTCTTCACATTTGTCAAGGCACTGAAAACCAAAGGTGAATGTTTCCAACACAAGATCAAAGTTTAACAGAGTTATCATTTGAGGAGATCAAAGCAGGTGTGTTTTATTCTGCTATGATGACCGCTTTAAAAAAGGCAGCATGGTTATCCTTTGTGGCAGTCGCTCAAAACTTCTTTGGAAACAATAAGGCAAAGAACTACAGTAAACTTGTGAACAGAATCCTCCTCGCTTTTCGTGATCACGGGTGCAACATGAGCATCAAGTTTCATTTTTTGAACAACCACCTTGATAAGTTCCCTGACAACCTGGGGGTTGTGAGTGACGAACAAGGAGAACACTACCAAGGGCGCTGGGACAAAAGTATGATGGCTGACTACAGCTGGAGGATTAAACGAGATTGCCCAGATGAAGTGTACAAAGGTTACAAACGCAAATTCCAGCAGGAATACACAAAAAATTGATAAGCTATTCCTATAATTTCTTATAAATACGAAAAATTAAAAGATAAATAAAAATGTCAAATTGCATAAAATCTGTGGCTTGCAGACAAATACCGACTTCAGATTTGAAATCAACACAAATTGACTATAGAAAGGCCTTTTTTAAATGCAACAAAATGAGTCGTTCCCCAGTGTAATGATTAACTGCGGAAAAATTTTAGGTAATTTCAGCGTGTTTCATTAAAGTTACACGATATGATGTAAAGACTGCAGTTAAAATACACACTCACTTATATATATATATATATATATATATATATATATATATATTGTTGACTTTGCATACTCAGTTCTTTTGATTGTGCGCTGAGCATTTTTTTAAAGAACCGTCTACGTGTCTAACCAGTATCTTTTATATATATATATATATATATATATATATATTTCAATTCTGGCTAGAAGAAATCGTATGTCTAAACGTATTGATGAATTGTGATACAACGAAACAGATCTGTCTCTCTCTCTCTCTCTCTCTCTCTCTCTATATATATATATATATATATATATATATATATATATAAGTGGAATCTGGAGTTCAATGCTTAAACACAATCCTCATTTATATATTTTTATATGTATTGCAGCATATATAAATAGTCGTACAAAAACTGAATGCACATTGTATGACGGTTGCGTGTCCACATGAAACAAAGTGTCGCTACTCGTTGTTGACTTCAATGAATAATTTATATATTTACATACTTTTATCCTTTGAAAACCATAAATATAGCTTACCTTAAAACTATGCAATAATTCATTAATATATATATATATATACATAAATATATATATGACTTTACTTACCACCTGGAGAGTGTGCATGTAGATGAAATTGACTATTGAAAAGTACGTAAACACACACACACACACACACACACACACACACACACACACACACACACATATATATATATATATATATATATACACTTGAGAACGTATCACCATCACCGGTTGCAATACACACACACACACACACACACACACACACACACACACACACACACACACACACACATATATATATATACTTATGTATACCTATGTATGTGTGCATGTGTGCGCGTGTTTTGCATAAAATCTAGACTGAAGTAGCATACTCGGTGAGACAAATATGTTATCATGTGATGGTGATCAACATAAATGTAAACACGCAATTTCTGTTTAGGTATATACGTATATGTAATATGTTTACGTGTATGTGTGAGGGTCCAAACAGCACCACGGTCTGTATAATGCGTTATGTCTGTTCGTATTTAGCAATCTTTCATGATCTATCACAGTCTATTCATATTTTCTCTCACACTCCTTCTCCCACTTACTCTCTCCGTTTAACTATATCTATATCTTATCATTCTGTCAGATTCACATTTATATTTTATGTATATTTGATCCCAAACTCATATATTTATCATATATATCAGTCTCTGTCCATACCTATCTGCATGCACTTATTCATTTCTGTCTATTTCCGGTTGTTCATATCTGTATAAGCAACAGTTATTTAATCTTCGTGGTGGTAGTCTGCTAATGCTTATAGATTCTTACCATATATTTTTGTCTCTGATTAAGAATCATTGTTCGAAGGGCCATTTGAAGTCTCTCTGTTTCCTTTATTTTATTTTATTATTATTAAAATTTTGTATATTTTTATTTTTGTTTTTTCCTTTCCGCTTTCTACCAAAAGAGCTACACTGAAATCCGGAGCGGGAAAGGCAAAATCTGGATTGTGAAATTCGATTAAACCGAATATTAATGAGCAAGAAACTTGTTGAAAATATTTTTTTTAATTCTCTATTCGCATGCGTTACCGAAAAGGGAAATAGGATTCTCTTAAGAAACCTTGATTCCGATAAACGGTTTTCTTATCTCTATTTTTTCGGTACATCATTTAGTATTAAACCAAATGAAATCTAAAAAGACTCCAGAAAGCTAAGAGATTTCAATACAGGCATAACAAAATGAAATGTATTCGAAGTGATTGCAGTAGAGTTGACATTATTTAGTCTGGCACAGGATTAAAATAACTGTGTCTGCAACCTGAATGGATACAACTGATTATGAGCGAAGTGGCTTGCAAGAATGTTTTGCTAACCCTGACTTTCCAACAGGTGTTCAATTAATTTATTATAAGCACTGATACCCGGGATTAAGTGGGTAAAACTCCTTCTTTTGCAATTTTATGCTATAAAAGTGATTCTTTTGAAAAATTTACTGAAGCTGTAAAAAGATGTTAACAAAATTATCGTAATTAAAGAAATTCGGTAGGTTTAAACATATGTTAGTCGCTTATTTCATAGATGACATGTTAGAATCTTGTAAGGTAAGAACACGAGACCAAATCTCTCAAATGTAAAACTACTGTTAATACGCCCATAGGTTTTGCCAATTTCTGTGTAAATGTGTGTGTGGCTTAAGGGGCTTTCTTCAAACATGGACTTTTTTTTCCGCGGGCATGTGAGACAGTATCATTCTTTTTTCACCATGCTCGTGCGTTTATATTTCTCCCTAGTATCTGGCTGTCTTAAACGTGCACATCATAATAGCAGCTGGGTTAGCTATCAGTTTATATAGGATCCACTATGTAAACTGTAAGACGGGAATCTTCACCTGCTTGTTATGAGGTTCTTTTCAGCACAACACCCTGATGCACATAGCTTCTCAGATGCTCTAATGCGAAGCTAAGTTCAAAGTGGATTTTGGTATTTATTAGGGGTGAACCCAGTACATACGCCCCTTATAATACGGTTTCTTTATTGAGATTAAATTCGATTCAAACCATCTGGTATTTCCTGGAATGAATCACATACAACATAATTGTCTTTAGAATTTGAAAATATTAAAAATGTCAATATTACTTATTCGTTTTAGAGAATATTTATTTCTCTTTACTCCGAAATTGTTATCTAAATGCTATGATCGATTCTAACATGACGACAGAAAACGGCTTTATTTGAATAAGATAATGATAAAAGTCACCAATAAAATATACGCTCATTTGTAAAGATAACAGAAGACCAGATACGAAATGAATAATAAAATTCATTTAAAAACAATCTCTCCATACAAATTAGCTCGATTAAGCAAGACTCGTTAAGCTGCATGCGTCACAGGATATATAAATATATAATAGAGTAAATATATAAAAGATAGAGTCTGTTGTCAGTTTAACATCATTATTTAGACAAAGAAAAATCTTTTACAACGTGAAAAGTACCGAACAACCAATATAATGCAAACTACACTAACCAAGTGATGTAGACTAGATTGAAAACCATTGTTCTACAGCAAATATCTCATATATATATATATATATATATATATATATATATATATATATATATATATATATATATACTTCATTTATAAACGAGTTATTAAGTGACCTAATTTTCTACCATGTGGTGTCTTCAGGCGATTTTCAATAACTGATTTTACCGTTTATCATTTTTTAAACAACGCTCACGTAATATATATATATATATTATGCAACGTCTAACTCTCCCCTCTTTCGCTCTCTCTCTCTCTCTCTCTCTCTCTCTCTATATATATATATATATATATATATATATGTATATGTATATAGGTGTATCACAAACGTTTTTAGAGCTTTGGGCAGCGTGTTCCTCACACTAAACAAGGGCAAAAATCTCTTATAGCGGCCGTCTTTTGTTCAATGTTCGACTCAAGCGCATCAATTGTAGTCAATAACGATCTCCCGTGATGGTTTTGGTCGGTTTGAGCCTTTCATAATAACTACACCAACTGATCCGACCAAATACGACCAAATTCGGTTTTCCGTCATTGTTGATGCAGAGCTAGGCTTACTACACGATATTCTATGCTTAGGGTTATCGTAGTATATCCATTTTTCTTCGCCATCCACAATACGATGCAAAACAATCTTTTAGTTTTCTGCCATTGAAGCAGCTGTTTGCAAGTGACAAGGCTCCAATCGAAGTTTTTCGGCTTCAGCTCGTACGGTACCCAATGTCCTTACTTTTGAATCATTCCTAATATTTTCAAACACCTCGAAACTGTTGTGTGATGAACTCCTAATTAGGTCCTAATTTAGGCTTGTGCCTGACATGAGTCCTCAGGAGGTAACACCTCTAATTCTTTGTCTGCAACCTTTTTAGATGTTCCAGAGCGTGCTTTACTCTTCAATATGAAAATTATTAGATATGCTTCACAGATCGGTTCATTTAGTTAATTTGTCAATTTTAAATCACGCAGCATCGACCGACATGTGGCTAGAGGTGTTCAAAAGTTTCGTTAGACTCAAGAATTGATTCGTCTAATAGTTATTTAGTGTTTCAGGTCTGCAATATAGTGTTCGGTAGCGGTTTCTTAACAGTTTGGTAATATGATTTCAAAGGAATATCACTGGTTTATAGTTAGTCTATCGCTCATCATTTACTGAGATTCTGATATGAGGCGCTTAAAAAGCTCTCCGGGCTTCACTTCATTAGACTCATACTTATTATTTTCTACATATTATATATATATACATTAAATTTTGATTGAATTTCCCAGTATTTTTAGATGTTTCATTTTTGCTATAGATAAGGAATGTAAAAATGTTCCATAATCTTTTACTTTCCCAGCTCTTTTAGCTTTTTCACAGGCTATTTTTAAGGATGTTTTTTTTCGGTGTTGTTATGTCCGCATATTAGACTGTAATGTAATTTTTCTTTTTTAGTTTTTTAAAGGCATCTCGTAATGCGCATCGTGTGCTCGTCTGTCTATTTAAAAAAAACTTTCAAAATACCATTAACACTGTTAAATAATGTAAGGTTGATGGTAGGAAAACAATGTTTGATATATACTGTCCCTTGTATAGCGAGGTACCTTTGATATTGCGATTTAAATTGTATTTAAATTGTATTTATGTGTTTTCAACCAAAATTTTTCTTAAGGATTCTTCTAAGTTATGAGTTAATAAATATTTTATTGCACAATTATTAATAGATTGTTGGTATTTAAGGCGTTTACTCACAAAAGTCGTAATATGGCAAATATAGGCAATTGATTTATGAGAAGAAATAATCTGGTAAAGTGCATTGAAATGCATACACTATATTAGTCATCGCTAGTTTAGATTTGATGAGATTATTATGATTAGAAACAACAAGGTTTGCTGTCTTTCATTTTCTATGATATAAATTTTGCATGTTTGTGAGGGATTATAGCAGAAATATGGTGTTTAATAATTTTTTGTATAGAAAATTCGTCCTGCGTGTAATTAATATGTATTTGACTGCAATAGAATATGTTAATGTTTTCTTGTGTGTTACTTTTAATAATAGTGTCATGTATTTTTTGTAAAAATAATTTTATTTGTTTATGAATTAAGTAGTTGGAAAATTATTTTTGGATAATATTTGTTTTATGTGTCTAAGTTTGCTCAAAAATGTTTTTTTGGAGAAGGAATTTTGATGTGTTTTATTTAAGAAGTTCCTGATTACTGCTATTGTATATCTTTCAGGACATTGACTATTACAGTTAAGAAGATAAGAGTTCTTACTGGTGTTCTTTTTATACAGATAAGTGATAAATTCGTTAGCTTTTAGCTCTATATTGACGTCAAGGAACACGATTTTGTTAATGTCCATGATTTCATACGTATATTTCAGCAAGAAGTTATTTTCAAAATTTAATTTTAGATTTACGATTTCGTCCATATTTTTTATCAAAACAAAAATGTCGTCGATATACCTTGGGCATATCTCCGGTTTGTCGGTTGTATTAAGCACTTTGTTTACGATGTGGAACATTTAGAAATACGAGACAGTAAGACTTTATCGATTTCCCTATTGACACCGTTAGTTTGTAAGTATATGTTACCATTATGGTCCGAAAATGAATTTCGTGTAGTGCACCTGGTAAGTAGTTTCCGAAGAATTGCTGGTTGAACATTTGGAGGGGGATAGATGGGTATCTGTAAGTGCAGTCGCTAATCATATTCAATTTTTCTTTAACTGGGAGGTTATTAAAAGGTTTCTGACATCCAGCTAAGAATGTCACTTTTGGGATTGGTTGTTTTTAATACTAATGGGACGTTAGTATTATATATATATATATATATATATATATATATATATATATATATATATTACGGAAAGTTTCGGAGATTAACGAAATGAAATTGAGAACCGATATATTCAGTTTATTATGTCTGAAAATTATTTTTAATTGATACTTTTATTTCAGTAGATATTGTGTTTTGTATATATATATATATATATATATATATATATATATATATATATATATATATAATTTTTACCGGCTTGATTATTTACAAAAGATTTTGTTACAAAATTTCTTGTAAAAAATCAGGCCGGTAGAAATATAAGTATTTCTTTGGGCTACTTACTGTCTAGGCCTGATCTCATTGACTGATGTTCATGTACTTAGCTATTTCTTTTTTGAAACCATTTTTCCCTTCTTTGTAAATACGTGGAGGGTTTTTCGATACGGGTATAGTTATCATCTCTTTTATATATATGTATAACATTTTGGTTTATACGAACAACCTGGATAAGAATATAATTTTTCTTCCCATTGTGACATTTAAATTCATGGCAAAGATTAAAATGCTGAAATCAATCAGTTATCATATATATATATATATATATATATATATATATATATATCCTATTAGGACAGTATAGAACATAGGTAGTGTTCTGGAAAAAGACAAAAACATGAATTCATTTCTCCCTGCTATCCGTTTTATCTCATGTCTTATTGATAATGGTAATTATAATGATAAAAAAACTTTTCTTCTCGCATAATTTACGGTGTAATTATCAGTGAACTCATTTTTTCTGTTCACTCCTATAACATTGTACCGCCTGTCGACTTAAAATAATGGACTCCCCAGGTAGATTTATATCTAACTGAAGTTCCTCGAAAGCAATTATATCTGACCTGAGTCTATAACAGCAGTGTAAAAAGACTTAGAGAAATCGATCCGTCTTCTTGCTGATCCCTAACATATGTACATTAAATGTATCGAGTATGCACAGTTAAAAAAATAAATATAATATTATAATTATTCTTCTTTCTTCGTTTCTTATTTAACGAGTGCTTACGTTCAATCAGTGAAATACCATACGTGATACACGCTTGGGTGATCATGTCTCGAACGAGACATAATTGAATGTGCAGAAGATTATCCTGCAGTAGGTTGCTATTGCTTTCTGCGGTAGACTGGTTGCCAGCCAAAGCTATTGAACCCAATCTGTCCTATTATTTAACCCATAACTGGAGGGAAGAGACATATTTGTGAGTAACTGAATGCAATTCGAACTCGGCTTCCAAATTTGTCGCTCCGAGTCGATATCCACTGTACCACAACGCACATCCGCAATGCTTACGTCACACACTGTAATTAATTGCCTGTCCCTTGCCTCTAAATTCTTGCTGTAACAGCAGCGGACTCTTCTCCTTTTTTAACTTCCGATATGCCTCATTCTGGGAACGCATTGAATCTATATATTTGATAGATTGATAAAACCAGACAATTAATCCATAGATTTTGGCCTTAACGTAGTAATTAACCACAATATCAAGCAAGTAGACTTCCTAGACATAACATTAGGCCTAGTATCGAACACTTTCCAACCTTACATGAAATACAACGCTAACCCAATATATATAAACCCCAACTCTAATCACCCACCATCCATTATTAAGCACATCCCATCATCAGTTGAACATCGCATTAACACACACTCATTCAACAAAGAGATATTTGATAAGCACAAGGTAATTTATAATAGAATCCTCAATGAAAGCGGGTATAAATCATCAAAAATCAGATTTGTGGAGAAATTCAAAAGTCCAAAAAGCAGGAATTGAAGCAGGAAAATAATATGGTATAACCCTCCATTCAACCAATCAGTTAATTTCAAGCTGGGACATAAATTTCTTAAATTAGTAGAGAAGCACTTTCCCAAAAATAACACACTGAGCAAAATCTTTAATAAAAATGCCATAAAATTAAGCTATAGCTGTTCCAATAATCTAGAAATAATAATTAAAATACATAACACTAAAATATTAAAAATACACAGCAAAAATAAATCCAACACTAATACAAGTCCGTCCCATGATAACAACCTCTGTAAATGTAGAAACCCCAACCAATGCCCCATGGCCAATAAATGTCTGACGAAATCTCTGATATATATGTGTTCGATTTCATCCTTAGAAAATCCTAAAGATGAAAAAATATATATTGGGAATACCATGAAAGTATTTAAAAAGCGCTTTTACAATCACCTCTCATCCTTCAAAAACAAAGAAAAACAAAACATGACATCTCTCTCCAAACACTTTTGGAAATAAAAAACGAAAATAAAACACCTAAGGTCAAATGGAAAATTCTCAAAAAAGCAAGAACAGCAAAATCTATAAAAGAACCATGCTTTCTTTGCCTTCAAGAAAAAATAGAGATCCTTAAATATATAAATAGTAACAAGCTCTTAAATCAGAGACACGAAACCACAGTAAACTGCAAGCAGATTAGGGACCTAACCCTACAATCATGCTAAGAAATACTAAGAGTTTGATTAGAAATTCTCATTGTAAAAGATAAAAAATGCTATAGAAAAATCGATCCAATACATCCTCAAAAAAAAGTCTATCACTAAAGCCTACACCAATAACCTTACTTAACACAATAACCTTACTTAAATACAAAAATATTCCGTACAAAAAAATTCAAAAATTAAACAAATGGCTCCCAAAATTGAAAAAGAATCAAAATTCATATATTCAAAATCAAGATTAAAAATACACTACTTCAGAATATTTATATCATACACAAAAATAAACTGTAAGCACACGTAAGATCTAACCCTACAATCACACTAAAAAGTACTGAAAATTTGAATAGAGATTTTTTATTATTATAAAAGATAAAAAATGCTATAGAAAAAATGGATGTAATAAATACTTAAAGTAAGATCTAATACCCGCAAAAATATCTAAATAAATAAAATATATAAAAAATTAAAAGAAATAAATAGGATTCCAAACGACAATTTTTAGAAAAAAGAATATAAAAAAATTAAAAGAAAAAAACCGACCCTCTAAACGTAAAATTAAGATTAAACATACAACTTTATACAAAAGACTGATAGAACGCCAATTTGCATTTACTTCCTAAAAAATACAAATTTATGTTTCTTGAAACAACTTCGCCTAAATACAAAAATACTCCAAATTTGAGTATAAAATATTTAAAAAAATATATAAAAAAACCCTATAAAATAAAAAAATAATCCATACCGAAAAAAAAATTGGAAAGAAAAAAAACCCACCCCTATCACATATATCTAAGAAACCCCAAAGTGAAAACCTAGACACAGGATCAAAGTAAATACATGAATTAGGTCCACTAGCAGGAGACATGAATCAATTAAACGATAGCCAACCATAAAAATGGCAACTCAACACGCTGCCCTCTTAGAAACTAACCAAAAGATATACCCGTCCGACCGATAAAACGTACATTCCAACAGATAATAAAATTAATCAACAATTCCACACTTACGCACCAGATTCTTCAAGAGTCTATAACGGTCAAAACGAGAAATACATTCACTTAATTACCAATAACCCCAACCAGCCCCCACAATAACAACGAACCAAATATAAACAGAGAATGATTCCAAACCTTTATTTCTCCCGATGATGTGTTTGAAGTCCAAACACTGAAACAGCCATATGATTGTAGAGAAGAGGACATATATAGAAGAAATTATGTACATGTTCTAAAACATAATTAATAATAAATATTCACAGCTCTATGCATCATATATCGAGCACTGTTTTAAATTAATGTTTTGGACGGAAAACTTTTTTTTCTTTTTTTCTCTCCACATTATATATATATATATATATATATGGTTAAATAAAATAAAGACAAGAGGAAAACTGTATTTTAAATCGCCTACGCGTTTCGTCCGTGATGGACTTTTTCAAGGCAGAAAGACGAAATGAGTTTTATTCTAAATTACGTATCTATGAACAAAAGTAGTATTGGTAACCACAAATACGCTCATAAATCATTTCAAAAAATTAACGGAAAATTTCAGTTTTTAGAATTTTTTCATGTGTAATTGCAAAGTCACGCGACGTTAAGATGAAGGGAAGTTATTAGTTTTCTTCGAAAATTGTCCATTCTGTGTGTTTAGTATGTTACAGAACTCCCCCACGTGCAGTGCAAAAGCACGAGATTTTAGAATGAAAAAAGGAAATCAACCGTTTTCTTTGAAATTCCCACCATGCATTTTAGTTTGTTTCAATATAGTTTCCACAAGCAATGGTGAGACTGGGAAAAATCCGGGGCGCAAATTGATGTTTTGGTAGTAATGGATAGCGGCGCTCTCGAGAATCTTCAAGCAGGTGTATACCGAATAAATTGCCGGGACTGTTCCTCCATCTACATCGGAGAAACAAGTAGAAATCTAAAAAAACTTATATATGAACACAAAAGAGACATTACTAATAATAATCTAACCAATGCATTAGTGATTCATAGAAATAAATTCAACCACAATTTCGATTTTAAAAATGCCACACTAATAAAAAGAGTGGACAATTTATTTAGAAGGAAGATTCTGAAAGCTGGCATTGATGCCTTCATACCCATCAGGAAATATTGCTTAAAACCTCATTCCTCTCCGTGGTTCTCTCCGGCCTGCTCAGCCGCCATTGCCCACAGGAATCATTACTTCCGTCTATTTCGGAGACAGTCATCTGATCACAATAGGCGCCTGTTCATATCTGCTCGCAATGAGTGCAAGAGAACCCTAAATGACGCCAAACGGTTGTTTGCTGAGAGAATGCGACAGCGCATAGCTGACCGCAAGTTCGGCTCCAAGGACTATTGGAGGATTTGCAAACGAGTGCTCAACAATAGGAAATCCTCAATACCTCCTTTAATCCATGAAGTTGAGGTTCTCACGTCATCTGCGGACAAAGCTGAGTGCTTTGCCCGCAGATTCTCATTCAACTCCACATTTGACTCGTCCGGAGTACACCCACCCGACTTCTCTATTAGATCTGAGGCCAAACTGCACGACGTATATATTACCCTGACAGTAGTATCCCGAGTAATTTCAAAACTCGACCCCCATAAGGCGAGTGGAGACGATGGAATCCCGGTGATAGTCCTTAATAGGTGTGCTCCTGAACTTTCCCCTGTCCTCTCTAAACTGTTTAACTACTGCCTTTCTGCTTCCTGCTTTCCTGCATGTTGGAAGTTCTCTTCAGTCGTTCCTGTATTTAAGAATTGTGGTGAACCCTCGGACCCATCCAACTATCGCCCTATCAGTCTTCTACTGATATTCGGGAAAGTATTCCAGGGCAAGATCAATGCTGATATAGTTCATCATCTCACTGCCCACAAACTCTTCTCTGACAGACAATATGGCTTCCGCTTTGCCAGGTACACGGCCGACTTGCTAATAACCGTAACGGAGTACATGCTCCAGGCTCTTGATGAGTCTGACGAGGCTCGCGCGGTTGCTCTGGACATCTCCAAGACTTTCGATGGGGTTTGGCACTCTGGCCTCCTATGCAAGCTACGGGGTATTACCGGTATTACCGGTCACCTGCTTGACCTAGTCCAATCTTTTTTAAATAACCGCAAAATGAAGGTCGTTTTGAATGGGCATGCCTCTTTATCATACAGCACGAATTGTGGTGTCCCACAGGGCTCTATCCTGGGCCGACGCTCTTCCTTATTTTCATCAACGACCTCCCAGATGAGATCAAGTCCCAAGTAGGCATCTACGCAGATAACACTACAATATACTCCCGCACCAGTAAGAAACCTGTCGTGGCGGACAGACATAATCTCGCTGCTGACCTTGAACGGGATCTACACTATGTGGTGAACTGGGGCAAGAAGTGGCTTGTCAACTTCAATTCGTCTAAGACCAATTTGTTGTCTGTCAACCATTACAGGCAACCTCTCCTGCCTCCCATAAGCATGGACCAAGCGATTCTCCCGGAGAGCAATACACTACGCCTCCTCGGCCTTACCCTGTCCTCAGACCTCAAATGGAACCACTCTATTGAATCCATAGCAAAATCTACTGCCAAGAAGTTTGGGTCACTATGTCGATCCAGGAGGTTTTTTCCGCCTGAATCCATTCTGCATATATAAAGTCAACCAGTCGTCCGTGCATGGAGTACTGCTGCCATTTATGGTCAGTCGCCGCTGCCGTTCTCCTCAGTGTTCTTGACAGGCTCAAAAGGAGAGTTTGTAATGTGATAGGTACTGATCTGGCGGCTCGACTGCAGCCACTTCATCACCGTCGAAATGCGGCCTCCCTTTGTCTGTTCTATAAATACTTTCATGGCTTCTGCTCGGACGAACTTAAGTCGCTGGTGCCTCCTCAACAGGTGTTTACTCGTGCAACCAGACTGGCAACTGGGTCCCACCCATTCACAGTCAGGTTAGCAAAATGCAGACGACAATTCTACTCCTGCAGCTTCTTCTCTCGCACTTCCCGCCTGTGGAACTTGCTCCCGTATTCTTGCTTTCCTGACGGCTACAACCTCCAGAAGTTTAAATGCAAAGTCAATACTCATCTACTAAGCACTGACTCTAGCTCTCTCCCCACCTCCGTATAACCTTCCCTTCTCTCCACCTATGCATCTGTTATCACACCTGCATTCTCAGCTTTCTATTGCTCCTTTCTAACTAGTTTGTACTTCTCACTCTTTTCTAATTAATCTTTTACAGTTATGTAGCTCCCCGCACATCAGTGGCATTTCTGCCTTGCTCGGGGTGAAACGATTAATATATATATATATATATATATATATATTTCTACGCAAATTGGGAAAGTATCTCCCCTTTAGGAATCTGTGAAATTTTGGGGAAGACTTTGTAATTTAGCATTGATTGGCAGTCCATCTAGTAGAAGAACATTTTTTAATTGAAACCTTATGGCACAGAAAATGAACTAGTTCTTTGCATTCGTTGCTTCTTAAAAGAATGGTTTGTTCGGTACAAACCTTCAACACGAATATCGAATGATATGTGTGTTTAGTCTGGCTGACCGGTTATAAACACTGAGCTAATGAACACGAATGTCGAAAAGTAGGAGAAATTTCAGTAAAGAGACAGAAACAAACAGATAGAAACAGAATCGGAAGTGCATTATTTATTTTATTGCTATATTTAAGTCTATTCTTGGTTGCATTTTGAGTGTACCTTGATGTTGGTTGATAATTGACAGTGCTCGTCTAATTGTCAATGACTACTGAGTATTAAATCCCCTAACCCATACCAGATTTGAATATTAACTCTCATAAATTCGCTATTAACGGTTATAATATTATATTCCGACTGACTTCAACAGTACTCTGACGAACACTCAATAAAAACTCATGTATTGACTCAAAGTTTCCCATTTATCCATCCCCCCGTATATGCTGGATCAAGCACTATACTTATCTATTTTTCTCTGCTGAATTTCAGTTCTCACGGCAAACCTTGACTGAGTCATTCACTTCCCCAAGACAGAGAGCATGAATGACTATTTTGAGTTCTCGCCGAATACTGTGTATTTACCAAAATCCTCCTTGCAGCGGCGGAATACGACACAAGGTCAGTTATTAATGGGATTTCGGATCGTGTACACTCGGCCAAAAATGACTAAGCTTTTTCGTATGCGAGATCAGGCTATTTTTCTCAGCCCAGCTTCTACACGTAGACCAGAGTCGTTCTCTAACTGAATAGAAAGCTTAACAAGCGCGAGTTCTCGGGTAACTCAGAGCACTTACCCAAGTTCAATCCACTGAGAAGTGTTTAACGAAGGGAACACGAACGGGTATACTAGGGCCAAGCGTCAAAATTTACCCAGTCTCCTCATACGTGGTGGGATTGGTCAATATGATTGACGTTTTCTCAACCGATTCTTAGTTCGTAGACCGAGCACTGAGTCGAACTCTATCTGAAGACAGATAATTTGTAAATTTTTCTCAGCCGTGTCTCAGTCTGTAAGACGAGCCCCGAGTGAGTCGTTCTCTGACAGAAGACAAAGCTTGAGTAAAGATTTCGAGCTCTCTTCAGTGTATTTACCCAAGTCTTTACCACTAAAATGAGATGCGACTCAAGGTCAGTTTTTAACGTGTGTTTTCCGAGCGCTGATACTAGACCGAAAATATCCCATCTCCCTCAGATGCAGGAAAGGCTTTGCCTATTTTTCTCAGCCGAGTCTCTTCCGGAAGATTTAACCCTCTGTCCGAAGACTAAATCATGTTCTCGCGTATTTTCTCAAATGCTCCCCACTGATACGGGATTAACGTGGCGAATTCGACCACGTACAGTCTGCCTAGGGTAAAAATTTAATCAGCACTAGCGTACTCGGGATTGAGCATAATATTTGATTATTTTTTGGCAGCCAAGCTTCAGTTTGTATACGGAGCGCCGACTGAATTAAAATCTGTCCGAAGACAGGGAGCATGACTAACAATTTCACTCATACAAAGAACTCTGAGCGCTTTATCCAATGTCTCTCTACTGAGATGGGATGTGACACATGGTCGGGTTTAATGTGGAAACCCTAGAAGCACAATCGGGACAGGGTTCATAATTTACCTACTCACCGCATACGCGGGTTTGGGCACTATGCCAACAGAGCTGAACTCTAAACGAAGACAGTGAGATTGTCTATTTTTCTCGACAGTGTTTATTTTTATAAATAGAGCTCCGAATCAGTCGTTCTCTACATGAGAAAAAGTATAGATTTTGACTGAAAATTTCGAACCCGAGCAGAATTAAGCACCCCTCAACGCAAGACTGTATGCGAGCTTTACGTGAGGAACCCGAATGCAGCCACTCAAGGTTCAGAATTTGCTCAGCCTACACATATGCAGGATCGGGCACTATGCATATTTTTCTTCTCAGCCGAGTCTCCGTCCGTAGACGTTCGCTGTTCGAAGACGGAGAGCTTGTCTGACAGTTTCGAGTTTGCGTGGAACTGTGGGTATTTACCCTGATCCCCCTACTGAAACAAGATGTGACATAAGGTCGAACTTTACGTGGAGAGACAGAGCGCAGGGAGTCGGTTCAATGGCAAAGGTTTTCCCAGTACTACAGCATAAAATCTGCTTTTTTTTCTCAGCCGAATCTCTGTCCGTAGAAGGAAACTCTACTGAGTTGTTATCTTTTGAAAGACAGAGCGCTTGTCTGCCTTTCTCCGTCAAGACCCAGTCGTAAACCAAGTTCAGACTGAGTCGTTCTCTGCCTGAAGACAATGTTTGACTGACACGTTTGAGTTCGTTTAGAACTGTGGTTATTTACCTGAGAAGTCCTGACAAAGGCCGGATGTGGTACAAGGCCGATTTTTACATAGGGCATTCCGAGTGCGTACGCTAGGGCCAAAATTCACCGTAAACTCAGCGTAAGCGGGATTGGGTCTTGTTTGCTTTTCAACGGACGAAACTCTGCCCTTCAGCATAGCCTTGTTTGTTTCTTCTCTGCTCGAAGACAAATAGTCTGACAAGTCTGAGTTCGTCTAGGACTGTGAGTTCTTCCTTCCAAATGTTTTGTTTAGTTCATTTGTGTTATTGGGACTGTCTTATTTACTCCACGACAATAACTTAGCACGGATTGTCATATCGTAAAATCTACAAACCTAACCTTTCTAGTTCGGTGAATAATTATGGGTTATATATTATTATATTGAATGGAGTTGTAGAGACAAAAATTAAAATTGTAGAAAGAAAAATAAATTTGTGAAAGGCATAATATAGTTTTGTCTATTTAGAAAAAGAAATAAATCGCTATTAATTAAATTGCTTGATGTCATATGTAACATGGTAGGCTTTAAAAAGGGTCTTTAATAGCACTCAATTACATTCGCTGGGCACCTCCACATGCTTTAGTAGTTAGCAAGTTTGTCTCGCTAGAATCATTTACAATTGAGCAGTGTGTTTGATTAGAAAATCACGTCAATTTCATTCGCTGTGTTATAATGAATAATTACATTTTGGCATTAAGCTTAGCGTCATATCAAGTGATGATTTTTCATATCTACACTAATAATAAAAATAACTCGATTTCCGCTATACATCGTGTGAAAAGTTCATAAGTTCTATAAAGAAATCAATAATGTCCTATTATATTAACTAAAATTGGGTGAAAATATTTGTCGAAGATGTAATATAGTTTAAGACTCCCAGGTATTATATTTACCAATCTGCTAGTTCCTGTCGTTGATATCTGACCAGGTTATCAAAAAATGACGAAAATGTTTTTGCACATGTTTCAGTCTTCCAAATCCTAACGGTTGGAAAGTTATTCAAATTGCATGATTGTCATAAAACTGATTTGCATATTACAATCGGTTATTAAAATTTCAGATTTATTTTGGAATACTTTTTGCTGTGCCTATTTTCCAAGAAAATACTTTTACTTTTACTTTAAATATAAATGAATATTTTGAAGCTCTCATATGAAAAACGTAAACTTGAAAGGTATAATAAATAAAGGAATTTAATCTAACAGATAGTGATGGCAGTTTTTTTTAAATGGAGAGACAAGCAATGATTTTAAGTTAATGATTAGGAAATTTACGCAGTAAAATTATCGTGTAAAAACAGCTAACTTTAGTATAATTCATTCATGTAAAACAAGCATATTTCTCGAGAGAAAGCAAAATTATTTTCTGGAAGAACTCTAAATTGATCAAGTGGGGAGAATGAGAATTTGGCGAGAGAAGCGAGTCTTGTTGATGTTTCTGAATTAGAAATAACACCGTAAAAAGATCTTTTTTTTCTGTCGACTCAACTCTTATTCTAAAAATTTTATTAATGATACTAGTTTATATCATAGGAGTATTTCTATATTGCTGATTATTGAATTATATAAAGTTATTGTAAGTAATTTTCATTTTTGAGAACCAACTGCAATAACGAATGTATCAACTGTTTCTTAAATAATGATATATTATAGCTGATAAGACGTACGGAAATATATTTATGTTCAACTCACAAAGTAGATTGAGAAGGATAAATCTCCATAATCTAAAAAATTGTGTTTAATTGAAGAAGTGATGCTGTGCGTTTTGTGGAAGCGTAGGGATATTTTCATTTAGAGTTCTTAAAAATCAATAAAACGCTAAATGCACAATTTATACATGCAGCAGTTACAACGAGTCTATAAACCAAATGAAGAAAGCCAATCCGTGCTCGTCAATGTTATGCTCCTCGAGGACAATGCAAGATTTCATCCAGCAAGAATCATACAGGAATAAATTTTAGATTTCAGTTGGTCGGCACTAGTCATATTGACTGTTCACCGACTGATCATAATTTTTTTCAATCGCAGTGAAAAATATTCTTTAATGGAAACCAGTTCCCAGAATTTGTCGAACTCTTTTTTTACATCAAAAGCTGCCGAATTTTTCTTGAAGAGCTGCTTGATAAGTGGTAATATGTCATTGCAAATAATAGTGAGTATACGAAACAAATAAAATGTAATTGTATGTTATTATTATTTTCAAGAATGATGACTTATTTATGATTTAATCTAAGACACACACATATGTGTACTTTTATATTTGCTATATCTATGAGAGAAGAGTACATAGTATCGTAGATAGAAATTTTATAATTGAAGACAGCGTGTTCATAGAACAAATATTAATTTATGAACCTCAACCACTGGCCTCAAGAGATTTTTGAAACATACAACACAACTCATTTAGTGGAGTTTCTATATTGGTTAATAGAGATATAAGGGAAGTGAAGAGTAATGAAATCAACCCTTCGTGGTGAAAAGGAAAACAACTTCTACTTCACTATTTACACTATCACATAATAACTAAAAATACTTAAATAAACTACCGTAAAAATAAATATAATGAGATTTATTTCAAATAGCCAAACCTAAACCCAAATAAAAGTATGAGAAAGAAATAAATAAGGAAATATATAGATAAATAAACGTATGATTAAAATGATCAATCGATGTCATGACTATAAATAATCCAAATATTAGACAGAAGAAAAATATTTGGAAAGAACCAGCTTACCCCTTCCTCAACGACACTTATGCTACTAGTTACCTACATATATCCCATTAAATGAGTGAATCATTGCGTATAGTTTGCTTAAGATCTGAATATGACAGTTACAATGCAGTGCCTTTTTTATCTTTCTCTTTTTATCTATTTCTCTCATCCCCCCCTCTCTCTCTCTCTATATATATATATATATATATATATATATATGTGCGTGTGTGCGTGTGTGTGTGTATGTAAGTGTGTGTGTGTGCGTGTGTGTGTGTGTAAGTGTGTGTGTGAGTAAGTGTGTATGTAAGTGTGTGTGTGGCAAATATCTGTGGATATATTGATAACTGGAAGTCGATCTAACATAATGTTACGCGGCATACCCCACGTGATAATATGTCTGTTTGTTTTTCAGAGCATTAACACGAGAGCATCCAGTCCGAGACAGAAACTGAAAAGGTGCAGTGTAGAATAGGTCGTTATCATCTGAGTTTTGGACATTACTAACTTTCGTAAAGTTACCAGGTGGACAGCCGGGACGATACAGCTTTTCAGAGACTCTAAAATAGCGCATCGTAAGTAATGAATCCAGGTTCATGTCATCTACGATGGTCCAGTTATCTTAAGTAATGAGGTGCAGCATTTGTTCTTGAGTTAATGCCTACATCAAAATGTTGGAGATAGTTTTCAGGTTCTCTCACCAGTGGATAGATTACACTCTTGCACGTAAAGTGGTTGATAATTTTTCCGAGCATATTACTTCCCACCGACAAAATATTGCATTTGGGCTCTTCTAAATAATATTCTCTGGGACATGTCAAACTCGTCGTCGAAAAGATATGGTATTATGCCTAAACAGATATTGAACACAAAATTCACAGCAGACCATCAAGGAAGTTAGTTCCTGGGCTGACTGTTGTGGGGTCTCCCCTTTTTCCATGATAATAGACTCGACTTGAGTATACATATACTCCTGCTACGACAGATACAGACAGAGTACGACAGATAACCGGAGTTAACGTAAGAGTCCGACAGATACCATCAGATACCGAAGTTTCACGGAGAATACATCGTCAGTAGTTCATCGTAGCTTTGAGCCCCACTCAGCAAGAATATTATTACAGAGCACTCGTCAGCTTTTGACGTGGAAACACTAATTCTACTACGGCTCTAGTTCAGAGACTTGTATATATACTTCTTACTAACTGTATTCCTGGATAACTAACCTACGTTCAAGTTTGTATCTTTACGTTTAATATACCTATTTTTCTATCTCAAATTCTGGTCGTTGTTCGCTTATTTTGTGCGGTTTCCATTTCCAGGATCAACAACACTGACTTGGGGTCATGCAGAGTATTTAATCTCACTTTTATCCATTATTTCATGTGTGAGAATGATAATGTATATAAACTACCGCACAATTATGGGTTTTTTTCAGACATACCGCAAGTAAAGATTGTATACCACATGATGGGTGAGAGTAACTGACGAAATATTGGAGTGAATAAAACTTTAACTAACAAATATTTATGCATTGTTTTGTCGTTTAATCAGCTCATACACTTTTTACAAAATAAACAACACTGCAACCACACAATATCAGGGACTTGCTTAAATCTGCCATTGTGGCGGTGATGGTCAAATTAAAAAGAAATTCCTAGTCACTTTCGAAGTGTCATTGATGCTTACTCTCAAGTATTAGGAATATTTTATTGAATCATATATTTCTACTTATTTCCTACGTCGAACATATGTAAACTGTTTTATGGAAATATACTGATTATTCTATATTCCATCATTTTTATGTATTTTTCTTTATATTAATACGCAATTTAATTGAATATCACACACACACACACACACACACACACACACACACACACACATATATATATATATATATAACGAAACACATTTTTCGAGTTGAATTCCAACTGAAATGAGTTGAGTTCTCATTTCAGTTGCAATTCAACTCGAAAAATGTGTTTTGTTATATATATATATATATTGCAACGGAAATAGGTTGGAGAAGCTGAATTATATATATATATATAAAACTCAGCTACTCAAACTCATTTCAGTTGCTTCAACTCGGAAAATGTGTTTCGTTCGTTGATTATTTCCACTCACAGATATAGCTAAGCCCCTGCCTATTTGAATGCGATTAGGGTTGAAATCCCTGAGGAACGGATGATACCCTGCAGGCAACTTCACGATAGATAGGGCTTTTATCTAAATTTCATCGATATTCAGAATTTTCCATTTGTTTCACGCTAAGAAAAATTGTTCGCATGAATTTATATATATACGTATATATCTCTCTTTTTACGCTAGTGTATCAATAAGTTCTCAGTCTTACATATGATTATTAGATGGATTTTAATTTTAAAAAAGATTGTTCAATGGTGAACAAAAGAAGCAAAACAATTAAAATAGCATCCCAAATTATCCCCAACAATGTCGCTAGCGTTCAGTTTACAGAAAACAATAGAAAGGAATTTACCATATATTTACTATTTTTTCACGTATCCTAAATTAGGGAACACATTTAAATGTTAGCAAATTATATCAGAAAAAAACAAAACAAAAGGTAAACTTGCAATTTAGTATTTTGTGCTAGGAAATTTTTTCCGATGACTGATGCACATCTTCTTACACAAGATTCTTCCAAATTTTGACAATCAGTAACCGTAATTTGAGCCGATTCTTTACATGGTTTCAGCCACAAATCATCAACATTACATGGATTTCGTGCCATTACTTTCTCCCCTAATGTTTTACATGAGTTTTTAATGGAGTTCATGTCTGAACTCTGAGCAGGCCAGTCAAGAATCTCAAGTACTTGCTCCTTGAGATAATTCATAATAATCTTCGCCTTATGGCACGGAGCATTATCTTGCATAAATATGGGAGTGTCAATACAACGATTTTCCAACATAGGAAAAACGTGATGTTCTAACTAATTTTTATATACTCCAGCACTTACTCTCCTATTTATACCTACAAGTTCCAAGCACAGAAATCATTCCAAAGACCGTTACACTACTTCCACCAATATTCACTGTTTTTTTGGTAAAATTCTTATTCACTTCTGTCTTCGTACATACTGCTTGTCATCACTCCCAAACAAATTGAACTTTGATTTTTCATAGAAAAAAAACTTTGACCAATCAGCTTCATACCAAAGTACAGGCTTCTTCGCGAATACTAATCTTGCAATTTTGTTTTTGTTGCCGACCCGTGGCTCTTTTCTAGGACAGCTTACAAATAGGCCAATTTCGTGTAATCTTCTTGGCAGATTTTGTTGTGAAAACTTGATGTAGTATCTAATGTTATCAGAAATGTTTCCTGCATTTCGAAAACGGTTTTTCAATGCGTGACAGTTTTTTTCGAGGTCAGTTTCTTCTCATTGATTGTGCTACCAGTATCATTATATAACTTCAAAACTCTGCTTACAATACTTTTCGAACGGTTAACCGTGTAAGCAATTTGTTGTCAGTGAAAATTTTGCGCAGTTTCGATAGTTAGTTTTTGGAGATACTGAATTTTGCATTTTTAACGCTACTGTAGATAATAAAATTATTAAGTTTTTATGAAGAAGCTGTAAGTGTTAAACAATGCAGTTATGGGTTCCCTATCTGCGGCTATTCAGTTTTGTAGAGTGCGTTATTGCATTCACACTGGCGCAGAAGGACGAAAGAGTTGCATGCGTGGCGATTCGGAAAATAAAACATGCAAATATGATGGGCGAGAATAGGCAAAGTGGCATTAAATGGTTAAATTAAGGGACATTAACACCACACTAACTATTTGATATGGCTCCAAATGACTTTTACTACAAATTCAACTCGACTTTTGATTAAAGAAATCGATTCACAATTGTTACATGCTATATAGGATAAGGGCTTCATTTATGTTTCCCTTCATGCTGTATCTGATATACCTATCAATAGCTAGCACATAAGTAAAAGAATGTAGTTTACCTGTTAAGTATACCATTTGTTTCTATCAATTTTCGTCGAATAATGATTTTAATATAGACCCAAAGGATGGAACTCGAACCATCGAATTTTACTGATGGGTACATTGTAGGTACCCCCACTAAAACATAGTATAAATAATAAAGTCCCAAACTTAATAAAAGGAACTTTTTCTATCAAAATGTTTATGTTATATTTTAATTATTTTTTAAAATTTTAATCAATTCTAATACGTTCGAACTTTTGGTAAAAATCTTGTTTCGATTTTAGCTGGCGGTAACCAGCGTGTTATGTAAATTCATGAAATTTTAAGTAATTTTTTTTTTGTTGGGAAAAATCCTATTATTATTTAAAAGCGGGACTCATTGAGGAATGTAAATCATCTATTAGTTTTTTTAAATATTTTGCCTTTATTTCCAAAAATATTCTCTGAATAGTAAAATAAAAAATACACATATTTACAATTATATCACTTGTGGTCGCCATACACTTATAATACGGTGGAAATGTTTTAAAATTCAACTCGGTATTTATGAAATAGTTTTATTCTAAATTTCATGCTATCAGTCAGTTGGACTTGTGCAAATCGGATTAATTTAACATTAAACTTACTAATTTTCAAAAAATAATGTGTCGCAGATGTATATTTTATTTTTGCAAGATGTTTAAAACTGAGAATTAACTTTTGTTTATAAATATTTTGATCGCTCAAAAACTGAAAGATTTTTAAAAAATTGAAAAATTTTAAATTTCACTTATGAATTTCTGATTGAAATACACTAAAGTATTTTTCTTACTGGAAATAGTAAATTTAATAATTTAGCTTTCAATTAAAACAAAAATAAAAGATTCAAAATAAAAAATTAGGCGATCATGGCCTTCCACGTCTCCCTATCCCTTGTGGCTCTTAGCGCGCTTTCTCCTGTTATACCACCCAAACCCACTCTGAGATCCACCTGCACAGGCTCGTCAAGTATTTTACACGCTGCTTCCCCCGTCTTTATTCCCCACTATTTGGCCCGTGATTATCATATTCTCTTAGCTATCCTTCCTCATTACATTTTATCTGTCTTTTCCTAATGCTCAGTATTAATTTCCTTTTTGTTTCTATCCTTTCCAAAACCTAATTGCTCAAATGCTCGATCTATGATATCCGCGGCATCATTCTTTAGAACGACATCTCAGTTGCTTTAAGTTATTCCTTCATCTTTGATGAGATTGTCCAGCATTCACTGTCATATTGAATAACTGACATCGCATTGCAATCTAGTAATGTCTTTTTTGTTTTTTAGAGAAATTTTTCTCTCTTTTAATACTCTACACAGGTTCTGGAATGCGTCATTCGCTATGCCAATTCACCTTCGGATATTTGTGTTGCACTTTTCCACTTTTGTTTGAAGATTTCACAGGTATTTAAACTTTTGTAACTGCTTGATTTTAGTATTCCCACCTGTATTTGGCATTTTGGGCTGCGCTTTTTGCTAATGACTATGCATTCGGTTTTCTTGTAGTTTATTTGTAGTCATTTTTGTCACGCTGTTCAGCTATCATCTGTAGAAAATCTTGTAATTTCCTTTCCGTGTTTGCTATCAGCACTGTTTCATCTGCGTACCTTATGTTGTTCAAATTGTGGCCTCCGATGACGAATCCTGCCATAATTTCTAGGGTCCTCAGAATAGTTTCGCTGTACAAGTTGAATAGATTCTGTAAAACACCCGTTTCTCTCTTGTCTTACACCCGTTTCTATCTTTTATATCTGCCGAATTCGTTTACTGTCCGTATACAGGCAGTTTGTCGCCAGTAGAGATTTTTGATTACTCTAATGTCTTTCCCAAATATGTCGAAGTTGCTGAGCATTTCTATTAGCTTCATTTTTGCGTCATTTAGACGACATTTTATCCATCATTTCATATACACTCGTAACACTAGATTCTTTACACCTTTACCTGGTTCTATGTTAGGTTTCTTGCATGATATTCGTTCTTTTCAGACCTATTTGTGAAGTAATAAAATACTTTTTCATGGTTATAGCAACGCTTCCAATTTTGTTTTATTTTTCTGAGATTCCTGTTGAAAGTTTTACCATTTCAACATTGCATTCTATTCAGTTATACTTGTTTCTCAATATATCTTGTTTCTCTTCTAAGATTGTATTTTCTCATGAGCCATGCCAATATTTACATTCTTAAAATTTGAAATTAAAAACAAAGATGAATAAATACATTATATATATTTATAAACAATATAGTTTCTGACCCTCAAGTTGAATGATAATATATATGAAAAGCACATTAGTTATTATATTTCTACGAAAAACAGATAGTATAATCTTAAACGGACACACGCACATATACACACAAACATGTATATATAAATATATATATTTATATATCAATTTTATAAATATAGGAATCTCTTGAAAATGAACCCAACATTAGTTGACTGAAATTTAGTTCCTCTAAAACAGACAATTCTTGGAGTCTGCACATTTGATCTCATATTATTGTAGTGGACTTGAGTACGTGAGTTCGAGTCTTCGTCGCCAATTTGTTGTGGATTCGAGATGAGGAACAGCACAAAATAATAAACAACAAAAACAGATATGGAGATAGAAAAGTAGGTTATATTAGACGTAATATACGAACTGAAACGCGGGTTAGTCAGTTCAGGAACACTATTAGTAGAAATAAATATATA
The DNA here is from genome assembly GCA_037127315.1 of Ascarosepion bandense. Lineage (NCBI taxonomy): Eukaryota > Metazoa > Mollusca > Cephalopoda > Sepiida > Sepiidae > Ascarosepion > Ascarosepion bandense. Next base: position 2,654,844 of record JBBBDQ010001536.1, read on the forward strand.
CAAATCTTGAATCGAAATTGTATGCTCGGGTAACTTATTCTAGCTGAGTAGATCGCAGAGCTAGTCTGGTCTCTGAGTAACTTTGGTATCTGTTGGAACTATTCGATAACTGTAACGGATCACTACGATTACTCTCCACGGTAAACCTGCAACTACAACTGAGATTGCAGATCGAGATCACTGTTCTTTATATAGCAGGACTATATGTACACACAATCGAGTTCATTATCATATACAAAAGAGGGAGATCCCACAACATTTATTATTATATGTTGGGTGAAGTTGAGTGAGAGACAGACAAAACTCCGTGTTTATATCATTGATAAACATAAACAAACACTCACTCTAAATTTCACACGCTCACATACACAAACAGAGAGAGAGAGAGAGAGAGAGAGAGAGAGAGAGAGCGAGAGAGAGAGATTAAATTTTTTTTCAATATATTTAATGAGGTCTCCTCATAATGGAGGGTTTCTTTGTCCAGAAAAATGTTTCTATGAAGAAATAATTTAATAATTTATTTATTATAGTGGACAATATAATATTATTAGCTTAAATATTTTCATAATATTGATATATCTTTCTACACTTAAACAATGTCAGTAAATATTAGTTAATGTAAGTGGATCACCCATTAGTGACAAAATAGCAGTTTTATTTCGTTCTCTAATTAAAAGTGGTTCTAGTCTTTGCCCATGTTTCTATTCTATCATATAATTCTTAGCATTGAAATGTAGTTATTTAATGACATTATTTTAACAATAAAAGAAAGTTTTCTATATGTATTATTCATCATAAGCGTCTTTCTTATGTCTAGTAAGCTTCTTTGATTTTACTCATTTGTGTAGCAAAATATCCAAACTTAGCTTAGATTTAATATAAAACCAAGGGCTGGGAATAAACTGTCATTAGGTTGTCAACTATATGAACGCATTTATTCGATGGACTGACATTTGAAGCGTTCAAAAAGGCGACATTCGATTTGCTCCAGCAATGCAATCTTACAGAGAAACGATGTTGAATTTATGGAGGAAACTGTCTCAGAGATTGAAATGCATGATAGATTTCATATAAATATTGCAGATCTTCGCTTAATTCTTGTGTCACTACAGATCAAATGACCTCAAAATTTTTATTTTCAGAAAGGAAATCAATAATTTCTTTTTTTCTCAAGTCCTCGTATAATCGCCTCCTTATTGGTCTACTTAATCTTGAAGGACCGACAGTTGAAATAGCAAAATTAAAAGCAATCTTATACATGTAATCGTAGTACCTTTGAGTGAAACAACCTAATAGACGTCCATTGAATAATTTGAAACATTTAACAACACCACTGATAATTCCAATTCTAATTGGTTTGCTATCAACAATAATGTGTAACTGGTTAAGTGCACAGGTTTAACATTTCCGTGCTATATTTACAGTTTTACAATACTGTTCAGATTCATATTCCAACATTAATGTTAGTAAATAAACACATTAAACTGTACGAATGCAGGTATAACTACATGTAAGTAAAATCATAATAATATACAATAGCAAATAATGAATAAATACAGCATTAACTATGTAAGTGATAATAAATAAGGAGTTAACAAAAAGCCCTATACAATAGCTAAAAAACAACAACTGGGTCACAAACATAAACATCCATCTAAAAAATAATCATTAGATTAATACAATAAACCCGAAATATATATTTATATATGCATATGTATATATAAATTTATCGAAATGAATAAGAATGAAGATTTAGCATTTAAAAAAAAAGTAAATGCCACAGAACTCGGAATTCTAAAACTATCAAATTTCTTCACCTGGATATATATATATATATATATATATATATAAATTCTGAAATTTACATTGCGTTTAATAGCTATTTCAGCGAGAAAACTCTCGCGTCATCAGCAACGATCAAAAATAAAATTTTGTGGGAATTATATCTATATACACTTCCTTTTTGTATATACATACATACATACATACATATATAAATATATATATATATATATATATATATATATATATATATATATATATATATATAAGACGTAACCGAAAATTTTAATAATATAAACAGCACACACAACGTAGATTTGCAACTGCTGTTTGTGTATTAGTACCTCTTGTATAATCAGATGACGAAGAAAACTGCTTCGCTGCAGATGATGGTAGCTCTGCGTTAGAAGAAAAAATAATTTAATGATCAAATTGTACGAAATTTTTGATAGCCCATAGCATTAGGTACGCATCGTAGACAAGGCAGGTACTGCCAACCGTTACTAAAATTTTAAAGGCTACTTATGAAAGAGACAAAGTAAAATATTTCCAGTTTATATAAGATTTATGATTTAAAGCAAGAAATTCAACGTGTAATTCAGTATAGAGGTATATTGTTTTGACTGGATAAGTTGATAAAAATCAGACAGATATCATTACGATGTGCCTTCTAATGTCACTATAGGAACTTTCGTAATGGTAACGAGTTCCCGTAAAGACAGTAGAATGCTTTCTTTCACTTGTGGTTTTGTATGGAAACTTAAAGAGTATTGTTGCATCGAGACATGTTATCTTGGTATATTATATATATATATTAAGGCTCATCCAATACAAGGCTAAAGTGTCACTCTGTGTATAAAGTTACTGTGTGTCATACTGTTGCATGAGCGTAAATAAAGGAAAAAGTGAAGTGCATAGGGTTATGAAAAAATATATCGATTAATCTTAAACAGGAAGTGGTCAAGATTTTTGCGAGTGAAAAAACATACCAGACGGTTCCATAAAGTAGCCGTTTTGGGGAAGAAGATGTCCGTATTGAACTTACGCTTTACTATTGGATTTACAAATGAGTATGATTCAGACTTGTGTACGTAAAATGACAGGTTTCAGTTGTAAAACTCAGGGCTGGTGAGACTATGATATGTAGCTCGTCAGAATACATACCACTGGAAATAGATGTAGAGCAGTGAGAGGTTCACGATGTTTCGTCTGTGTTAAAATGTTTGTAGAATTGTAGAATGGAAAATAATTCATCACCCACAAGGTCGCGAATACGCTTTTAAACTCTATCTAGACAGACAATAAAGAACTGGATAGCAGACAACAATACACCATTTCTGGTCTAATGTGGTTCTTCAAAGGTGAAGTATAACAGGGAGAGTCAGATACCTACTTTAACAGTACAATGAACCGACCATTTCCTCAGCATCTTAAGCAATATATTTGGCAAACGAGCTCCACATGGGATTTGGCGAGTGAGCTTATAGACGTTCATGGCAGGGAGTCTCTAAGTGAAGACCCATCCATCATGATAGATGAATATCCAAAGTCTGCTCTCTGGTGAGTGAAAGTTATGGTTTAGGCAATATTTAAATTTTACAAGCCTTTATTTTTCCACATTGCCCCACCTGAAATTATTTAATTATAGAAAGGAATACTGAAAAGTTATCAGTTAAAACAACTTCGTGAATTTAAGAAAAAAGTAGGGTATGGGTTTCATAGTTAGGTCGAGAAATTTCTGGCGCCAATTAGTATATTTTTTCTTTCTCTAAGTTCGGAGGAAAAATGGTAAAATATAAACAAAAGGAAAAGTAAGCAGAAAAAACATAAAGAGAACAAGAAAAGGTTAAGATGAAAACAAAAAGTCAATAAATTTAAAAAGAATAACTTTTTTAGGTACCAAAAGCTAATTTTCTTTCAAGAAAATACATCCAAATTTAAATTCAGACTGAAAAAAGTATTTAATTCATTCTTTTGTATTGCGCTTGTGTGTGGAGAAAGAATGGGTTTATTTGAAACACGAACTGAAGCATTTTATGATTCAGAAAAGAAATATATTTTATGGACCACATGGTCAATCAAAATTAAACCACAATATTTATCATTTTGTCCCTGTTCATTTTTATAACTTCCATCAATTCCTATTTTCTTTCTTTCTTTCTATGATTGTTATCTCCCTCTATTTAACTGTTTCTTTAGTTTTTATCTATCTCATAATATTCGCATCATTATTTAAATGATGTCAAGCGAAAGAAGACAGTAGGCCTTAGAGAAGCTTATCCGTCTTGTGGACTGGTGCTACAGACTCCCAAGAACTTTTACCAAATAAGGGAAAAGACATCATTCGAGGATATTCATCAGCCAAATCAGCTAAAATTGATAACACGTGTAACTTGAAGAGAAAATAATGATATAATCAAAATAAGTTTCCAGACTACGTCAAGCGAATTCAAGCTAGGAAGTTCTCAACAATATTGGAAAGAGCGATAACTGTAATTGGACTTGGGATTCCCTAGGAAGTTCGTAGGTTTTTTCTTTCTATCTATCTATCTATCTATCTATCTATCTATCTATCTATCTATCTATCTATCTATCTATCTATCTATCTTGTCATACGCAGCCAGCCCTGTTTCGCTATATCACCATTCATCAGTATGGTTGGATATCCTATTCCTTGCAGCTATGATAGAAGCCAAGCTGATGTGACATTAGCCGGAGATACTAACACTAAGCTATCGGTGCACAGTAGAGAAGACAGATTTTAGCGTGTTATATATACAATGTAAACACAAGCCAATATATATATATATATATATATATATATATATATATATATATATATATGTATATATATAATACCTAGTGAGCCAGACGCACCTACCTGGTTTAACCTAAACGGAATACATCAGGGAAAGCTGGCTCTGGAGCCAGATTTCCCTGACGATCCGTTTAGGTGAAACCCAGGTAGGTCCGTCTGGCTTACTAGGCATTTTTTATTTATTTTGCACTACCTCAATATTGAGCGCTTTTTGTTAGTTGATTACTCTTATCTGGGTTTTTTCTTTGGGCTGCGTGCTAACTCGGTCCAAACTGTTTTGACATGTTCATGTACTTAGCTCTTTCTTTTTTTTTTAAACTCTTTTTTCCCTTCTTCGTAGATTCGTGGAAGGTTTTTCGATACGAGTATAGTTATAATCTTATATATATATATATATAATCCGTCAATTTCGAACTATTTATTTATATTGATATATCTTCTATTGTAGATGTATTTAAGCATAGCAATTTTACATCTGTCTTACATCCCTTACATAATTAGTTCATGAAGATTGCTTGTAATAAATTATTATTTTTGGTTTATATGAACATGAATAAAACACAAATATGTATACAAATACGATTTAAAATTCTCAAGATTATTCGTTTTTGTTTTAGTTCTATTTCTGTTGGTTTTTCTTAGATTTATTTGTTTAGGGCACCAACGAACCAATGATAACAGGCACACAAAAAGACATATAAAATGAGTGTACTTAAAACTTAGCTTCTGAAAAAAGACGGTTTAACTTGTAGCATTTTTCTCACGACAAAATACTCGTATCCAAAGTAGCACATGTACTAGAAAGAGGTATAGAATCAAAATTATATGTTATGGTTAGCATGTGTTTTTGTTTTCTAACCCAACACTTAATAAATATTACCTTTCATAAAATTTTCGTTTAATATCCTAAAGATCGAAGGAAAATTATCAGTTATTTCTTTACAGCAAAACTTTATAACCGAAGCAGACTTTGCGTTGTTGTCAATAATTTCTTTTTGTTTATATTCACTTGTGTTATAATTTGAATTCACGAACAAAAATTTAAGACGCTATTTACTCCATATGTATTGGAAACCCTAAGATTTTAAATTGAAAATACAGTTTTGTATTTCGAGGAATATAAATAAAAAAGCAAGAAATAAGTGAGTAAAGTGTAAGTGTTATTTGGTTGCAAATGATTCCAGCTTTTTTCTTTTTTATAAAACGGTCCTTTATTGTGTATTCATGCATGCGTAGCGTAGCTGTTGTTTACTTGAAAACTAGGATCGACGAGTGGAATTCAAATTCTGCTGGGAACTGATGCATTCGTTTTCACACACATGTCCCCGGAAAAGGTATAAATCTATTAGATAACAGTGCAAACTGAATACTCTATATTTGTTTGCCAACCATTCTAGGAGAAGGAAGCTCTGAATTTTAATCTCCGACTGTCTTGAGTCTATACTCACAGATGACAAATCCTCGGGAGTGAACACCTAGGAAGATTTGGGAGTCCGAATCCTTAATTCACTTCATATCAGTATTCACCTACATTATCTCAATTCCTGCGATCGCCGTAGAATAATTTTTATCAGTATTTGCCTTTAGTTTTGATCATTTCAGCGACAGAATATTCGCCGTATCCACCTGCCCAGGCCAAGTACATTGGATGAACTGAGTTCGGCTGAAATCAGAAATGACGGTGTGCTTGAAACATCAACCGGACCCCAAATTCTTAGGCACCAGAAACTAACAGACCCATAAGAAGATTCAGTAGTTTCCGAAAAATCTGGCGCTGGAAGCTTTTGCTCAAACCGAATGCAATTACTAGAAAAATTTGATGAATAATTAACACACACAATTTTGAAAAAGAAAATTGTGTATATGTGCTATCCTTTGAATTAGCTTAATCATCAAAATTCAGAAATGTTTACATCACACATGACGTTTATATGCATTACGGTCTATATAGCGAGGTCTGAAAGATAGAATATATGTCCAAGATTGCTTTTCTTCTGAGTAACCATATTTCAGGGCTTAAAGTTGGTGATATACATTTTTAATGTCCTTTAATAAAAAGGTAAGTAATCTGACTTATACTATATATTCACTAACAAAGGATTGTACGAAATAAGTCACATTCCTTGAACAATTTTCAGAAGAGCAAAAAATAAACGTACATGTAATTCGAAAGCTGAATGTCATAATAAAGATACTAAAGGTTAAGAAGGAAACCTTTCCCACTCAGTACTAGAAAGAGCGATGACAAATATTAAATTTGAGAAATTTATTTTCCTGAAAAAATTGTTTAAGAGAAAGATTTTATAAATTTCAATCGAAAGTAGCACTGGTTGCTCAATCAATGAACGCGAAACAATTCTTTATAAGGAAACGGTTAGATTACAATTTCTATTTATATATGTCAACTGTAGAAGAATCAATTTGTATTATTTGTAAAATCGTAGAGTTGCTAATATTTATTTATATACAACAGAAATGACATAATCAACTGCTGATATCTAAAACTGATCAGAATCTGAAATCTGTCATGCCCCCTGTTAAGTCTGTCGTTGGAGTCTAATTTCTCGTAGATGTCTTCTTTTGGTATTGCTACACACTGAGATCAGAAGATGCAATAACATGGTCAAGGAGGCATTTTAAAATATAGTATTGAGATGCAGGATAATTTTGTTGGAAACAATGAAAAAAGTACTAGAGTGTTATGAGATATCTGTCCTTCAAAATATGATAGCGAATTCTAGACGATCTTCTCAAAGATGAGGGAATGACTTGAAGCAAGAGAAATGTGGTTCTACAGAAAGATTATGAGGATACCATGGACCGTACATGGGAGCAACAGCAAAGATTTGGTAGAAGACGCAAACAAAAAAGTTATATTGGTATCATAAAGAGGCAGCTGGAGTTTCTGGGATACGTAATCATAAAGAAGGGCTAATGCTCTCTGGACGTATAGAGGGAAAAGGAGACAGGAGAAAGAAGCGCAAGACATACTTTTGGGGCTTGAGCAAGTGGATTGCAGAGCGGGAATTTGGAAGAAATATCAAGAAAAAAGATTTAAGAGTGACAAGTAATACGGGAAGTGGAAGTTCGTGATCGCCTACGTCCTAAAAGGACATAAAGAAGAATAAAAGTGCGTGTTAACTTCGAACTATATTTTTAAGTAGACGAGTAAACCTGTGTATATTTACATATATCACATCTGTTTGCAATAATAGCATTTTTTAAAAAGGAATTAATTAATTCCGTTTTTCTTTTGATGTGGAAAAGAATGTGATACAATATTCTATTTTGCTTAAATGTTTTGATCTGTGCTTTACAAAAAAAAAAAAACAATTGCAAAGAAAAAGATTCATGCAATTTTTTCCGGCCAAAACTAATGTACAATTAGAGAGCTAGTTTGAATCTTAATATCCAGACACAACATTTGCCAAATAAAATTAGACTGAAGTCGTCCCATAAAAAAGACATTTAAATAATGGCGCTATTATCATAGAGATTATCCGTAAAACCATGCTAAATGCGTTATATCATCTCTGTGATAAAATGTTGCATGGTAGTGTTCATCATAATTTTTATGTTGCAGAGACGAATCCTCTTTGTGAACAATTTTAATGCCAATGACAAAATAAGAAGAAACAAAAGGAAATGTTGATTCTTGTCTTTCAAAAAGGGATAAGCAACAAGTAAATACGCCCAGACTAAGCCGGGAGTCAAAGTTTCAGGCCCTCACCATCACTATATAATATTTGCTAAACCTACTTCTAACTGCTATAACTAAACAAACAAAAATGCAAATATTATCTAACCCCATTTAACGAAAGCCGATCAACTTCGAAAAGCTTAATTTTAAATCATCAGATTTAGATGATCTCAATTACAAGAAATATAGTTCATTTATGTGAGCTACGATAGTAAAGTTTTATCTATTAGTGCACCCAATGAAGATCGAACTCCCGGCACTCAGAAAATTTACCTGAGCTATCATTGTAAATTGATAGGGGTCTCAAAAGAAATGTTTGTTTTTAGGCTAAGTTCATCATTGTTTCATATAAGCATTCTTATTTTTAAAATGTTTATGCAATATTCGCACGCAAAATAAAGAACAGTTCTTTCAATACAAATTTCCGCTCAGGATTATCAACAAAAGCTTGATAAACCTTAAAAATAATAATTGATAGATAGTGTTTCATATATCGCCAAAGTATCACTAACGTAATTCGATGTAAACTCATAATTGGTGTTTGGTGTATTTCTTTTTCCGACAATATCATTAGTTTTTTATATAATTTTTCATGTGTTGTTATGATATTTTTCTTTCCAGAACTTAAAAGATAAAGGAATTGTCCAAATGTTTTGTATTTTTGAGGTCTTTTATCTATACCTTTAGCTATTATCAAAAATGAATTCTATTTTACTTGTAATTAAATATGTGTAAAATTTATGTATATAGTCATGTGTATGTTATGTTCCGAACACGGGAAGCACATTGTTACCGTGTTCATAATTCAAATTATCAACTGTAGAATTTCTCATTTTTATTAGTAATTCCTTCCTGATTTTTAATTTTCTTTTGCATGTAGCTGATACTATTATGTATGTATTGCCAACAAGTATGTCTGGTAGATGTCCATGTGTGTGTAAATGACATCAAATGGAACTGTGGTCGGAAAGGTGCAATGTCAATCGTCTCGTTATTTCTATGGTAGTGTAGCTGATGTAATAGTTTACAAATTTTAGGAACAAAGTTCTTCAAAAAGTCTGATGTCTCAGTCAAGTAAATAATTTGGAAAGCCTTTGTTAACAAGCGTTTGTTTCAAATTGTAGAATTCTTTGAAGAAAAGCAGTCAAAAAGATGAATTCTCTTATACTCTTGCAAATAAATTTTTAATAACATCAATTTTGTATCTAAGATGGCATTGACTAATAAACTTAAGGTGGCATGAATTTTTGCTAGTGGGCTTTTATGTATTGAAATTGAAGTAGTTAGAGAATTATTACTAGACTTCTCAAGAACATAAAAAATGGAAGTTTTTTGGATAAGCTCATATGGTAACTATATTTCCAAATTATTTACTTGACGACCATATCCGACTTTTTCTTCGTAACGCAACCAATAGCAACTGCAAATACGTCGACAAAAACAATAAGATTAAAATTTTCTACAAAAACCAAATGCGCAGTAATTATAAACAGGACGAATTTTCACTTCACAACATCATCTTAAATTATGCAACACTGACTAACTTAATCAAGAAAACTAAATTAACTACTACAAAAAAATCTGAATTGCCAATCTGATCATCATAATAATAATTAATCTGCAAAATTTAAACTGTAAGGAACCAGTGACGTTTACAAATTTACATGTCCTTTGAAGAACTGTGTTCCTCACCAATCCAAAATAGTAATTACAGCGGCCACATTACCAAAAAATTGACGAGAAGTTTGACCTTGCAACTTTCCGGCCGCATTTTCATCCGATGACAATGCATACATAAAAGCATCATCCACATGCAAAGGATTAAAAATAATGGAATATCGAAAATAATAAACCTTTGGATAATTCTTATATAATTTGAGTTCTGAAAAGAAAAAATCATAAGAACACATGAAAAATTTTATAAAAACTTAATGTCTGTCATCTTCAATAAAAGCTGCACACACACACACACACACACACACACACACACACACACACACACATATATATATATATATAAATATAAATATATATATATATATATATATATATATATATATAAGAATAATTCCTTCAATAAAAACGTTAATAATTTGAAGATATTAATTCTAGAGATGAAATTTGTAACTTAAGAATTTTTCCATTGTATCATTTGCCTACTTAAATTTATTGTTTGTGCAGACATTCACTTGAAATAAATTCAGAAGTGAGAAAGATAGTTTCTATATGAACTATTGGAAAAGAATAAAAATCACTTTCTTTCCTCTTCTTACTCGACTTTGAAAAAGTCATTTTTAATTCAGATACTAATCACAAGTTTTAAAATTGAGCTTATTATAAGAATTGAAACAAAACATATTCTGGCTACCTTCATCATGTCTAGCTAAACCGAAACAGCCAGAAGAAAATCTCTTATGGTTGATTCGATTCAAAAGCATTAATTTAATACGTAGTAGAGGAATGTAGACAAACAGAAAACTGGAATGTGGAGTTTTTTAATCAGCAGCATATCTTCTGACTTGTTTCTCTTTATACAACTTTTATAGCGCGATCTTTTTAGAAATTCATATTATTGAAAATTCTCAAACCGTATTTATATGGTTGAAATTTGTCGATGTGTGTTGTTGTGTAAGACATGTACATTGTGGTGTAAGGTATGTGCGTTGTGGTGTAAGGGATGTGAGTTGTGGTGTAAGGGATGTGCATTGTGGTGTAAGGCTTCTACGTTGTGGTGTAAGGGATGTGCATTGTGGTGTAAGGCATCTACGTTGTGGTGTAAGGGATGTGCATTGTGGTGTAAGGCATCTACGTTGTGGTGTAAGGGATGTGCATTATGGTGTAAAGGATATGCGTTGTGGCGTAAGGGATGTGCGTTGTGGTGTAAAGGATGTGCATTGTGGTGTAAGGCATCTACGTTGTGGTGTAAGGGATGTGCATTATGGTGTAAAGGATATGCGTTGTGGCGTAAGGGATGTGAGTTGTGGTGTAAGGGATGTGAGTTGTGGTGTAAGGGATATGCGTTGTGGTGTCAGGGATATGCGTTGTGGTGTAAGAGATATGCGTTGTGGTGTAAGGGATGGCGTTGTAGTGTAAGGCATCTACGTTGTGGTGTAAGGGATGTGGATTGTGGTGTAAGAGATATGCGTTGTGGTGTAAGGGATGTGAGTTGTGGTGTAACGGATATGCGTTGTGGTGTAAGGGATGGCGTTGTAGTGTAAGGCATGTACGTTGTGGTGTAAGGGAAGTGAATTGTGGTGTAAGGTATCTACGTCGTGGTGTAAGGGATGTGCATTGTAGAGTAAGAGATATGCTTTGTGGTGTAAGAGATGTGAGTTTTGGTGTAAGGGATATGCGTTGTGGTGAAAGGGATATGCGTTGTGGTGCAAGGGATATGCGTTGTGGTGTAAGAGATATGCGTTGTGGTGTAAGGGATGGCGTTATAGTGTAAGTCATGTACGTTGTGGTGTAAGGGATGTGCATTGTTGTGTAAGGCATCTCCGTTGTGGTGTAAGCGATGTGCATTTTGGTGTAAGGGATATGCTTTGTGGTGTAAGGGAAGTGAATTGTGGTGTAAGGGACATGCGTTGTGGTGTAAGGGATGGCGTTTTAGTGTAAGGCATGTACGTTGTGGTGTAAGGGATGTGCATTGTGGTGTAAGTCATGTACGTTGTAGTGTACGGGATGTGCATTGTGGTGTAAAAGATATGCGTTGTGGTGTAAGGGATATGCGTGGTGGTGTAAGGAATGGCGTTGTAGTGTAAGGCATGTACGTTGTGGTGTAAGGGAAGTGCATTGTAGTGTAAGGCATCTACTTTGTGGTGTAAGGGATGTGCTTTGTGTGTGTAAGGGATATGCGTTGTGGTGTACGGGATGTCAGTTGTGGTGTATGGGATATGCGTTGTGGTGTAAGGGATATGCGTTGTGGTGTAAGGGATGGCGTTGTAGTGAAAGGCATGTACGTTGTGGTGTAAGGGATGTGCATTGTGGCGTAAGGGATATGCTTTTTGGTGTAAGGGATGTGCATTGTGGTGTAAGGGATATGCTGTGTGGTGTAAGGGATGTGACTTGTGGTGTAAGGGATATGCTTTGTGGTGTAAAGGATATGCGTTTTGGTTTAAGGATATGCGTTGTGGTGTAAGGGATGGAGTTGTAGTGTAAGGCATGTACGTTGTGGTGTAAGGGATGTGCATTGAGGTATAAGGCATCTACCTTGTGGTGTAAGGATGTGCATTGTGGTGTAAGGGATATGCGTTGTGGTGTAAAGGATATGCGTTGTGGTGTAAGGGATATGCGTTGTGGTGTAAGGGACGTGAGTTGTGGTTTAAGGGATATGCGTTGTGGTGTACAGGATATGCGTTGTGGTGTATGGGATATGCGTTGTGGTGTAAGGGATGGCGATGTAGTGTAAGGCATGTACGTTGTGGTGTAAGGGATGTGCATTTTTGTGTAAGGCATCTCCGTTGTGGTGTAAGGATGTGCATTGTTGTGTAAGGGATATGCGTTGTGGTGTAAGGGATGTGAGTTGTGGTGTAAGGGATATGCGTTGTGGTGTAAAGGATATGCGTTGTAGTGTAAGGCATGTACGTTGTGGTGCAAGGGATGTGCATTGTGGTGTAAGGGATGTGCATTGTGGTGTAAGGGATATGCGTTGTGGTGTAAGAGATGTGCATTGTGGTGTAAGAGATGTGAGTTGTGGTGTAAGGGATATGCGTTGTGGTGTAAATGATATGCGTTGTGGTGTAAGGGGTGGCGTTGTAGTGTAAGGCATGTACGTTGTGGTGTAAGCGATGTGCATTGTGGTGTAACGCATCTACCTTGTGGTGTAAGGGATGTGCAATGTGGTGTAAGGGATATGCGTTGTGGTGTCAGGGATATGCGTTGTGGTGTAAGGATATGCGTTGTGGTGTTAGGGATGGCGTTGTAGTATAAGGCATCTACGTTTTAGTGTAAGGGAAGTGCATTGTGTTGTAAGGCATCTACCTTGTGGTGTAAGGGATGTGCATTGTGGTGTAAGGGATATGCGTTGTGGTGTAAGGGATATGAGTTGTGGTGTAAGGGATATGCGTTGTGGTGTAAGGGATATGCGTTGTGGTGTAAGGGATGGTGTTGTAGTGTAAGGCATGTACGTTGTGGTGTAATGCATCTACGTTGTGGTGTATGGGATGTGCATTGTGGTGTAAGCTATATGCTTTGTGGTGTAAGAGATGTGAGTTGTTGTGCAATGGAGATGCGTTGTGGTGTAAGGGATATGCGTTGTGGTTTTAAGGGATATACGTTATGGGTAAGGGATGGCATTGTAGTGTAAGGCATGTACGTTGTGGTGTAAGGGATATGCATTTTGGTTTAAGGCATCTACGTTGTGGTGTATGGGATGTGCATTGTGCTGTAAGGGATATGCGTTGTGGTGTAAGGGATGTGAGTTGTGGCGTAAGGGATGGCGTTGTCGTGTAAGGCATGTACGTTTTTGTGTAATAGATGTGCATTGTGGTGTAAAGCATCTACGTTGTGGTGTAAGGGATGTGCATTGTCGTGTAAGGGATATGCATTTTGGTGTAAGGGCTGTGCATTGTGGTGTAAGGGATGCGCATTATGGTGTAAGAGATGTGCATTGTGGTGTAAGGGATGTGCATTGTGGTGTAAGGGATATGCGTTGTAGTGTCAGGGATGTGTGTTTTGGTGGAAGGGATATGCGTTGTGGTATCAGGGATATGCGTTGTGGTGTAAGGTATATGCGTTGTAGTGTAAGAGATGTGCGTTTTAATGAATGAATGCTCGGAATAAAAATTCGGAGAGCCTAGTCGAATTCCATTTGTATTTTTTCATTCACTTACACACAAATACCATTACTTATCGATCTCTTTTTCCTCCAGCTATGGGTTGAATAGCATGACAGATTGAGTTTTATAAATTTGGTTGGCATTCAGCCTGCTGGAGATTACTAATGGCAACTTTCTGCCAAGTCAGTCAGTCCTTGAATGAGAAATAATCGCCCAAGCGTGTATCAACTATGACAATCAAGTGAATGACTGTTGACGGAAAGTTAAATTAAATGAAAAGGGGCGTCACATCATAACAATCCAGGAAACTAACCTGAAAATTGAATGCCACATTATATTATATGACAAAAATATCTTTTCCAAAAATGTTGGAAACTTACCTCATCATCTGTTCCAGTATTTGGTTGGAAGTGAATATAAACTAATACAAAGCCAGGGAAAATATTTTAGTGGCTGAATAAGCATGCTTTGACTTAATACATATAAGGACGTATCAAAACATGTCAGAAAATAAGCATGCTTTGACTTAATACATATAAGGATGTATCAAAACATGTCAGAAAATAAGCATGCTTTGACTTAATACATATAAGGACGTATCAAAACATGTCAGAAAATAAGCATGCTTTGACTTAATACATATAAGGACGTATCAAAACATGTCAGAAAATAAGCATGCTTTGACTTAATACATATAAGGACGTATCAAAACATGTCAGAAAATAAGCATGCTTTGACTTAATACATATAAGGATGTATCAAAACATGTCAGAAAATCAAGTTTATAAATAAGCAATAACTTTTCTATCCCTAAAGTAAAATCTCATTATATTTCCACAATTCAGCTCTCCGAATTCATCAATTTTAGATGCCAAATAAAAAAAAAGAAAGATCTTGCAATATTAATGATGAAAATAACACTTCATTAATCACTCGAATCAAAGGAAAAAGGAAAACGCAACACCTGTCCGCATTTTACTAATGAATTCTCCGTTTAATTAATTTTGTGATACGTTCAATTAATATTTTTTCTTTTCATAATCACATTTCGGCAATCATTCATTTCATAAATAGGCATGTAGTGATAGATTACTTATTCACATTCAAATATTGAACAAAATTTCGATAAATTATTCCGCTTTCTTTTGCCGTATTTGTGGAACAAAGTTGGAAGAAAAAAGTGATATTATTAAAGAAGAAATATTTTACCGCTCTTTCTTATCTATTACACCGTAAATCCAAAAGAAAGTTGATAATGAAAACCAATAAAATTTAATTTATTCTTTAAGTTAGTAATAAAGGCAACTGCTTACCATAGAGCAAAGTATTTAAATCACTCATAAGTGAATGTTTCTAAAATATAAACTTGTGACAGTATCACATAAGCTTAATAAATATGATTTAGTTATTCACTAGATAACCTGCATTTATTACCTTGGGGCTAATGAACATACATATTGACTGAGTATGGGAATGTTTTATTTAAGCATATCAACTGAATCACAGGATATATAATATTGTTTTCTGTCATAAAATAATTAGATTAACATGAAAGTCAAAAAGGTAGCGACAAGTACGGTTTGCACAAGAATAAAAAGATAGATACAGTTTTGGTTAGCACGAGATTCAAAAAGGTAGGCATAGGTTTGCTTTGCCGTCAGTCAAAAAAGTTATCGAAATTTTCAAAAATAGTAGACATAAGGTTCTTTTGTTCGAGGGGCAAAATGGAAAGACATTAGTTTGCTTTGCCCGAGATTAAAAAAATTGAGAAACATTTAGTTTGCACTAGTTTGACAAAAAAGACATCAATTATTGGATTTTTTTTTTTCTTGGGGGGAAAATATTAAGCAGCGCTTTTTTCCTGCCCGGTGACGAATAACTGGAATGAATGTTTTTTCAACTTGTAGCATAGTCTAATAACCTTTATACTATCACTTGTTTCTCTTCATACATCTTCTTGGTGTTCGTAACCTTTTTACATGAGGATGCGGCCTGTGTATTCTTAACCTCAACTGTACGGGTACACTGACCTAGGTCTTTACTGGATGCCCCACTATTTTAGTTTAATAACTTTTTCGAAACACGTTTGAACATGCACTAATTTTGGGTAAACCTCGTACAACAAACTTTTCAATCTTGTTTTAATGTACAGACCTGTACGCATAGATTTGCAATAATTAAAAACAGATATTTACTTTTATCCACTGAATATATTTTTAAAGAGATGAGAAATACACACACACAAACACATGGATATATATATCGCTCATTCAGTAAAATGAATTAGAGCACTCTAGCTATTGGGCGCGTATAATGATAATATATAGGCTAAAAGATCTGCCTTCTTTCACGGAACGCCCATAGCCCAGAGGTAGAATCGCCAACTGACGTCAATTCGGTCGGGTTTCAATCCTGGGTTAAAAAGCGATCGAAGTCTAACTGTAATGATGAGCTGTGATATAGCGAAACAGATCTGTCTGCGGATGACAATGTATATATATATATATATATATATATGTGTGTGTGTGTACGCGCTTAGCCATTACATATAGACGAATATTTTAAAAATGGATTGGAAGATATGTCTATATGAGTCATGTTTATCTACGTACATAAACATACAAACCTATATATATATATATATATAGAGAGAGAGAGAGGTGTGTGTGCGTGTATGCATATATACATGTGCGTGTGCATATATACATAATTCATAATGAGTTCATAATAAGCAACTGAAGATTGCATAGTGCATATATATATATATATATGTACATTTGTGGGTATATATATATATATATATAAATACATACATATATATGTGTGTGTGTTTCAATGGGTAAATTAACGTTCGTACATGGTCTAATGATAGGAAACGTGAAATTTTAATTTTGTTTGGCTTTGTCTAAATTGAAATGCACCATTAAAATTCAAGTTTTTAATATAACTTTCTTCAAACGGCTCTGGTATATTAAAGTTATATTAGAATAGATAAAAATATATAAATTGCATCCAACAATGCTAAATGTCCAATCATATTATACATACATACAGAAATACAGACATATGTATATGACATCCTTTGCCGTTAGAGGGAAGGGCATATATTTTTGTGTACCTTTCATATATCTGCGCTGTTTGAGGGAACGTATATTGAAAACTTGAATCTGAACATTGCTTCTCAAACAAAACAAAGCATAACAAATTTGAAGATTCATGCTTCCCATCCTTGTACCTTTTATGAGTGTTAATTAATCTACAGAAATATATATATATATATATATATATATATATATATATATATATATATATATATATATATATATATGGGCATGTATATGTGTTTGCATTCCGATGTAGGATATACATACATTTTTAAACGTGTATGTAATTATACAAGTGTACATTCGATTTTTATAAAACGAGGTGCAAAAGATGACTGAAGAAGGATGTGTGAATAAATTTAAGAATAAAGGAATAAATGCGTTTCATCTCCTTTCACAAACGCATTAATTTGATAACTTTTTACCTCTATTCACTGCATTTATCCTCAAAACGTACATATCTTTTTCACTTTTTTCCAAAGATGAATATTTTCTTTTTATTTCGTTTCATAGGAAGAGGGACAAATGCCAATAAACAAAATCTGTTAGCTCAGGATTTTCTATTTTTTAAGCTAATCGATATTTGAGTGTCACGTGAAAAACTGCTTATCATATCCGTCATAAATTTTAAAGCCAGGTCCACGAAATTTTTTCCACTTATGCAAGATTAATCGGGAAGATAAAAGAAGACAAAAAGAAATATTTTGACTTGAACTGTTTTTAGTATCCATCTTTATCTTAAAAACATATCCGCTCGGCATTCCGATTCCAAAAGCAACACCTGTTTTGCGTCGTTGTTTTATGTTTTATTGTTTGGGGGGTGCGTTTTATAAAAAGTTTGATTTTTTCCTGCCAAAGAAAGAGTCTTTCAATTCTCTTAATTTCTTTTTTATGCTTATTTTTTTACAACTTTTTGAGTGTTTTTCTTTGAACCGAGTTTACTGTGATGGTCTACAGAGTCGTCAAAGTTGATTGTTCAGTTGGTAATTCCACAGCATAAACTTATATCAATGTTAGTAAAATTGTTTTATTTTTTTTCTCATGCTAAATCTAGTATACTTGTGATTCTCTTAATACATGCCATTTTTACATAATAAGCTACAAATATTAGTACGGTTTTGCTATGGATATTAATTTTCAATTTGACGATTTTAGACGTTACTTTTGAGTTCCACGCCTATAAAATTCCCGTGAAAATTCCTCCATTGCATCGTAAAATAATACAGCGCAATACCCTAAATAAGATAACAATTCTAAACATGAATGCAGGTCATTATTTAAAAGAGGAAGAGCTGTACAGATAAAAACATTTGAAACTGACAATATATTCCATTTCATTGAAGCAGACGTTAAACTCACGAATACCACCACATCCTCAATCTTTTTTCCTTCCTTTCATTCTATCACTGAAACCAAAAAGCGTTTCTTATCTTTTTCTTCCGTTTACCTCCCTATCAAAACCGAACAGTCCATTATTATCTACGTTATTTGCAGGATAAAATTTACATAATAACCAACAAGCGGGAACAAAAATATCATATTACTCTTTAAAATGAAACCTATCAAATAAACGATTATGTCTTCTGAGTAACACATAATGTTGATGAATAAATAATGCTCAGAATCCACTTCCTTGTCTTGAGAGTAATAAACAAAAATATAATCACTTTGAGTGTAATGTATTTGATTCGATGAGATACATTAGTTAACTAAATTGGAAAAGTTATGTAATATTTTTAAAACCCAGCTTATTCGTCGCTAGCGGTTAATTTTCTATTTTACATCTAACCTGTATCCCACTGTAATTCACTTTTTATTCCACTGATTTGACAAGTTACAGTACAAGTATCTATTTGATCTACTATAAAAAAATCGATCTATTTGGAAAAGATGCTAGAATAATCCAGATCTTATACTGGGAACAAACCGCCTTCATGCGGATAGAAAATGAATCGAGTAGCTACACAAAAATAGAAAACGGCTTGAAGCAAATATTTATTTTCTTCCTAGATTTATTCAACCTCTACAGCAACGCTATACTAAGGGGACAGAAGACCCTACCAGCATTTATTATTGGTGGGCGTAATCTTAACAACATACGATACGCAAATGACACTGTTGATGGCTGACTCAAAAATAAATGTACAGGACCTTCTGGAAAGGTAGAGAGCGAGAAAAATAACAAACCATAATGTTTAAGAAGGAAGAAAATATGGTCATCAACAATAGAAAAAACCTCGGAACACACATTAGACTATTGAAAGGAGCATTGCAAAAGCTAATCAAAGTGATGAGAAACGGAAAATTCTTGTTAGAAACTAAAAAAGAGTGCTGTATTGTGATGGAATATATATCTTATATGGCAGTGAATATTGCAGAATCACCCCACGGATGGGGAGAAAACTGGAGGCAGCAGAAATGTGGTTCTACAGAAGGATACTAAAAAAATTATGGACGGAGCAAAAAATTAACAAGGAAATTTGAAAGAAAGTGACAACAGAAAGAACACTTATATTCAGAAGCAGGAAAAGACAGCTGAAATTTCTAATGAAGGCGTATCTGATCTAGAAAATTTAACCCTCACGAAACATATTGAATGAAACTGATATAGTGTAAAGTACTGAGCCACATTTCGATGAACTTGTGTGAATGGATGGCGGAACAAGATGGGTAGCAACCAAGTGAAAAACTCTTAGGGGCCACAAGAGATAAGGTGTTGTGAACTATGATACTCTATGCCCTGAAAGAATACGGCACACGGAAGAAGATACTGTATCTGATCTCGATTTATTGGTGTTAAATAACAGTGCAGTGTAGAGTGTTTCAAGTTAGGAGAAGGTAAATTGAAAAGAAATAGCTTTCCGTGTAAACCTTAACAGTACAGAAAGCAATGAGACAAAAACATCAACATTTTCAAAAAACATTCAAAGAGATGGCTATAAAATGCGTAATATTATAAATTTTATCTACAAACATATATTCATAGATTTATCTGTTTAACAATAAAATGTACCATCTCTCAAAAGAAAACATTCGGCATTCAATTAATTTGTGTTATTATCGGTCAAAATTCATAAAAATATATTAAAACCATTAAATTTTATAGCTCTTTATAGTTTGATGGACAATAGGTACCTCCGCTCATTTTCCAGAACTGACTTTTAATTGAATTTTTAAAAATAAAATGTTTTCTCGAAGTATTCAGTTTAGCTTCATCTGAAAAGTAAGTGATTAAATTTACTATTTCCAATAAGCAAAATACTCTGGTGTATTTTAAATAAAAATTAAATTGATATGAATCTCAACTTTTTCGAGTTTTCAAAATTCATTGCTTCCATTTCGACAGCTTGACAAGTTAATTCTCGGTTTTAAAAACATACATATGTGACTATTTATTTTTGATAAACTAGCGAATTTAAAGTTGAATTAATCTGATTAACACGGGTAATATTTGTACATAGCATGGCATTTAGAATAAAAGTATTTCTTAATCACAGAATTCTGATCTTTCTGACCATTGAAAATGGGTGATGACAGACGGATGACGTGTTAAGTGATTGATAATAGCTAAGCTTATTTGACCAGAATTGGCAGAATTGTCGAAATTTTTCCTGTAAGGGGAAGAAACCGTGAAACACGTGACCTTTTAATGTAACACAGAAAATACCAAACTTGAAAAAAATTTATATACAAACAAAAAACTTTAAAAAATTTTAAAATTTTTGGCTCGAAGATTTGTTTTATTCTTTTATTTGTTTTATTATTCTTAGATAATATTACCTTCACTTGAATTAATAACCAAAGAATTTGGAAAATACATTTGAAACATTATAGATCTTTATAATTAAAAAATAAAAAATGAAAACAATTCCTGTAAAAATTCATTATTCATCGAAAAAAATTTTCTTCAGCCAATAATGTCCTTAATATATATATATATATATATATATATATAAACATGTTACGGAAATTAACGAATTTTAACGAAATTTGGTTATAAACAACCAATAATTTGAAATGAATCCTGCCGAATGGCACACATTTTCGTAATAACAATTTATCGTAAATAATCAGGTCGATAGATATAAATATATAATACTGTTTAATTAAAAAAACAGAATATCTACTTAAATACGAGTATCGATAAAAAATAATGTTCAAACAATTCATATATATATATATATATATATATATAACATAGCACATTTGGTATACAATCCACGTAAATTCCGATAAAGACGAAGAAGATTAAGGAAATTAAGTAGATATTCTGTTTATAATCAAACAGTATATCTGCATCTATTTATACCGTCTTGATTATTAACGAAAGATTTTACAAAAATGTGTGTCATTTGGCAGGATTCGAACTTGCGACCCCTATCCACAAATTTTCGGAACAAAAATTTTTCGGTAGAAGTAAATATATAATACTGTTTGATTATAAATAGAATATCTACTTAAATAAGAGTATCGATCAAAAATGATGTTCAAACAAATCAATACAAATTATCGTTTGTTTATAACCAGTTTCGTTAATCTTCGTTAATTTCCGTAACGTGTTTACATTTGTTGACATTACGATACATTTCAGAACAGAGGTGGTTATTATGATGATTTCGAAAAGTGTGTTATAGGCTTAATTTGATTACGCTTAGACTGATCATCATTCGTGTTCGAGCGGTCTAAGAGGCTACGGATCCCGTGGTAGCTTCCCCTTTGTGAATAGGAGTCGCAGGTTCGAAGCATGCAAAATGACATATATTTTTGTAACAAAAATTTATCGTAAATAAATTATTGCAGAAATAAATATGTAATACTGTTTGATTAAAAAAGGATATCTAATTAAATACGAATATCGATAAAAAATAATGTTCAAACAAATAATTATATACATAATAAAAGCTTAACTAATTAAATAATGTCATCATTTATAGGATATTTTATTTTGCCATTCGGAGCAGGTTTTTGGTAAAATGGCCAACTCGATGAATAAAAAATGTAGGTGATTTACATTCCCTAAGAAGTCCTGCGTTTAAATAATGTAACAAATTTTCGATACAAAATTTAATTTCTTAAATTTCTGCAACATCAGGCCTGGTGTTTCTGCTCTGCATTTAGATATTATTGATAAAATCAAAGAATAATCTTTAATTCTATTGGTCCTGACGTAGCATGTAGACTTCAGTCACTATCCCACCACCGTAACGTAGCTTCCAAGTGCCTTTTTTATAAATATTTTCATGGTAATTGTTCTCATGAACACTCTTCTGTGGTACCTAGACTCAATGAATTTAAGTGTATTAATAGATTGGCTGCTAGATGTTTTCATTTTACAGTTGAAACGGATAGAGGTAAGTGTATGTTCTATACTAATAGTTTCTTCTATCGCAATAATTAGATTGATGTTTATTCCCATCTAATATTGGAAAGTAAAAATTTGGCAGTAATATGTTTAAAAATCCAGTTTTTTTTTTTACTGAAATCAAGAAAATAGCAAGTTAATTAGCAAATTATTGTCAGTCAGGTACTGCAAGAGAAGTAAGTTCGATCTCCATGAAATCCATTGCTGATATTACCTGAGCCAGATATAACAAAATTACCTTGCTAAAAACATATGGAAACATGGCTAATTAAACCAAACGAATAAGCTTGAAAAAGATAGCAGTTTTAAAAAATCAACACAGACACACACACACACACACACACATATATATATATATATATATATATATATATTCAGTTGGATTGGTTTGATTTTGTGACTCTGGGTTTCACGCTTTTGTGATCGTCAGATAAGCTTTGTTTGAGGATCACAAAAGCGTGAAACTCAGGATCACAAACTCAAACCAATCTAACTGAATACGTTCGCTCTATCACTGATATTGAGCGCTTTCAAATAAGTACCGCGTATATATAATATATAAGTAATATAATATATATAGTAATATAATATATATTATATATGTATATATAATATATACATAAATATATATATACACATACCCATTTCGCATACACACACATACAGACGCACACAAACACACACACACACATATATATATATGCAGACACACACCCATACATGTACTCACACACGTGGATGTATACGTACACACACATGCATATTTATATATATTGGTATACGCGTACACACATACACACACACACGTATATAAAACATGTGGATATAAACTGCATCTAGAGATTATATGCAAGTTATTAATTGGTATAAAAAGTTGCGTCTTTAATGTTAAAAGTCCTATTATGATGTTGTTTAGATTCTACTCAATATTATTAACTTAGATATATAGTGATAGAGAAAACTATTGTTTTTAGTTGGAAAAAAATTACTAAGTTAACAAAACAGACTAATTTGACTGTCAGTAGTTTATTTGCAACTAATTATTTTGATACTTTTACATTGTTATACCTTGTAAAACTATTGTAAAAAATAATATGAAAAGATTTTAGAACAAATTCGTCAATTCCTTAAAGGAAAAACATAAAAAAGATTTTATTTTAAAAATAAAAGATATATTAACAGAATATAATAAGAGCCTCCTAAAATTTATTGCACAAATGCTTCTTTCTTTTCAATAACACTTATCAGCCTATTGTCAAAATCTGATGTTAGATTTGCAATTTTAGCGGCTGTGTGGCTCTACAGAAGGATGCTATGGATATCGTGGACTGAAAATACAAGCAACGACGAAGTGTTAGAAAGAATGGCAACAAAAAGGAAATTGATGCTGAGCATCAGGAAGAGACAACTGAAGTTCCTGGGACATGCAATGAGGAAGGAGAGCCTGGAGAACCTGATACTGACTGGTCAGATAGAAGGAAGGAGAGACAGAGGAAGGCAGCGGATAACATATCTGCAGAGTCTGATCAGGTGGATGACGGAACGGGGGTTGCCAGGAGCAACAGGAGCAAACATACTAAGAGCCACAAGGGATAGGGAGACGTGGAGATCCATGATCGCCTACGTCCTGAAGGGACAGGGCATATAGAAGAAGAAGAAGAAGAAGAAGTTGTTTGCAGCAAATTTAAATGTCTCCCAGAGATCACACTTGCTGTTGAACTGCCTTCCATTAGAATTAATATCTCTCTTGAGGATGCCCCACAATGGGATTCAAATCACAGCTATTTGAAGGCCAGTCCATAAGAGAATCTTCAACAAATCCCTTTTCTTTCAACCAGGATTTAGTAAACTTTGATGCATGACTTGGTGTGTTGTCTTGCATTAAGATCATAGATCTACGCTTGGCTAAAGACTGGTTATCAAGCCATTCAAAGAAATATTGCTTTAGAAAATCACAGTAAGATTTGGAATTCATTTTGACCCCATTTTTCATTTTGAATTGACCCACGAGCTCATTACCAATAATCCCAGCCCATATCCTGATCCCACCGCCGCCTTTTTGGCGTTGAAAAAATTTTCTTGAGTAATGTTTGCAAAGCTATTCTCGAGCCCATCCATCGGGCCCATCGAAGGTGATCCTTGCTTGGTCTGTAAAAACCACTTCACTGAAATCAGTTTTTAATGTAATTTATTGCCCACTGCAATCTTCTTTCCTTATGTTTTTTTGTTAAAATGTTTTTTTATTTGATTTTTTACATCAGCAAACTTCCTTAATAATTTTCACCGTGTTTTCCTTGACACCTGTCTAATTTTCTCTGTATGACTCCACTCTGTTAAAAATAATTTAAATGTTCTATGTTCACTGAACATTAAATGTTCATCCTTTGATAATGGCTTATGTAAGCCGAAAGCTCAGACCTGATAAAAAAATCAACAATTATTGCGATTTCTTGTCGTCTTTCCATGACAACACTATCAAGCTAATCAGATCATACGAACGGATCTTACACAAAATAAATAGACAGAACTGGTCTATATTATTCAATGAAACCTGTATTAATGAAAAAATGCTGCCAAAATACACACAATATATATAGATATATATACCTGTTTATGTACAAATATGTATATATATAAACTCCGTCTAGAGATTATAAGCAAAAGAGGTATTGTCAAATATTTTATTTAAAATTCATAGATATGTGTTATCCAATAAAATAAATTGTACTTTTATGTATAGCGAGTAAGCATGAAAGCAATTAAATCCCAATTTTCAATTTCAGATTGATATTTAGTATTTTTCAGTAATTAGCAAATTGTAATGTCAAGAGATTATTTGCAAGAACTAGAATTTAGTATTATGGCTCGTAAAAAAGAACTAACAATGAATGAAAAGAACTATATAATCAAAAAAATAGCAAAAGAAAGTCTTCCCTTCAAATTTCTAAGGATTTGAAAAGGGAACATCGAACAATCAAGAAAATATGTCAAATGGGAATTCAACCAAGGAAAAAAAGTTTCAGACTGAATTCAGGAATTTAACAAAGCGACATCTATCACATATCCGAAGAAAATTAATGAGAATCCCATATGCGTCAAGTGCGTTCATATTTGAGGCTCCTATGGTGTCAAGGAAAACACGGTGAACATTATTCAACATATTAACCAGCTTATCACACCCTACCTCCCGAGTAAATACAGCATTAAGTCAACTCTAGAGGCAATCCAAATCCTTAAGAGCGAACAACCCAATAATGAAATCATAGCTTCACTTGATGTCGAAAACCTATTCACTAACGTACCCGTTAGCGAAACTATCGACATAATTATAGAGAATATCTACAATAATCCTGCATTACCCCCACTCAAAATTAATCCCAACGTCTTAAGAAAAATCCTACTAGCTTGTACTCCCGAAGTCCCTTTTGTCGACCCTAACAACACTATATATATGCAACGTGACGGCGTTTCCATGGGCTGAGTACTCGGTCGATATTTAGCAATTTCTACATGTCGAACATCGAAAATACTACCTTTACAAAATTCAAAAAACATCAATATACCTTAGATACGTTGACAATATCCTACTGCTAATTAAAAATACTGACAAAATCCTACAACTTAAAAACAGTTTCAGGATAACTCAGTCCTAAAATTCACCTATGAACTCAGCAATGACAACAAAAATCCTTTCCTCGATATACTAATCAACACTAATGGCAATAAGTTCACTATCTCACCATATAAAAAACCCACCAACAAAAATCCCTCCACACTTAATTATATTACCGAATGCCCCCACTATTACAAATTAGCAATCATAAAAAATCTACTACATCGAGCAAAAACCAACTCTTCTACAAAACACATCTTCCACAGTGAACTAAAAAATATAAAACAGACACTCATCAACAATAATTTTCCTAACTACATAGTTGATGAACAAATACATTTCCTCACAAACCTGAACACGAAAAAAACAACACATGGTAATAACCCAACCAACCCCAAACATATCACTCTTATACCGTAGCCAAATGCACACCAACTACCAACTAGATGAAAATATCCTGAAAAAACTCATAAACATAATATCTCTCCGACAGACCCCAACAAAAGAATTAAATTTATCATATATTACACTAAATCCACAACATCCAACTCAATCGTCCGCAACGACTCCTCCCCCACCGTTAGCGATTCGCAAAAAAACAATGTAGTGTATAAATTTAAAAGCCCCTTTCGAGAAAGTATCTCTAACAAAGTAAATAATACCTACATTGGACATACTACTAACTCGCTTTCGCGGAGACTTACATTGCACTTAAATGAAACTTCTAACATATTCCGACATTTAAAACACCACGGCTATCAACACACACTTCTTAGGAAAACACTTGTTGAAAATACGCATATACTTAGACAAGAAAATAATAAACCAAGACTTAAAATTCTAGAAGCTATCTACATCAAACAGTTTAAACCTAGTCTGAATAAAATAAATTTCGACACCTCTACTAACATGCTACAATGCCTATAATCGACGGGAGAGGTCATAGTTATTATACTTACCCCCTACACCATAGTAGCAGCAGTTCCCAGACCAATTCCTCATGCCACTATACACTCAATTGAACAAAAAACCCACTACCACCATTCCTTCTCGGCCATGTGCGACACAAAACATGGACTTGTCTAATTTTCTCTGTATGACTCCACTCTGTTAAAAATAATTTAAATGTTCTCTATTCACTGAATATTAAATGTTCATCCTTTGATAATGGCTTATGTAAGCCGAAAGCTCAGACCTGATAAAAAAAATCAACAATTATTGCGATTTCTTGTCGTCTTTCCATGACAACATTATCAAGCTAATCAGATCATACGAATGGATCTCACACAAAATAAATAGACAGAACTGGTCTATATTATTCAATGAAACCTGTATTAATATATATATATATATATATATATATATATATATATATTTATATAACGATCAACGGGCTTACCGGCAGAAAACATGATTGCCAGAATGGTGAGATCCATTAAATTAATTCCCAAACAAAAAAATTACCAAAGAAATGATTTCTCCCAGGTCAGAAAACATTTTTTTTTAATTTTAAAAAGAATATGCCGTACTGGGAGGAAACCAGGATCACTAGAAGAATCGGCGAAATGGTGTATATTCTTCAGGAACCAAGACATACCCACAAATAATACATTAATCAAATTAAAAAACGGCATGAAATGGATTCTAACAGCACACAGGAAGAATTGGAAAGACCCATAAAGATCATTTACGACACATTTGACCTCGAGCCCCGCAACACACGCCCGAACAACGAAGGTCGGGGAGAAAGAGGAAATTTACCGAGCCTTTAACAATCAATCCCAAAAAGAAAAGCTATTAAATTTCAGGAAAATGATAAACCCTTTTACAAGTAAAAGGCTTGGGAGTGGGGTAGTGTGGGCACCTACCTACAAATGAACTCTTTCACACCTTTATAATATGGCTTCCAACTCTGAGTGAGGGAATGACACAGACACTGAGGAGTCATTGAGTAGAAGCCACAGAGTGAGTGAATGGGCGAGTTAGGACGCTACGAGAGGAAGTACTCTCCAGTCCACTTTTACCTTTGTACTACGTTTTATGAGAATATACTATTCAACCTTATATCGAGTCCGTGTTATCTTTCTATGGTCCTTCAGTCATAACAGAAAATAATCGCTACGAACTGTGGATCATTACTTCATTTGTATTTTTCTTAAAAGGACACACACACACACACACACACACACACACACACACACACACACACACACACACATATATATATATTCTTGCCATTTTATATTTTTATTCGTAGTTGCTTTTAGTTTATTTTTTTATTTTATGGGCTGCACAGAATAGGAGAGTAAGTTCCCATTGTCCGTGACGATGATGCAAGTCAATTCGCCAAAATTTAGAAAAGCATGCTGTACTGCTTGGCATTCGCACCGGAAATTCCAGTATGAAGAGCTTTTACCAACAAAAAGAGCGTCTAGAAGAGTTGCAGAAGATTCTGAAGTTGTCTGATTGAAGTCATTGCCGATTTCATTAAATAAATTTATTTTTCATTATTCCAAGATTTTTTTATAATTTTGGTAAATATATCTGTTAAATGAGACATCACTGTTATTTTCATTCTTGCATAATTTTGACGACAAGTTTTACGTCGCAATATATATATATATATATATATATATATATATATATATATATATATATATATATCCTTCTCTTTGCCTGGAGCTTGTTCTATTTTAGAATTAGAATCTCCACATGTTCAAAAATACTCATTAAGACATGCATCAAATTCAACACAGATTACATTAACGAAGACAACATTTTAATCGTTGTGCGTGTATATCTGTCATAGTTATTTTGGATTTTGTACGGGTGGCTGATGTGATCAATATCATTATGTTATTAAAAGCTCTTCCATTCATCAACAGATCGATAATTTGAAGTATTTTTTGATTGCCTCTCTATTTAATATCGATTGGGAACCAGCAATATTGATCATTGTTTTTTTATTCTTGTATTTGTATTTTCGGTAATGTGCATGTTTGTATTTTTAAAGTGCCACGTCATCATCAACCTCGTTTCGCAAATCAAATTGAGTGAATGAATGACATTTTTGGCTTGCTGAATATGTTATTTTATTGTTTTTTTCCTAGAACAAATGATGGAAAATATTCAACTGAAAAGTAGTATTGTCATTAAAGAAATTTACGGACTAGAAAATTAAAAGAGAGAGGGAGAGAGAGAGACAGAGACAGAGAGAGGAGAGAGAGCGAGAGGATGAAGCCAAAGAGTTCAAGTAGAGAAAGAAAGAACAGAAAGCTGAACAGACTGAACGAATTTTCGAACAGAGGAGAAAAATATGGTTAAAGTCAATTAAAGAAAGCATCAAAGGATTTAATTATCTTTTACATTTATTTTGGAAGTGTGAGTTAGCTGCTAGAAACGAGAAATCGACAAGCCCGATTTCGAGTTCTAGCTGAATTCGTTACACTCACTTTCATGCAAATATCTTTAGGAAAGATATAAATTCGTCCCTTCTTCTCTCGATTATGGGTTAAATAGAAGAACAATTTAGCCTCTTTTACTTTGATTAGATGCCTAGTAGAAGGAACGCCCTTAATTCCCAAACTCAGGCAGATTTAACTAGTTAACATAGGAACACGTGGTGGTCTAAGTGAATGAAATCTCCAACAGAAAACGCAACTTTTCTCAGAGTAAAGTGGTGAGGTGTAAGGCAACACCATGTCCCATGGATAAATTCTACCATAGAAACACCATCAGAATCCGTATGTGTTGTGAAGCACTAAACAGATAGCTTAAATTTAGTTTAGTATAGTAAAACAATAAAACACCGTATCAGTATCAGATCTATTATAATCTTTATGAATATCTTAGATTTCTTTTACGTTTCGTACCGCCTCCTGTCATTTAAACAAACTTCTTGGTTTTGCAAAAAATAGGAAAGATAACTTGAAGCAAACTCGTGCTGTATCTACATGGAGGTAAACCCCAACCAGTACATAGTATTTGGCAAGTTGCTGCTATCGAATCAGCTGTTAGTCATCTCAGGTTTTTCGTGTCATTGGTTTTCAACTGTTCAGGTTAAGGTAGTTCTGCTACTGGTCTGTGTATTCACCCTACCCGGCACTCTAATCTCTTCTTTGCAGGTTGCTATATTTACTCTTCGTAATGATGTCGAAGTCGAGATGTTATTGTCGATAGCAACCGACTATCCCCTTACTGACTGATTAATGATCTACAAAACTTGATCGTTGGATTCCAAATCGACGCGTCCATATTGATTTATGGTCTGCGAATCTCGCTTACCAATCATTCGTCCATGGTGAAAAAGGACAGAAAAAGTGATATCTCAAACAAAATATAAAACGTGGAAAATTTTATGACCTTAGATGTAAGCCATAAAAATATATATATTGACTAATAGCAATTCATTCGTTGCGAAAATTACAATTACTAATTTATCATATTTTGAAGAAATGTAATCCGGACAAAGAATTTTATTTAGGCATTTTATAAATCATTTTTGAGAAAAAAAATTTCAATTGCCAATGAAATAGAACTATCATTAGATGTGACACGTGTCATCTCTAAGAAATACTCTTAGAAAAGCACAGCGTAAATTTCAGGTCACACTTAAATAGTGAATCACATATAGCTTTCTTTACCCAAGCCCTGTGGTGAGATGTGACACAAGGTCGGGTTCTAATCTAGAGAACCCGAGCGCGTACGCTCGGGTCATTGCTTTACTATTACCCTGCCCTGATGACGAGGTACTAAGCTTGCCTTGGCTTGTCATGACGTAAAGGCTGAGAAGCGCACAAGCAGAAAGCTGTGAAGCGCATATAAAGAAGACACAAATTGTTCATTAAAAATATATTTATAACCAAAATATTCGTCATTATGATAAAGAAAAAATTAAATTAACTTCAGTGCCAAAATTATTAATAATAATAATGATATTTGTGAATTTAGCTGTTTAAAATAATCTCATAAGTAAAAAAGGAAAAAAAAAAACGATATTAACAAAACAGTATCGTCTCTTTTACATTTTCGTGCTATATTTTTTAGAATAGTTGTAAATATTAAACTTATTATTGAACTTAATTTCTGATATTAACTTTATGACAAAGCCATTTCTTCCCATCCCATGTATTCGTGTTTGGTGACTTTAACGCCCACCACACCAAGTGGCTGAAGAACGCTGTCACTGATCCTGCTGGTGTCCACACCATGAACTTATCAATCACTCAATCCCTTACGCAAGTAGTGGACTTCCCCACGCGTTTCTCCGACAACCCTAACGGAAAGGACTCACTTCTAGACCTCTGCTTCACTTCCATCCCAGACTCTTGCACTACCAGACAACTCTGCCCACTTGGAAACTCTGACCACACTGTAGTGTCCGTCAATATTTCACTCCACTCCCGCCCGACCCATGAAACTCAGACAAGTAGAATATCCTACTGCTATCAAAGAGCAGACTGGGATTCGTTCCGAGACTTCCTCTGTGACATCCCTTGGAACAACGTCTTTAGTCTTTCCATCGAAGAATGTGCATCCGAGGTCTCCTCCTGGGTTAAGGCTGGCATCGATGCCTTCATCCCTGCTAGGAAATTCCAGCTTAAATCTCATTCGTCTCCATGGTTCCCACTCGCTTGCTCGGCTGCCATTGCCCACCGGAATCATCTCTTCCGACTCTATCGTAACTACGCGTCGGACCAAAACAGGCGCCTTTTCACTTCAGCTCGTAATAAGTGTAAAAGGATACTTAACGAAGCTAAGATGTTGTTTGCTACCAGAATGAAGCAACGCATAGCATGCTCTAAATTCGACTCTAAAGACTACTGGCGACTCTGTAAAAGAGTACTTAACAAGAGCAAGTCCACAATACCCCCGCTAATCAACAAATTTGAGGTCCTCACCTCCCCAGCAGATAAGGCTGAATGTTTTGCCCGCAGATTCTCGAACAATTCAAGTCTGGACTCATCTGGAGTTTTTACACTCGACTTCTCACCTAGAACCGAGGCACAACTGAATGATGTCCACATTACACCTTCGCTTGTCTCTAAGATAATCTTAAAACTTGACCCTCACAAAGCGAGCGGTGGTGACGGAATCCCAACCATAGTCTTAAAGAAATGTGCCCCTGAACTCTCCTCTGTCCTTTCTAAGCTCTACAACCTCTGCCTATCTGCTTTCTGCTTTCCTGCCTGTTGGAAATCTTCCTCTGTAGTTCCTATATTTAAAAACACTGGAGAACCCTCTGACCCTGCAAATTACCGCCCTATCAGTCTTCTTCCGATCTCTGACAAAGTGTTCGAAGCCATTATCAACGCCGAGGTGGTTCAGCATCTCACAGCACACAGGCTCCTCTCGGACAAGCAATATGGTTTCCGCTTCACCAGGTCTACTGCTGATATGCTAACGACCATCACCGAGTACATATATCAGGCACTCGACATGAATGGCGAAGCCCGAACCGTTGCATTGGATATATCTAAGGCGTTCGACAGAGTTTGGCATGCTGGCCTTCTATGTAAACTGCGGAGCTATGGTATAACTGGACATTTGTTTGAACTAATCCAGTCATTCCTCTCTAACCGCACAATGAAGGTGGTATTAAACGGACATGCCTCTCAGAATTACCATACAAACGCAGGTGTCCCCCAAGGCTCCATCTTAGGTCCTACACTCTTCCTGATATACATTAATGATCTCCCTGATTCCATAAGAGCCCAAATAGGTTTGTACGCCGATGACACCACAGTTTACTCTCGCCTCCTACAAAAATCTGGTGTAGGCGTCAAAGCTAACCTCGCAGCCGAGATTGAAAAAGACCTCCAATCCATATTGGACTGGGGTAAGAAATGGCTTTTTAATGCTTCTAAAACGAAGCTAATATCAATTAACCATCATCTCACCTACCTCCCATTAGCATGGACCAGGCTTGCCTCCCAGAGAGTAAAACCCTACGCCTCCTTGGTCTCGCACTTTCAGCGGACCTCAAATGGAATAACTATATCGAATCCATTGCTAAATCCGCTGCTATGAAAGTCGGTTTTCTGTGTAGGGCCCGGAAGTTTTTTCCGTCTAAATCTATCCTGCACATTTACAAATCTACCATCCGCCCGTGCATTGAATACTGCTGCCATATCTGGTCGGGTGCCCCTGCTGTTGTCCTCGGGCTTCTCGATAAGGTTCAGAGGAGGGTCTGTAATGTGATAGATACCGACTTGGCAGACCGCCTGCAGTGTCTCTCCCACCGGCGCGACGTGGCTTCCCTGTGTCTCTTCTATAAATACTTTCACTGGTGCCCCCTAAATACGAATTTGCACAAGATACTAGATTAGCAACCCTTTTAGAATCCCACCCTTTTACAGTGAAACCGATAAAATGAAGTCGTAACTTCTACTCCAACAGTTTCTTTCCTCGCACTTCCCGACTGTGGAATTCTCTTCCAAACGATTTCTTCCCCGACGGCTACAATATCCAGGAGTTTAAATGTAAGGTCAATAGACACCTCCTAACACACTAACCTGCTCCCATTCTATCAAGCACTCTTCCCATCTGCCTAACCCTCATCCTCGCTATCCTTACTCATCTGTCACCTTCCTCCTGACATTCCCTATGTCTAACCACTCCTTCTCTTTACCTTCCCCTATGTAGCCCCATGCGCAATAGTGGCAGTGGAATGCCTTGCTTGGGGTGAGATGATTAAAAAAAATGTGAAAACTTTTTAAAACGTGTCGGTTTTCATTAATTTATAATAAAACATTACATTTTTATTTTTTATGCTTTCTATTTATAAGGATAGAAAAAATCAACGTAAATTTTAAAAAATACCTGTCATGTTACAGAAAAACAAAGTATTCGTAAAAAAATTTATGCTTAATATGGTCACTGTTAAAAATATAGAGAAAAATATTAAATTTAAATCAACTTTATGCGAGTAAAATTCTTAATGACTTTTGTGAATTTAGCATCCAAAAAGTTTGTTTAAAGATAAAGTACGCAAAAATAAAATAAAATAAATAAACATTATACTTAAGTATCTTAAATAATAGGTAAAACATAAAAGAATTTAAAAAAAATTCTTAATCCAATTATAGCAACGAACTTTCACCCAGTCGCTCACTAAACTCGGTGTAGAGGCCTGAGTTAAGTATCACCTTGAGTTCAATACATTCTTTTGTTTCTCTACGTTTCACTATGAAAATTTTCTAATAATTTCTCTCATGTCTGAGGATATGGGTGGACTAGTATTAATTCATTTCTTTTACATTATCATATCATTATTATTATTGTATTAATAAAGTTTCAAATGCACAGGATGACAACTTCATGTGTATTTATCATATTATATTTGCATTAATATTTACTCATATTTTCAGTATTCAATATCATAATATCTGTATAACATTTTAATACTGTTAATATTTAAAATATTTTTGCAATTATTTATTTTTTACTAAAATCTTTCATAAAAATACATCGCTATTAACTCACTAACTGGTAAAGACTTATCCCATCTCCAGCTTCTCCGTTCTTCTTTTTCATTTCTTATTAAAATTACTTGCAATTCTTTAGAGAAATACTGCAAATATTAGTAAACTTCACATTATTCACATATCTTCACACATGTCGCTACCGAATGTGATAGAAGGTGGAAGTTTACACTTTCTATCTCTACTAATTCACTGAAAATACAGTATAGAATGAAGAAAAATGTCCAAAACTTAACAAAACAAAGATTTTTTTGTCAAAATGTTTAAGTTATTATTAAGAGGAAAGATCAAAGTATTTTAATTATTTTTTAAAATTTCTAGCGCGTTCAAAATTTTGATAAAATGTCTTGTTATTATTTTGTTTGTCAGTGTGTGACCAATTTTTTTAGCAGAGTTTACTATGATTAATGTAAATTTTACAAAACTCATCTTTTCCAATGTAAAACATTCATTTAGAAATTTTTGCAAAGATCGGATAATTATCGGATTTTAATGAAACTTTCAGGACTTATTCACAAATGAATCAAATTATTTTTTGAAAAAATATTTTTAGAAAATCTCATGAAATTTTTAAATAATTACATTCCGTTTCGAAAATGTGTTTTATTACTTACACGCAGGAAACTTGGGGAATGTAAATAATTTATATTTTTTAAACAGCCTTTTCCCCAAAATCTGCTTCATTAGTAAATTAAAAAATGCAATAGATAACATTTTAATTGTTTTAAAAATATATTTAATAAAATTATGGTCTGAAAAAAGAAATTCAATGTATAATCAATTTTTACAAGAAATGATTTCGTTTTTTCTTAATTATAATAATTTATAAAGTTTGAACAATATTTTTAAATTCTTCAAAGCCGTGTAGTGATTAGGTCATTAAGTTATTAAGTAGAAACTACATTTACTAATGGAAAACTGAAAAGCTTAATATAAATATTCGACCCAAAAGATATTTAAAATAATTTCAGTTTTTTTGTGTGCAAGAAGTTTATTTTCTTAAGCATGATATTTTGTTTGTGCCATTAACAGGCTACATGTTTCCCGGTTTCTCCCCCTTAACAGGAAAAAATTGGACAGTTATATCAATTCTGGTCAACCATACCTAGCTTATTAACACATCTGTTTGCCATCACTCATTTCACGCATCAGAAACATGATCTCTGTAATTAAGTAATGCATTTCATACTAAATTTCTCTCAATAAACAAGTAATATTTGTTTCAAATAATTTAACTTTAGATTTAAAAATCTTCCAAAAATAACCTGTCACAAATGTATATTTTACTTTGGCAAAATTTTTAAAATCGAGAATCAAATTTGTTTACAAACATGTCAATCTGTCAAAATAGACACAAAAGTGATTTCTATTTGAAATGAATCAGGGTATTTGCGTACTGGAAATAGTAAATTTAATTATTTAGCTTTCAATTAAAACAAAAATAAAAACTTCAAGAAAGATTATTTATTTAAAAAAAAAATTCACTTTAAAACTTAGGTATCGGAAATGAGTGCAGGTACCTGCACCATAGGTATCTCGTGATTATCACTAAATATATAATGAGAGCAGATCTGTTTACTTCACCAGGCCTTTTTCTTAAATTTGATGTTATTAATAATAATATTTTTTCTTTGTGATTGCTGTTTAGAATCACCGTTCGAGTATTTTTAAAAACGGTTATAATGCTGTTTTTTTTTGTTTTTTTTTTTGTTTAGTCTTTTTTACTAAAAGAGTATCATTTTATCCTTCCATGGGCGATTTCTTATTCTCAAGAAATATTTTATTATTTGTATTGTTTTTCACTCTCAGTTTTAACTTAAACAGTTTGAAGAATCTATATTTTGTGGTCGCAATATTCTAGATATGTAAGCCTGGATAATGTATAAATGATTAAATTTAAGAATTACACTAATTTCTCCTGATGTAATTTTTCAATTTATTAATGTGAGAACTTACTGAAAAGAGACGTGGGAAATTGCTGTAATCAACAATGACTGCAGAGGGTGATAGCTTTATGTGCATTTATCATTTGCATTAAAATTCACATACAATGTGCGATGGATGAATTATCGTCTAAATTCCGCAAAAACTGTTGCATAATGCCTCTGCAGCTGTTGCTAAACAACAATTGTCTTGACGGATAACGACAAACACGGAATACGTATATACAAAAATATAAACATATATTTTTATTCTTCATCAGTGACTGTTATGTGGAGTGGTAGTTAAAAGTAATCCTACAAATATGAGGGAGCTGTCGGGAGTCGTTGACTTGCAGGAGTTGTCTTCTCTTCTCTCTTTTCTGCGTTCTCTTGATGTTATCCAGGTCTTCTTTCATGATATAAACTGAAGATTCTAACTATTTTTGCCTTCTCAAATTTTCGCTTAATTGTGTCATCTATGGCTAGGCATTTCTGTCAATAATTTTTGCCGACTATTGCCATTGAAGCCGGCTGCCTTTGTTGTAATCACAATTCTGTCGGTTCTGTTTATACTTCCTTCTTTTGACGTTAACATTCTTCTGTCGGTTCCGCTTTTGATGTCAATCATGTTTCTGTAGGGTCACAGAAATATATTACAAAATGAAAAGAACGCTGACATTTTATTTTAACATGTATATTTATCAAAATTTTGGAAAAATATCTTGAAATACTAAAAGGAAAAAATATTTAATAAAATCGCTATTTGCTTCGACCACGGCCTCCATACGATTTTGGAATCTTTTCCAACTCTTGTGGACTGTCCCCTTTTTTAAGTTGGTGAATGCTGCCATAATCGTTACCTCCGGTTCATCTCTGGTGTTGCAAGGAGTTTTGTTGTTATTTCGCTCATCTACGCCCCACGCATATTAATCAAGTAGATTGCAGTCTGGGGAGTTAGGTGGCTAGAAGTAAGGGATGATGTAATCGCAGAAATTGCCTGACAGCCATAATTCGGTTTTCCGGCTTGTGTAGCATGGCGTAGAATCCTGTTTCTTCTAGCAACCCCCCTCTTGACCCAGAGAAGCACTTTCTCATCAAGTCACTTGATGTAAGCCTCCATGTTGATAGAACTTGGCTTGCTACCTTTATTTTATGTATCAGTAAGCAAACAGATTGTCAAATTATAGCACTCAAAATATCAGAATTTCAGACAGTTGAATATTTTCAACAAATGAACAGACACTTGATAAAACTGAAGGAAGTGTTCCAACAAAGATGAAGAAGTTACTATGCATTCGTGCAATATATAAATTCTAGAGGTCCCTTTACGTTACTTGTCAAGAATAGCCAGAAAATATATACAAAAATATATGTGTAATTTTTAGAATGTAAAACGCGCATGTGAATGCATATAAACATGCATAAACACAAAAAATGGTATTCTAATATCTACACACATCTACACTCTTTCGTACATGCATATTCTTTAACGTGTATGTTTATTTCTAAATCTTCTATTAATAGTGGTTGGGCACTTAAATATATACAAGACCATTACCAAAAGCTGATTAGAGAAAATCTACAGAAATTGAAGTAAACCGTAGTTTCCTTCAAAAACAGCGAAATCAATAAAAACGGAAAGAAAATAGAATGAAATAAATAAAAAAAAATAGCAGGATTTTATAAAGAATGAATGAAAGAATTATAGAAAAGGAGAAAATAAGAAATCACCTGAAAAATTATAGGGAATGATATAACAAGGAAAAAAGCAAGAAACATGGAGAAATAAATTAAAAGAAAGACGAAAAGAAAGCGAAAAAATGAGAAAAGGGGACATGTCAGAAAAAGGTAAAAAAATAAGTGAAAATAAGGAAATTAAAGTAAAAAATTAGTGAATATAAAAATTGATAAAGAGAAAAAAGAAGAAATGTAGAAAGAAGGAAAGTGAATAGAGAAAAAAAAAGAA
Organism: Ascarosepion bandense; assembly: GCA_037127315.1. Classification (NCBI taxonomy): domain Eukaryota; kingdom Metazoa; phylum Mollusca; class Cephalopoda; order Sepiida; family Sepiidae; genus Ascarosepion; species Ascarosepion bandense. The sequence goes on from JBBBDQ010001536.1 coordinate 2,693,371, forward strand.
AATAAGAAAAATAAATAAACAAAACAAAGTAGCGCGGCAAGAAATAAAAGAAGTACAAAGAAAGATATGAAAAAGAAAACATTTAAAAATGAACGAAAAGCGAAGAAAAAATTTTAAAAAATGAAAAGAAAATATAAAAGAAAATGACATCAGGAAAGATAAAAAAGATAAGAAAAGTGAAAAGATGGGAAAAAGAAAAAAGAAGGAATAAATAAAACAAAAATAAAGAAAAGATCTACTAAAGAGAGAAAAAACAGAGAGAAGAAAAAAGACATATATAGTAAGAGAGAAAAGAAAAAGAAAAGAAAATAAGAAAAAATAGAAGTAGAGATGAGACAAAAAGATACAATAAAAGTAAAAAAAGAACATAGTAAGAACGATTGGAAGAGGGAGATAAAGAAAAATGATAAGGGAAATAAAAATATGAAATAAAAGAGAAACTGAAAAGCTTTCATCTTCTCTACTCTTCGTGGGCATTTGACTTGACGCTGACGTAGGCCTCCTGAGCACATGACGGCATCCTTGATCGTTCAGCAATTGCTTCTCCTTCTCTCTCCAGTTTGTTTGGTCAGCATGCAATGCAGTGACACCTCGAACACGTAGTGTTCGACCAGAGGAACCCCACGAGCATTTGCAACCTGTCAACCGATTGAGAAAGCTAAAATGGTTCTGGCAGACGAACACGGCAGAGACACACCAACAGAAAAAGTTAAAAAGAAAGAAAAAAAGCAGTAAAAGGAAAAGTGAAAAAAGTTCGTCTGAAGCAAATGTTCTCTGCTCCATAAAATGTTCACTGAAACAGAAGAGACTAAATATAGAAAAAATGTAAAAAGGAAACAAATAACCGCAGAAGATGAATTTGACATGTGCAGTTGTAATAATAATAATAATAATAATAATAATAATAAGAAGAAGAAGAAGAAGAAGAAGAAGAAGCATAGAGCAACTTAGCCCCACAAGAGTGAAAAACAAGGCATGATTGGATGGGAAGGGGGATCCTTCGAGGAATGTGTAAAAGACTATACAGAGTAATATAGGCAAACTAGAAGCTAAAAATGTTCAGTTTGTGTAATAGCGGTTAGGAACAAGAAATAGGTAAGCGACTTCGAATTCCAGTCGATATCGTTGCATTCACTTTCTCGCAAAGGCCCTTAAGAAATATATAACTCAATATCTTCACTCGCCAGCGATGAGTTTAAATAGTAGCGCAGACTGGTACCTTCAGCATTGGTTGGCAATCAGTCTAGGAAAGGGAGAACTCTGAATTTAAATGATGCAGTAAAATGATGGATAATTGGTACTCAATTTGTTCAAATTACAGTGGAAAGTAAAACAAAAGGATATAAATTGCAGAGATGCGATAAATGAAACTTATTGGTACGACATGAATGGGATTAGCGCAGTTAATTTCGTCATGAAAAGAAATGAAATTTTTTGTTTTCTACAATGAAAGTTAAAATGAGAATCCGAGGCAGTAGTAAATATATAAAGCAGTTTCGATTTTAAGATATTAAATAGGTGAAAAATAATTTTATTTTAACAAAATTTATATTAGCGGAATAAAAACTGATTAAAAATATGAATGTTTGGTATTTATTTTGCGTGTATTGTTACAATGAAAATTGGATATAACTCACATCAAATCACTTTCATTTTTATCATCATTTTTATGTATTTATTCATTTTGAGGTTTATAGATGACGTAAAAATCAAGCGGCTTATATACTTCAGCAAATCAGGATTTGTCTCATTCATGTCATTTCACTGAAATTATTTTTTTTTCTTGTGAGGCAGAATCATCAAAATATGTCAAAATAGAATTTTTTCAAAGTATATATATATATCATCCTGGTGTCGGGGCTGAATTTTAAAGAATTTCGTTAATAAAGTGTTGGAGGGTAAGGTTATAAATTTGGTCTTATCATTGTTGTTTTGAATTTTTTTGTTCTGTTTTTGTTTAGTGGATTTTGTATACTCGTTTCTTAGCGTTGAAGATGAAATGATGGCGGCAGTGAAGAAGTCCCAATGTTTATTCAATGTTTTTCTCTTCTTCATCTATGTGTTCTTGGGTGCATCTTCTAAGGGCTTTGAGGTAAAAACTTACGACTAATCTTGATTTTATTTTTTGGGCTGAAGCGAGAATAGAAATTAATTAAATCATATTGTTTGTGGGTTTGCAGTAAAATTTCAAATTTGAGTCGTTCTTTTTTTCAGATTAATAGGATTTTGAGGAGTTGAGGGTTGGACGTTATGCATTTCATGTTCATGTGTTAATTCGATAGTTGATTCTACGTTATTGAGTTTATTTTTGTTAGATTGACGTTGCGCGGATATATTACTAGGTTGTGATCAACGTAAATAAGTAGAGGTAAATTCAGCTTTTAGGCATGATGTGTTTAAATGGGCCAGATTATAGAAATTCTAAGAAAAAAGATGCAAGTAACAGTTTATATATATATATATATAAAGGGATAGCAATATTTAACCCATCGTGGTTTATGAATATTGCAATAAAAATTGTTCAATTTTAATGATATATTCTTCAAAGAATTTAATGGACATTGTCTAACTAAATGTCCAGATAGTATGGAAAAATTGTACGAGATTTAAATTTACTTCTGTGTACAGTGGGTGTGGCTGTTCGGAAGTGGAAAATATGATACTAATGAAAATATTCAAATGAGTGGCTGTCTGCGTAAATTAAACGAGGTTACTATACAATATATAGCCCAGTATGTGAAGAAACAACCATTTTTGACACTAAGAGAAATTAAGAATAATCTAAAACAACCATTACTGAGTATATATACCAGGCTCTCGACAAGAATAGCGAAGCTCGAACTGTTGCCCTGGATATTTGACAGGATCTGGCATGCTGGCCTTCTACACAAGCTGCGGAGCATTGGTATAACTGGACAAATGTTTGACCGAATCCAGTCATTCCATTCTAATCGCACAATGCAGGTAGTATTAAACTGACATGCATCCCAAAACTACCATACGAACGCGGATATCCCTCAAGGCTCTATTCTAGGTCCAACATTTTTTCTGATCTACATTAACGATCTCTCCGACGTAATAAGATGTAGTCATGTACGCTGACGACACCACCGTTTACACTCGCGCCGAGAAAAAATCTGCTGAGGTTGACAAAGCGAACCTCACTGCCAAGCTTAAGAAGGACCACCAATCCGTGGTAGACTGGGGTAAGAAATGGCACGTAAATTTTAATGCTTCCAAAACAAAGCTGCTATCTATTAACCATCATAAACAATCACTCCTACCTCCATTAGCATAGAACAGTCTAGCCTCCCAGAGAGTAAAACACTACACCTCCTTTACCTCACATTTTCAACAGACCTCAAGTGGAATGACTATATCGAATCCATTGCTAAATCCGCTGCTAAGAAGGACGGTTCACTGTGCAGAGCCAGGAAGTTTTTTCTATCTGAGTTCATCCTGCACATATGTAAATTTACCATCAGCCCGTGTATTGAATACTGCTGCCACATCTGGTCGGGTGCCCCTACTATTCACTTCATGGCTCCAGACAAAATCTTTAATGTGATCGATACCGGCTTGGCATCTCAGCTGCAGTCGCTATCTCACCGGCGTGACGTGGCTTCCCTGTGCCTCTTCTATAAATACTTTCACAGCTTCTGCTACAATGAACTTAGATCACTGGTGCCCCCTAGGTATGAATTTGCACAAACTACTAGATTGGCAACTAGGTCTCACCCTTTTACAGTGAAACCGATAAAACGTAACCGCAATTTCTACTCTATAAGTTTCTTTTGCGCACTTCCCACCTGTGGAATTCCCTTTTATAATCTTGCTTCCCCGACATCTACAATCTCCAGGAATTTAAATGTAAGGTCAATAGACATCTCCTAACTTGCATCCATTCTCACAAGCTCTTTTTCCATCAACTCCACCCACATCCTTGGTATCCTCATTCGTCTATTACTCTCCTCCTGACATTTCCTATAACTAACCCCTCTTTCTCATCACTTTCCCCTATGTAACCCCCTGCGCAACAGTGGCAGTAGAATGCTTTTCTTGGGGTGAGATGATAAAAGAAAATACCAGAATTGAAGTAAGTAAAGAGACAATTAAGAGATCACTGTATTGTACAGGCCTGTATTTTAGATCATCGAGAAAGACTCCACTATTAAAAAGGAAATTTGCAAAAAACCGTTTGAAATTTGTTGAAAATAGAAACATGAATCAGATGAATTCTTGAAAAAGGTTTGTGGTCAGATGAAACGAAAATTGAGCCTTTCGGAAGAAATATATTTAAAGAATATGGAAGAAAAAAGGAACTGAATACAACTAAGTCAACACAATTCGAACAGACAAATATTGCAGTGAAAGTGTAAGGACTGAGGGGGTAAATTTTCGTATAGCGGATTAGGATAGATAGAAGCCATTGAAGAAAGAATGAATGCAGCAAAATACAAGCAAATCTTATCAACCCATCTATTAAAAAGTGCAACAGTTTTGAGGCTTGACCAAGCTTTTGTATTCTAACAGGATAACGATGCAAAGCACAGATCTAAAACTACTCAATATCATAGAAAATCGAACCTACCTCCCATTAGCATGGACCAGGCTTGCCTCCCAGAGAGTAAAACACTACGCCTACTTGGTCTCACACTTTCAGCGGACCTCAAATGGAATGACTATATCGAATCCATTGCTAAATCCGCTGCTATGAAAGTAGGTTCTCTGTACGGGGCCCGGAGGTTTTTTCCGTCTGAATCTATCCTGCACATTTATAAATCTACCATCCGCCCGTGCATTGAATACTGTTGCCATATCTGGTTTGGTGCCCCTGCTATTCTCCTTGGGATTCTCGACAAGGTACAGCGGAGGGTCTGTAATGTGATCGATACTGACTTGGCAGAACGCCTGCAGTCTCTCTCTCACCGGCGCGACGTGGCTTCCCTGTGTCTCGTCTATAAATAGTTTCACGGCTTCTACTCCGATGAACTTAGATCACTGGTGTCCCCTAAGTTCGAATTTGCACTAGATACTAGATTAGCAACTAGATCCCACTCTTTTACAGTGAAACCGATAAAATGCAACCGCAACTTCTACTCCAACAGTTTCTTCTCTCACACTTCACGACTGTGGAATTCCCTTCCACATGACTGCTTCCCCGACGGCTACAATCTCCAGGAATTTAAGTGTAAGGTCAACAGACACCTCCTCACACATTAACTCGCTTCCATTCTTTCAAACACTCTTTCCATCCTCCCAACTTGCTATCACCCCACTTCTGACATTTCCTACATCTAACCACTCTTTCTATTTACATTCCCCTACGTAGCCCCAAGCGCAATAGTGGCAGTGGAATGCCTTGCTTGGGGTGAAATGATTAAAAAAAAACTGGTTCAGGGAAAATGGAATTGATATTCTAGAGTGGCCTAGCCAGTTTCCGGATCTGAACATTTATGGAAAAATATGAAGTTCAGAGTAAATGCAAGAGATCCAATAATATCAAGGAACTAAAGAAAGTCTGTGAAGAATAGATCAAATTGCCAAAATCTTCATGGAGGAAGCTCATTGAAAACTACAGAAAACGACCAGCGATTGTAAGAGAAAATAGAGGAATTACTACTAAATATTAACAAATCGTGTTAAATACCTTTCAAATTCGAAAATGGGTAATACGTGCACATAAGAACATTGTTTCTCAGTTTGTCTTTATGTTTAGTTGACAGTGTTTCAGTGTTTATTAAAATATTTGAAGCAAGTATAATTCAAATTGAACAATGTTTTTTTGTAATTTATTGAAAACCGATGTGTTAAATACTTTTGCTACCCATTAAAGAATTTTGTTATTGAAGAAGCAAGGTGTTTCCTCGCTGAAACGGCCAAACGACATATGTAATTTTCGGAGTTCTATTTGAATACACACACACACACACACACACACACACACACACACACACACACACATATATATATATATATATATATATATAGTATACGCGGCTACATTTAAACTAAACATATATTACTTTTATTACACGTGACAAACATACATATAAAGAAGCAAAGTTTCCCTACATTTAAAAATGATCAGACCTTATTACGTGACACATATCTGACCAATAAAATCATGCCTTAATTAACATTTCAATATATTCTCTGTTCGTAGTATTTTTTGAATTTTCGGAAAATTTTAAAATCCGTGTCTTAGTAACAAATATCATTTTTTTGTTTCAAATTAACTCCTTTTGTCTCTCGTTAGGCTGGTTAGCTTTTGAAATGCATTCTTGGTCATGACAATGTATTTTCAGATCTCAGTGTTGCACTTTCCATCTTCTGTTAGAACACTTTAGAGGTGTTTAAATTACTTTACCTGTTTCATTTCGGTTTCCCCGACCTGTACGTGGCATTCTGGGGTCTTCTTATTTATGACCATACATTAAGTTTTTTCTAAATTATATGCTTAGTCCTTTCTTCATGTTATCTCTTGCAACCTTCGTTAGGAGATCCTGCATTTTTCTTTCCGTGTCTGTTATCAGCAGCGTGCCATCCGCGTATTTTATATTGTTGATGACGGATCCTGGCAAGGATTCGAGCTCTCTCAGAATTGTTTCACTGTTCATGTTAAATAGAGGTTATCTTAATGTCTTTCTCGAATATGTCGAGGTTAATGAGCATCTCTTATAACTCTTTTTTGTGCATTTTACATACGGCTTTGCATCGTCGAAAAAGCACGTATGCAGGTCCTTCTGCATTTGTATTGCTCTTTCTGATAGCATTCTGAGAATGAATATTACGTTTCTTTGTTCCGGTGTTTTTAACGAACTAGCACTGATTTCTCTTTTAGGTCGTCACGGTTTCTTAGTTCATAATTGAACGTCTCACCTTCTCTCTCTTGGCCAACATTTGCATTCAGATCTTCCATGATATATCTAATTTCTTGGGACTTTCACTGAGTCTTGGCGTTGTCTAGCATAGAGTGGAAGAATTCTATTTCATCTTCAGTACTTTGCGTAGATTACTATTTTCATATTATTGCTAAAGGCTGTTCAGTATTTTACAAAATTATTGGTACATTTAGAACGAACATTTAAATAGTAAAAGCAGCCTTCCAGAAACTAAACAAAATATTAACAAACCGGAAAAGAGAATTTTGTTAAAAACAAAGATAAGAATGCTCAACCGGTGTGTAATAACAATCCTCTATATTGTTGGACAAAGGTGAGACTTGAGGAAACAAATGTGGTTCTACAGAAGAATAATAAGAACTAAACATACACTTTAAAATTTCGCATATTTTAATATTCTGATGAATCTTAATTTTTAAGTTAATAATTGAATAAGCTTATGGCGAGTTCTGTAACAATAAAGTATCCGTAGAAATCACATCGTTAAATATTTAAGTTTAACAACTTTAAGAAAATATTACAATAGCAATCATAAATACTAAGGCTGGTGGATATTTTTAGAAGTAATGTCGTACAAAGCAAGCATAACATATTTGAAGGGCCTGAGCAGGTGGATGACAGAACGGGGGTTGCGAGACGTTACAGGAGAAAGCTTGCTAAGAACCACCAGGGATAGGGAGACGTGGAAGGCCATGATCTCCTACGTCCTGAGAGGACAAGTCACATAGAAGAAGAAGGTGTACATATATAAATATTTGAAATTAACAATATTTTCTATTTCACTGAAACAGAAGACTTCTACCTCATCTTCTTTCTTTCTTTTTCTCACTGAAACCAAATAGCGTCTCTAATATGTCATTTCTGTATTTACACATGGTTAAAATAGAGCAGATTATTATTTGAGAAATTTTAATATGACGTAACGCACGTGCGAATTAACTAAGGAATTAATTAATGAAGAGGGAAGCAGAAATACACTAGAGGCACTATGGGCAGAATATGTGACCAACGAGGAAGCTTTAAAAAGATTAGAACGAAAAGGACACTTTTATTAAGGCTTAGAAAAAGCCAGTTGAAATTTCTGGGACATAATGAGGAAACATGGCTTGGAGAATTTGAGAAATTGGGCAAATGAATGGCAGATCATGAATAAGGAATGTTACTGATGGAACTGACTGTTGTTTTATGTTATGAGAGATAGGAAGTTGTGGAGCGCCATGACCTGAAGTAATACATTTGACAAAAGAATAAGTTGCCTAATCTGTCATAAGTTGATCCCACTAGCGTATTTACTCAAAACTGCGTTACTCTACATAATTTCAATCGTTATTTACAAAGTTTGCTTTAGTTTGATGCAACATATCTGCAAGGGAGCACTTGAGATTTGAATTCACAACACTTGCTAATTATCCATGAGATTAGTTTATTCTCCATTGTGCAAGAATTCATTTATGAATATTTCTTCATCTTAGAAAACCAAAAAAAAAAAAAAAAAAAGAGAAAATCCGATTTTATTTCGACGCTTCTCCTTCGTGCAATAACGGCTCAGTGACTCCCCAGCGCAAAAGAAAATCTGCCCGCCACACCATGGATACACCACCGGATTATCAATGTTGTAGTTTCCATTTAACGGCTGGCTGAGTTATTTTATTCTGTTTATAACTTGCTTTTCAATTCGATTAAATATCAAAGTTTCCATTCGACCTTTAGTTTATTTCTTGAAATATTTTAATAACAAAATGTGGGAAAAAATTCAGCACATGTTAAAGATTACGACTTGTTTTAATGGATAGAATTTCACTTGGTTTAATTTTAATTAGTGTCTGGCCCAATTTTTTTCCATTTAATTATTATTTTAATTAACTTCCAATTGATGGATAGACAATTTTAAGCTTGAAGTCTAATTAAGTGATGAATTTATTTTTCAAGTAGATTTTATTCTGTAAACAAATATCTCATTAAGGCTAGCTTATCAATTATACGATAACCGTCAATATCTAGTCTCTGTTCTTGAAAGCGTGTGGCAGTATATAGACGAGTTTCAACACTGAGAGTAAAAAATGCGATAAATCAGTAAACGTGAAGTTTTATGTTTTATGATAGTGTGCTGAAAAGTTCACAGACGAATCTACTTCCCAAAATCTAAATCATCGTCGGAATTATTTTCTTTTTGAATCCCTCCTTCGTAGGACTAAACAATTTTAGCGTTCTTTGCATTTATCTCTTAGCCATAATTTAAAATTTAGCAATATCATAATTTAACTTGAATATTTACAGTAAAATATACATTCAATCAGTCTATAAATGCAGACTTCTTTCGCTGCTGAGATATTTTCTTTATTTTCAATAGTCCGTGAAACACTTCACACTTGTCTATCGTATTTGTTTTTAAATAATTAACATTTATTTACTAAAAGGCAATCCTAATAAAGAACTTCCGTTCATTTTGTGTATTTCCAACTGGTGTTAGTGATAAGAGGTCAAGACCTGCACACGTTAAAACTTCCACTGAAATATATATTTTGGTTTAAGCTTATGTATTTTGATACGTAAACATCTGGTTTGGTTTGTTCCTAGACAATTAAATATAAATATTCATTTACATTATTTACATTGTTCCGAATACTGTCCCCATCCTTGTTGTCATATTCATCACGTTTTGGTCGTTGTACGGTATGACCTTCTTCATGTGATCGAAATTCTGAACTGAACCATTTATCTTGTTCACTGGGGTATATTGTTTTCGTTCTATTAATCATGCCACTTCACGATGTCCCAGTTATCCCCATTTAAATCAACTTTCTAAGTTATTTATACACCTTTACTATAACCAGGTATTTAACTCACACCTCTTTGTGTCAAGTCAATGAATACAACCAAATGCTTTTATCCACTGGTTCATGTGTCCTCAAAGACAAATCGTTGGTTAGATTCAATGACTTCACTGAAGTTCGGAGCGTAAAAAGGCCCCAAACGTTGTTAATATGGCAACAAATATGTGGGCAGTAGACCGAATAATGTAAATAATATAAATAAATACTCACCTCAAAAATATAGAGAAAAATGCATATCGTTTTTAACACGCCGGATCAGACAGAGTTGATTATATATATATTTGTGCCTATTTAATAAACCAATTGTCAAGGAATACAGGATTTTGAAGGACAATTGTTAAGGCATAAAAGGTTTTGAAAGATAATTCTCAAGGTATACAGGATATCGAATGTTATTTGTCAAGGCATACAGGATTTTGAAGGACAATTGTCAAGGCATACAGGATTTTGAACGATAATTGTCAAGGCATAGATATTTTGAAGGATAATTTTTCAGGTATAAAACACCTCACACTGGTAAGATTATAGCAACAATTTGTTTACTATTTAACTCATTGGTAAAATTATTTAAGGTTTTTATTGTTTTAATGGACGACTCAAATATTCAATAGTTAACACATCACTCAATAAATTCCTAGCCTAGCCAATGAAACAAGAGCATTTAGGTAAAATTTATTAATCAACATAGTCTCTTTCTAAGGTGATACACTGAATCTAACACTTCTCTAACAATTCGATGCCTTTTTTTTAGAACTATTTGTCTTTGGCCTCAAAATAATCCTCATTTTCTGATATCAATTCTTCATTGTAGCCAAATCCTTTTTCCTGGAGCATTCTTTTTAGGTCTGCAAACAGCCGGTAGTCGCTGGAGGACAGATCTGGACAATGGGGTATATGCGGAAGCAATTCGAAGTGCAAATAATATTCAGATCACTTTTTTCTTCTTCATTTGTGGCCGTTCTTTACGGCGATTTCTTCCTTCAAACGCACCAATAATGCTATATTATATTGGCTATTGATGATTCTTCATTTTATGAGGTAATCGGTGAACAAAATACCTTGCGCTTCACAAAATACAGAAGCCAAAAACCTGTCTGCTGATGTTTTCGTCTCTGGTCGATCTGGACTGCTTTCACTTGCTGCTGTCCACTCAGTTGACTGCCGATTTGACTCCTGAGTGAATTAGTGGATCTATGTTTTATCCATTGCTACTTATTTACACAAAATACCTTCTTGTTGCTTTGAAACATTTGCAAACAACACTCTAAATCGTCGACAAGCTGTTGTTTTTGATCGACTGTTTTTGATCAACCTTTTGATGCTATAATCAGTAAGAATGTTTTGATATACAATTAGGAAGACCTCTTGTGTGACAAATAATAAGGTTTTGATCGGCTCTCTCCACTGCTGATCACAATAGATATTTCAAAAGCCTTTAAGTAGAAACACAATTTACATTATTCGGAATATTGTCCTCATCTTGGTTGCCATTTATGAAATGTTTCGGCCGTTGTACGCTCTAGCTTTCTTTAGGTGCTAAGAATTTCGAACCAAACCCTTTATTAAGATTATTAAAGTATATAATTCTCATTCCTTGTGTAAAGCCTCTTTTGGTATTCATGAGTTATCTCCCTCTAACCCGACTCCCTATGTTACTTGTTCATCACCGCTTGTAGCCTGATATTGATCTCACAAATCTTTGGGTCAGGTCACTGGAACTAACCAACATCTATATTCACTGGTTCTTCTGTCCTTAAGAGTGATATCTACGCTGATAATACACTTGTTTATGGGTGTAGTTCCAAAGCTCTTGACCAGAGTTTGGCAACTAATTTGTCCTTTGACGTAGCTTTAACAACCGTGGTGAAAAACTGACTGATCACATTCAATGGCTCGAAAACGAAATGAGTAATGTTTCATCATCATCGAATGGACCCAGAACATTCGCCAAACACGAATGAACGGGTTTATTTCTCAGGGAGGCCTCGTACATTAAGTCTTTGTTGGGATTTAAACTCAAGATAGACCTCAAGTGGAAATCGTACATCCTGATCCGCGGCTTAAGATAATGGAAAGATTTTCGGTTCACTGTACTAGTGCAAAGATTACCTGACTACTACTGTTCTCCTTGACCTTTATAAAAGCAAGATCAGGCTGGAAATAGAGTACTGATACTATATATGCACAGGCGTCAACTACTCTTCATTTTTCAGTCTCGTTGTGGGTGAGAAATTATTTTTCACTCTGTAGTCTCTTCCTCACGGAAGAAATGTCGTAAGTCTCTCGCTGCTCTGTCGCTATTTCCATGGAAAGTTACTAACGAACTACGTTCCTTAGTTCCACTAATTCTAACCTTCACCACTAAGACTTGCTATGCCACACACATTGTCGAAAACCATTCTCACTCTTTTCATATTCCTTTGGTGAGATGTAAGTTCCACTCGAATAATTTCTCATGAATCGTTACTTTGAGGAACCGACTCTCAAGAACATGCTTATCCAATCAATGCAATCGTAACACGCTAATTTTTATTTAGTTAGCGCCACGTACTTTCTAAAAAACTGAAGAACGTTTTTAAATAATTTAATTACCTTCTTTAAACTTAAATGTCGATTCTGTTTGAAAAATAATAACCTAAAGCTAATACGAATTAAATAAAAATTAATTTCCGCATGTAAATAAAATTTTAGGCATTTCAAAAACGTTTTTTCACCACTTATCGAACCATCACTGTTTACGAAAAATGAAAGCTAATTTAAAATTCTCTTTAAAATCTAATATATGTCCCAGAGGTGTATTCGGGGTCTTAGTAAATGTATGGATTAATTAACTGGATTTTCTAAATGTAATGCTTTTTATTTAAAACAATAAAAACAACGTTTTATTTCTGCACGGTAGCCTAAAGGACGAAGGACAAAATGAATCTACTGTAATCTCACTAGTGTAGAAAAAAGTGCCTAAAAAAGCAAAAATAAAACCAAAAGAATTACGAAAAACCAGCAGTGCAATAATCAATAATTTTTTATTTATAATTAAAAGTAAATTTTCTTTCGATAATATAAGAATATATTTTTTATTCTATACTCTTTTATTAAACCTATCATAATGAAGAAATTTGAAGGCATTCAAACGCTACCTAAACAAAACTATAATATAAATGTAATTTGTGTTAGAATGTGAAAAAAGAAACATCTATTCCAAGAGTAAATCTCTGAAAATTTTAAGCATAAACTAAAGTATTCTTTTATGTGAAAAATGGTTCGTCGCAACAAATGAACATTTATTTGGTGAAGAGGAGAACAAGTTCTTCAGTAAAAAATACTGCAAAGTTTGTTTTAATAATAATGAAATCTTAAAATAACAACTTATGCTTAATTCCTGAAATAAGTATTTGCCATTCTGCATACAACAACATGTAAATTAAAACAGAGACACGTGAACCCCTCCTAAAAAAACAAAAAAAAAACAAACAAAAAAAAAACAAACAAAAAAAAACAACAAAAAAAAACAGTACTGGTGGATCGAAAAAGACTAAACGGGAAATACGAAATTATAATAAGATAATACTGATCTGTCAGTCAAAGCGAGATATCAGAATTACAGCCACTTTGAACATCTGCACCAAAAATAATTTAACAGGTGCTAAAAAGAAACAATAAAATAAAATTACTTTTAAAAAAGTTTTACTCCAAAAATGTCAATAGACGGGATGAATTCAAAATCGCTCTGAAAAATTACTTGTAATTTTTAAAAGCTAAATTTTAAGGGTAGATATTTTTCTGCTTAATCTGAAAGAAAATAACATGTTTTATTAAATTATGGAAGCACCAACACAAAAAAAATAACTTTTATTGAATTATTTTTGGTAAGCTGCGGGTAGAATTTTCTATATATTCACACTTTGATGTTACATTTTTATTGAAATATCTCCAGGAATTCTTTTACATGTCTGTAAAAATTGAACGAACGCTCTCTGAATAAAAAAAGGTACACATATGATATTAAAAAGGGGTGAAACATCTTCTGCTTCTGTGTGCCATGTCCCTTCAGGATGTAGGCGATCAGGACCCTCCACGTCTCCCTATTCCAGGTGGCTCCTAGGACGTATACGCCACCCAAACCCCGCTCTGTAATCTACTTACTCGGGCTTGTCAAGTATTTATATTACCTGCTTCTTTTCTCTATATCTCTTTCCCTATATCTGACCTGTGATTATCCACTTCTTCAAGCCCTCCAAATGAGTATGTGTATGTTGGTGTGTATGCGTGTGTGTCTGCTCTTGTTTACATTAAATGGCACAAACCCAGGTCACTCACAAACAATACAGACGTATTCATATACATTACATACGCGCACTGAAGGTCATATGTAGACAATGCTTGACGTATACAGAGTAGCACTTGTTTTATAATATAGATAAGACGTAAAAATGTAAGTCATGTTTGTTTCGGTATTAATAAAAATCTCTCTGTAATGATGTCAAAAACACAAAGGTAATCAAAAACCATTATCGTCAAAATGTATTTCCCTTTCTGAATAGGATAGCAAATGTAATACATATATATAATTTTTTCAAACATAAATAGTGAAGCTATTATACAATTTGCCGTTAAAGCATTCTGCAAGTGTCCATAAGTTATATTCATGCACTGAGAGACAGCACTTCCGAGTAGAATTCCTGGAGATAAAGATAAGTGAGGGACTTATTGGTTGTGATGTGTTGTTTTGAATTATCACATTGAATAAAAATGCGATAAACCTGAGGTAAATGAAGGTATCGGAAGTTTCGCTTGATTTGGACAAAATCGTTAAATTCCAAGTTAATAAAGACTTTAGGGTCAAGAACGTAGTCGATTTACAGGAAAGATATATAACTTAGACTGACCATATGATACGTGTTAAGCGGATGTCTTAAATAACATCAAGGTGAAGATATTCTTGATTTTCATGGGCAAGATATGTTTGTTTTTGTCTGATAAATGTAATATATAATGACTGGCTGTGCCTTTCCGGTGCTTGTTAAAGTAGCGAACATTCTCAGACCCATTTGTATTTCTTCAACACACACAACCAACTTGTGGTTTGTACAGCAACTATGATGAGCAAGCCTTAGTTACAAGTTCTAGAAGAGATCGCAGATTAGGCGTTCAAATCATCAGCCACGATGACTTGTGACTTTTTGCCTGCACAAAACTCGACGACTTCTGAAGCGGTTTGTCCACCAAGTTTTTCCACAGAAAATTTTGGGTAACTTATGGGATAGTTTTCAGATATTTCCCAGTAGTACTTGGCCTGAAGCCAAGTCTCATGATCGTACGGTAACGTTCTAGCAAGCACCTATTTTTGTCTGTTAGTGGACTGTCAAATTACAACAGACACATCTGAGTAGGAATCTTTCATAGCTTTCAAATGTTGGTTAGAGAACATGAACTTTAAAAAAAGATGTTCTTGTTCATTTGAAGAAATAGTCCATTTTGTTTTACCCTTTCTAACCATTCTCAGGTACTTCAATATATATGTTGACATAAATATATATGAATACCATGAACAGATTTTTTGCTCTATCTTCATGTGTACAAATCATGATTATTTTATGTTACCGTGATCTTCAGTCAAAATAAACTGTTGAATTAATTTCCCTTTTGTTTTATATTCATAAATATAGAGAAATCCCTAGATACCTAATGAACGTGATATCACCATTACAGATTGATCAATATGCTATATAATTTTATCCTTAGATAATTTTAGAAAATAAATGTATTTCACCGCGTCGTGAAGTAACGATTTGTATTCCACTCTCGTAGATTGTTACTAATACACTGAATTTGATCCTCAGTGAGTGTCCTAACCTCTGTTCTATGTAGTTAACTTTAATCTATATCAACAGGAGCATTGTTCTTTTTTCTACGAATTGTTCAAATTTAAAATGAACAAATCAAGAATATTATTCTTAAGACTTGACTATTTTGTGGGAATCAATGAATATGATATGATTTTTCTTGTTGAGAAGATAATTTAATATTCTCTCTGACCACGCAAGTAGTTATTGTAACTTTAAAAAATCTGCTAAAAATGGGTAAATTTTGCAAGAATAGAGACGCAAATTTACCGTGGAAAAGCTAGCAATCAAAACTCTTTCTTTACATTTTGAATTCAAATAAATTGCTTTCTCTTTTAATTATGTGCGATGTGATGCAGGATGTGCGTTGTGGTGCAGTGGATATCGGCTTGGAACGAGAACTCGGAGAACCAAGTTCGAAATCTAGTTGAATTTACTCGCATTCACTTACGCACAAATGCCCTTATGAAAGGTATTAATCTGTCTCTTCCCTCCAGCTATGCGTCAAATAACAGGACAGATTGAGTTTTATATACTTGGTTGGCAGCCATTCGACCGCAGAATGTAATGGCAACCTATTGTGGGAAAATATTCTGTCCAGTCAGTCATGTCTCTTTTGAGACAATGATCGCCAAAGCGTGTATCACGTATGATACGTAACTGAAAGCACTTTCAAATCAAAATTATGGTCAAACTCACTTCAGTGAACGACTAATAGATTGTGTGCATTATCTTTAGAAAATTCGAACAGAATTTTGAAAATCTGGTTTTTTTAAGATAGATATACATAATTTACTGGTCGGTTTATTACTTTTAACTACGATTTGCCTTCGATTTTTTCTATCACCTGGTCTTGTACCAAGCTAAGCTAAACGGAGTGCCTATCTAAGTCTAAGTCCAAGCGTGTTGCAAATGTTTTTATGCGTTTGTGTTTATTGAGCTGCCGACCTTTGAATGAGAGCGTGCCAATCTGCAAGTACCTGCACACTGTGCATGCTAAACGATTAGCGGTCTCTCTCCACGTCTTTCCGGGCCTCTCCTACCATCGTCTCTTCTTGAAACACCCGGCCCACATCCACCCACACGTCTCTTGTACTTTGCGTGTTTTAGTGTGCTTAATTGCATTCTCACGTGAGGTCAAAACATCCGTAATTTTGAAAATGGTCCGATGAAAACCTCTTATAACAGAGGGTGGGATGGAGAAATTGGATGACGAAGAAGCGAAAAGAGATGTATTTCAAGGAGAATTAAGGCTGGGTGAGAGGAATAACGGGATGAGAAGTAGAGAAACGTGTCTGCTGCTAGGTGGGACAGAGGAAGCTGTGAGAGAGCTTTTAGGACAAGGAGATAGGAGATCAATCAGTGATTTGGAGATAGGGCAGGGAGGGCAGGGAGGAGTCTGGATCGTTTTTTTTTTATAAGAAATGAGAAGGAAATGTTTCTTTGGACTAATAAGACAGAAAAGAGCGGAAAAGAGAGATATCACTTTAACTATTAGTAAAGCAGTCGAAATATAGAAGAAGAGTAATAAAATAAAAATGCTTGAGTGAAAGAGAAAGTAAATGAATAAAAAAAACAAAAAAGCAGCAATTACTAGTTGGTCCTACACTCTAAGAAGATTATGCAGTTTCAGTAATGGACATCTCTTTGGTGGGATTTTAAGATTTATACCGTCATTTACCTGGCGCTACTCAACTCCTTTCTAAATAATGACATGTATAATCAAAAGCAAGGAAGAAATTTATTTTCGTCATCATTAGACATTGTCAATCAAGAAAGTGGCAAAACCTCGTAAAGAATTTATGAGATAATTTTGACACGAATTGTACTTCTAAAACTATAAGAGAAAAACAAAATACTAGCAGCCTAAAATCTGAAGCAAGAAATTAAACTATAGCCGGTAAGTCTTGCTCTGAGGAATATACAGGCAAAACCTCGAGAAATTTAAATACGAACTCAAAAATGAGCTTTTAATGACAATACATATAATGCATTAGACGCTCACCGTAGTGAGTTTGACCATAATTTCGATTTAAACGTGATACTTTAATTAAGAGAGAAAGCAATTTACTTGAATGTAAAATGTAAAGAAAATGCTTTGATTACTAACTTTCCCACGATAAATTTGCATCCATATTCTTTCAAGTTTATAAGCAGATCTTATAAGCAGATCTTTTAAAATCACAATGTGAGATTTCTTAAAACCAAAAATGGCACAACAAAACAAAATCGTAGAAAAACTTAATAAAATAAAATTGGCTAGTTTATATGCCTTGAATGGTCTAAAAATATTAAATTTATATTTTAGCGTTCCCACATCTTTAGCAGTGCCTCTCGGTACAAAATTATAAACAACAATAACGTTTTTACATACCGTCCCGCACATATAAAATTTTATCAATAAAATTATTATTCAAGTCCGATGAAGAACTTATAGAGGACGAAATTCGTTACACAACTTTTCCACTTCGTCATTTATTGCAATATATATATATATATATATATATATATATATATCCATTGCTTTAGAACGCACAAATGATTCTGGAATATCTGTTATATGTCACCTCAGTTCAACATATGCGGTGAAATTCCATTTAAATTTACGAGCATCTCATGGAGCAGCTGAATTATTGATTATTAAAAAGGCAAAACCCGGTATTATATACAGTGAAGCGCGGATATTATATGATATTATGCGCTTATATATTGGTATTATATTTGTAAAAGATGTCTTCCCAGCATTAAAATCTCGCCATGTAACATACTACATTGTGGTTTGATTAATACATTCTTGCACTAGAATCGGAAACCTAAACTACTAATAAAATCCTGAATATATTTCCAAATTAAAATAATGTTAATACAGTTGAGTAGAACCAATCATTAAAGTCTACTCGTGTCTAATTATCATATCATTTGATGAACTGGAAATTGTTAAAACCAAATAAAATAAAATAAAATCGGCAGTTTTCGAAAATATCATTTCATAAGGTCATTAAATTTTAAAGAGACGAAAATTTATCATTAGTAATTATACAAACTTAACATAAAACAAGTGTAAAAACAAACATGAATAGCTAGGACTAATAGCGCATTAGGAATTATGACACCAAATAGATTTGACTCTGCAGGCAAATAGGAAATGTGCATACGTATGCCTTCGTATACAACGCTTGATATTTTCGGAAATGTTCCAGCCATTTAGTACTATTAAAATAATCTATCGAGGGCAATGTTAACAGATTCCTATTTAATGTCTTATCGGCTCACTTCTTTTGGCATTTTTCTGATAAAAAATCCTACTTTGGTATCGTATTCTCCTTAATCTCCATCACACTTTGAAATCTGCTCCATTTGAACGGCGATATCCAGAATTCGCAAGGAGACAATTATTAACTGTAGCAAAGCTGATGTCAATTTATCTTTGTATGGTTTTGATCTTTCATCTCGGTCATTGTGAATGGGACGACAACTAAATACACTCATTCAATAGCCTATCGCTGTCGGCTAAGTGATTCTACCTGAAAGTACCTGCTTTCACATAAACAAGATGTTCCTTTCTAAGTCGATCATTCGTTACATAGTCGTAAAGTATATGCTTTGCGGGATAATAAAAATGACGAGATAATTTCTAGTCAAATCAAAACTTGATTTATATGAAATTGAATTTTAAACGAATTACGCAACCCAGCTCTGAAAATCAGATATAGACAAGGTGAAGAGAAAGTAATTTTTAGGTTGTTGCATTTTGCCATTACAACAGTTAAATCATAGAGTGATATTAAAAGTCGATAAATATTTTCATAAATGATATTATTTTGACAGATATCTTTAAAAATTAGAACATACACTCTTGTGCAAATGAGTCAAAACATCTTCTTTAATTTTCTTTCTTTAACCATACGTTAGTTTTAAACCCAATGGATTTATAGGGTGTGCACTGATATGAATAGATATGAATCTATTTTTGGTGTGTATGATGAAATTTGTTTGGCCTTTAAAATATTTTGTCATTCGTGATTGCATCAGATTTTTATCACGCTATTGTCTTGACTGTCAATTAGTTGTCCTACGGCCATATGATGACCGTTACGCCAAGGAAGTAAGATTGTAACGCTGTACGAACGCACCAACGAACGCAAGCATTACAGAGAGATCGCGGATATTGTTAGTGTCAGCTTTTCATCTGTTATCAAGGCGAAGAAACAACCATACCCATCAGTCTAAAACGTAAAGCAAAATGTATCCGGAATAGAAAAAAACAGCGCCAAGAGACGAGGTATACGTGATCATAGAAAGTCTGAAAGATCCTAGGAAGATCTTATTTGTTTTGTTTTTTTCAATTATTTTGCACATGCAAGTACGATACTGGCTATATCAGTCAGGAAAATCCTTGCAAAAACTTTGGAAGAATGCTCATAAGAAAATGGGAAACATGTTTTTCAAATTCTCAAATAGTGACCATCAAGTTAAAGGCAATATTGAAATCAGTAAAAATAATGACGATGCTGATATTTTTGTCACTTGATCTTCACTGAAAGCCACACAATTTTACTGATGCGGAAACCTAATCAGTAAAAACAAATTATAATATGACGTAAATTTTAACAATAACTAAAACGAAATTGAAACAAAACTCGGACATTTCTTTTAAATATTTATATTTCTGTTCAAATTTATCAAATTTTTACTTTTACTTATTTATCTTTTTTTTAGGAAGACACAAACGAAAATTGTTTCTGACCATTTTTGTCCCTAGTATCCGACGATATTCTCCTCAAAAGAAACAACTAATGACAGGTAGCGGATTTCGTTAGTAAAAACAAGAAAACACAATTTGTTTTCATTTTATTTATTATTTGAAGGAAAGTAGTAAATTCTGACAGTGAAATACGAAGAAAAACATGCACGTGCCAATTTATTTCTATCAAACAGACACGAGTTATTTTTTGTTCATCGAATTTACTTTTCCCTATCTATTTATTTTTTACTGTTCGTGAGTCTGTCTATTTCTAATGTTTATTTTTCTTTCTTTAAAAATTATATAATGTGCTTAAAATGCGACAGAGGCTCTCTTCAGCGGAAATATATTGCAGTATTCTATCAAGGCTTGCATTGCAATAATGTTATTAAGCAGCTAACAGTGACAAGCTGGAAAAATGACATTTCAAACGAGTAAAATAAAACATACTTGCTTGATTCATGAAATTGATAAAAATGGGAACAAAAAATTAAAAAAAAATGTATTCCTATCACAAGAGGGTTTTTTTTATCCTAATATATATTTTATGTTCTTGATTTCGTCGTATTATTATTATTATTATTATTATTATTATTATGATGATATAATATTAATAATTATTAAAATTATTATTATCATTATTATCATCATTACAACAACAAAAACAATAATGATAATAATACCGCTACTACATGAATTTAAACGTGCTACTAGCTTGGCAACTACGTCTGGCCTTTTTACTTGCTAGATTCTAGGTAAATGCAACCATAAGTTCTATTCTAACGGTTTCTTTTTTGCACTAACATTTTAGACATATCCCCTAATGTCTGACACACTGTTTATCTCTGCACATGAATGGGAGTAATGAGGGATCTTTATATTTGAGGCACGGGAATTTTGACTTAGGTTTGTAGGATGAGTCAAGCAAGTCATCTTGGAAGTTACCTCCAGATATTTTAGAACAGCTTCAATTGAAAACCGTCCGAGCGGACTGGGTTACACAATCTGATGATATTTCGATAAAACTTTTACCTATTTTCGAGGATGAATCTTATTTTACGTGTAAAAGGATGTAAATAATGTTATGTATAATGTGGAGTAGTGGTATGTGTTATGTACCGATCACGGTAAACATGTTTTTTGCGTTTTCATAGTTGAGGTTATTGAGTGTAGAGTTTTCGTTTTTATTAATAAGACCTCAATTACTTTTAGGGTGTTCTTTTTTTTGCATGTCGATGATGATATATTTGTGTTGTCAAAAAGTATGTTCCGGATAGGGTTTGGTAGGTCTCTATGTGTGTTTAAATGTGATCGAATTGAACCCCGTTGAGAGAGATGCAGCGTCAAACTTCGAGACAGTTTCGTAGTGGTACGACCGATATAATTATTTACGAAATTAGGATTAAGAACGCAGTTCTTCAAAGGACATGTGAAGTCGTAAATAATGTTGGTTTGTTGTAGTTTTGATTTGGTGAGTGAATTGTTGTGTTTGATTATGTGGTTAGCCCTCTTAAATTTAGAGTAATATATAATTAATTTAATTTTTTTGTTTAAGACGACGAGAGTTGCGTATTTTCGAATAATGTTTTGGAGTGAAGATTCGTCCTGTTTATAGTTACTATATATTTGGGTTTTGCAAAATTCATCAACGTTATTATCATCATCAGTGTGTTTACTGTTGTTATTACTCAGGTTTGAAAGAAAATGTCTAATATGGTAGCCAACCAAATAATTTGGAAAATCCCTTGTTAACGAGTGTTTGACGGGCGTTATGGAATTCTTTGAAGAATAGTGTTCGAGGAGATGAATCCTCGTAGGCACTCGTGAGGAAATTATATATATATATATATGTATGTATATATATATATATATATATATATATAAAGTAATATTTTGATTATAATTGTTTATAACATAAACATAGTTTAGGCCAACACAAGAGTGTTTAGGTACTAATTTATTAGCACCTCATCAGGAAGTGAACTTTTTTCTGTTAGGAATCATTATGTTATTAAAAAAATTAAAAACAACAAAATTCTTATCATATCCAGTCAATTAAGAGGGTGTAATTTGGTGTGTTTTACTCAATTAATCATTAGAATACAAAATCATGATAGATAGAAGGGATAAGATTATTAGGCTATTATCAGCACATTTTATCTTTTAATAATACCACATCACTTTCCACATATTTTAAGCAATTAAAATAAGTCAATAAAACCCCCACAGTAAAATTTAAAATATTAAAAAAGAAATGTTCTAAATCTTTACATGAGCCATGCTTTTTGTGTTTACAGCAAAAATTTCAAATTGCTAAATTTCCAGAATTAATCCTGCTAGAGAAAGGTAACGAAGCAGCTTCCATCTTTTATCATCTTTTATCGTCGTCTAATATATACTCTAAAGTACAGTTAATGTATTTTTCATTATAATTTGACCAGATCCCATAATCTATAATCCCTCCGCATAAAACATATTGATTCTCGCATCTTTTGATAGTTAATTTGTTTAGATTAACCGATATATTACCTACCAGTTCGACTACATATATTTGACGTACATTATATTTTAGCCTTTTCCCGTTTTTATAATTAGTTCATCACTTTAACTGATGACAACATAAAAAATCTATTAACCATTTCACGAATACACGAATTCAACACCATTACAGACATATTCGCCGAAAGGTGTATGGCACTTAACTGTATAGCACGTATAGCAAGCATTAACTGACTGATTGTATTTGATAGATATGTTATATTCTTTAAGAATAGATACACAGAAAGAAGGTTATGTAATATTTTAGACGTGAATTTATAGTTGGTAACATTGTTATTATTAAGTTTTCAATATATTTTCTTCTTTAAGAATTATGTTCTTTTTTAATTAAGATGAGATTAGTGAAATTAAAGTTACGTAAAGTTTCCCTTACATATATCTTTGCACGTTAAACAATTATTTGATGAATTTCGTTATTTGATTTGGTGTTGTATTTATTTTTCTTTCTAATTATATCTTCGATTGTCTTGGAGGTGGTGGTAAGGATCCTAGTATTAGGGATGAATAATTTGTTTTGAGAATTTAATAGAAAAAGCGTTGGAGTGCAGGATTATTAATTTTGTCTAATATTTGTAAGAATTTTTATTGGTGGTGTCTGTTTTCATGGCTTTGTGGATTTTTTAAAATTCATGTTTAACGTTGATGATAAAATAAAATGGGTAATAGTGAAGTCTGAATGTTTTCTTAATATATTTCTCTTCTTCATTTAGGTATTCCAGACTACATATCCTAAGGGGTATAACGTAAAATGCTATGATTAGTCCAGATTTATTCTTTGCTCGTGATGGGAATAGAAGTTGATTAGATAGTTTTTGTTTGTTGGTTTTCGATAAACATTAAAATCTAATTTCTCATTGTTGCGTGATAATAAGAGGTCGAGGAAAAGTAGAGAATTGTTTATTCTAAATTCGTGGTTGAATTCAATGGTATATATATATATATATATATATATATATATATATATAGTAAACCTCCGATAATACGATTAGGACAGCCTTGTATAGAAGCAATCACAACCCAAGAAAGGAATGCTTTATAGAGATATGCTGAACAGTGTAACCTGGAATTTAAACAAAACATCACTCCTGAGTTTTGAATTCGGAATTGTCCTATTACCAGATTTGATTCCAGTCAAGACTAGAAAGACAATCATAATTGGCTTTTTAGATCACTGCTTGTATGAGAAGAAATGAATTAATACATTTTATAAGGGTATCTTTGGGACAGTGAATGCAATGCTGTCAGCGGAAACTTGAAAAAAGGATCCCACTCTATTTGCTGTGTGGTTATTCCCTAAGCAAATGTATGCAATAATAAATTCTTCAAAATTAATATTAGAATGCATCAAATTATTATTTTTTTTAATTTTTTGTCTCAAAATAATGGCCAATTGCTGACAAAATAAGAATGGATGATTATATAAAAGATACAAATCTTTCACCGTTTATATTCTCCTCCGGCCAGGTCATCAGCTTGTTGCTTATTCATATGTGAAATAAAATAATGTGCTAATTTTATTCTGTTTCTTCGCAATGCAGTAAGTAAAAATAAATGTGTATAGTATTTTGATTGTTTTCTCTTTGAAGGAGACGACGGGAAGAAAACGGAAAATAAAATTGTCAGTTTTAATCTTCTGAATCACTAAACACTGGTGTAGATTTCAAATATTTTAAGAAGGTATAATTATTTTGCGATAAGACTGGCTTAAATTTCATAGGTAACGCAAACGATAGACTATATATATATATATATATATATATATATATATATATATACACTACCGGCCATAATTATTAGGACACCCCAGTGTTTTAAAAATACTATATTTAGTATTTATTGTCAAGTGAATAATTGTAAATGAAAATAGAATGGTTCTTTTGTTAAAATTGCACAGTAATATGAGCATCAAATGAATTTATAAATATTTAATAATTACCTATATTGCAGTTTCATCAGTGAAAGAACGAAGAAAATTTAGGGTGATTCAGACGAGTTTATCTTTGCTTTCAATACCTTGTAAGTCTTTGCAAATTAATAATAAAAAAAGAACTATTTTATTTTCATTAAGAATTATCCACTTAAGTATAGTATGAAATACATAATTTCTTTTAAACAACTGGGGTTGCTTAATAATTATGGCCGGTAGTGTATATATATGCGTGTTAGTCAGATATAGAATACTAACCGAACCCAAGATAATGAGAAAAAGAAGAAAATATTTTTACAATCAACGCGTTTCGCCTTCGTGTGCTTCAAGTTGGAATGAAAGACAAAAACTCTGTGTAAGGAAAGTGCCTTGGGATTTTTAAATAAAGTTAACCATAAATTTATTTTATCAGATCTGAGACCAGAAAGTGCTTCTCTTTTCCCTATTGAAACTGTTAACATTTGTCGGATTTTAAATTAGCCAAATCCAAATTTTCTTTGTTCCCTTTCTCTATTAGTTCATACGCCACATTTTTCTACTATTGTTTTAAGATGATTGGTGATATTAAGCACGAGCCTGGTCTCAAGTTTTATTATCAAAAATTGTGAGATCGTCTCACATTCAATGCATTTTTTTCTTCAGTGACTATTTTTTTCTTCTGGTTAGCATAGCATTTATCAGTGAGTTTAAAGTGTAGTTATGTAGTATATTCCGACGATGTTCTCAGAGAAGTTGTGAGATTTCAGGATTACGCTAATGTACATCATTGAGCATTTTGTTATGTATATGGTGTACATCGGCGAGAAATATAGAAATCTATAAGAAGATAAATAATAGAATCATCCTAACACTCATGATAAAAACAAACGAGAACAAACTGCCTGCATACGGACAGGTAACGAATTCAATAAGTATACAAAGTTAGAAAGGAGCGTAAGACAAAGATGTGTCTTTTCACCGGATCTATTCAAATTTTACCGACAAACTATTCTGAGGACTCTAGATATTATACCAGGATTTGTCACCGGAGACCTCAATTTGAACAACATAAAGTACGCAGATGATAGAGAGCTGATTGCTGATACGGAAACGAAACTACAAGACATCCTACAGAAGGTAGCTGAAGAGTGTGACAAAACCGAATGCATGGTCATCAGCAATAAAATCAGCCCAAAATGCCAAAAACAGGTGGGGGATACTAAAATCAAGCAGGTACATAAATTTAAATACCTGGGAAGTGTTCTAACAGAAGACGGAAAGTGTGACACAGCGACCGAAGGCGAATTGGCATTGCGAAGGACGCGTTCCAGAAGCTGAATAAAGTTTTAAGAGACAGAAAACTTACACTAGAAACAAAAAAAGTACTAGATTTCTGTGTGATGTCAGTTCTCCAATATGACAGTGAATATTGGACAATATCATTAAAGATGAAGAAAAATATTGAAGCTGCTGAAATGTGGTTCTACAGAAGGATGCTACGGATATTATGGACCGAGCATGTGAGCAATGATGAGGTTTTGGAGAGGATGGAAACAAATAGTAAATTAATATTTAGCATCAGGAAGAAACAAGTAAAGTTCCTGGGACATGCGATGAGGAAGGAAGGCCTGAAGAACCTGATACTAACAGGCTAGATAGAGGGAAAAAGAGACAGAGGAAAGCAACGGATAACATATTTGAAGGACGTGGGTTGCGTGGTGTTACAGGAGAAAGTGTGCTAAGAGCTACTAGAAATAGGGAGACGTGGAAAGCCATGATTGCCTACGTTCTGAATGGACAAGGCACATATAAGAAGAAAAAGAATAAGAATAAGAAGAAGAAGAAGAAGAAGAAGAAGAAGAAGAACTATCTTGTGTTAGCATCGAGTTTTCTTATTTCGTTAATTACGTCAACTCCTAGTGCCATCGATAAGTGTTCGAATTAAGATCAAAGCTGCAGATTTTCAAGCTGTATGTACAGGAATGCAAAACCACTTTGCAATAATTCTTAACTTCTTTTTTTTCCTCACTTCTGATTTCATGCGTATTTAGTACAAACCAATCTTAATTTCCTTTGGGAAAATTTATGAAGCGTGTTGCCACTATTAAGAAGCTTGATATACAAAAGTATAACTCTTATATTCAACATTTTTAAAGAAAAACAAATATTCCTTCTCTGGTCAAAGTCAAAATCCGCAGTAATTGTATTCCATATAAATGAAATTCAAACAGAATTCACGTCATTTAATCAAGCAGTAGGAGATCTTATACATTTACATGTGTCAAATTAAATCGAAGGACTTTTATATCTAACATCATGGTTGAACACTTCACAAAAAATATTAGAATTGAAATAACACAGACAGTACTATAAACAATGCATACCATCTAAAAGTCGAAAATGAAAAATATATGAAAATGCAAACAATCTTTTTACTGAGGCCACGCAGATTTTTTTTAATCATTTCACCCCAAGCAAGGCATTCCACTGCGACTATTGCGCATGGGGCTACATAGGGGAAGGTAAAGAGAAGGAGTGGTTAGATGCTGGAAATGTCAGAAGGAAAGTGATAGATGGGTAAGGATACCGAGGATGAGATTAGGGTAGATGGGAAGAGTGTTTGAAAGAATGGGAGTGAGTTAGTGTGTTAGGAGGTGTCTATTGACCTTGCATTTTAACTCCAGGAGATTGTAGCCGTCGGGGAAGCAATCATGTGGAAGGGAATTCCACAGTCGGGAAGTGCAAGAGAAGAAACTGTTGGAGCAGAAGTTGCGGTTGCATTTTATCGGTTTCACTGTAAAAGGGTGGGCTCTAGTTGCTAATCTAGTATCTCTTGCAAATTCGAACCTAGTGGGCACCAGTGATCTAAGTTCATCGGAGCAGAAGCCGTGAAAGTATTTATAGAAGAGGCACAGGGAAGCCATGTCGCACCGGTAAGAGAGAGACTGCAGGCGGTTCTGCCAAGTCGGTATGGATCACATCCGCTGTACCTTGTCGAGAAACCCGAGGAGAGTAGCAGGGGCACCCGACCAGATATGGCAGCAGTATTCAATGCACGGGCGGATGGTAGATTTATATATGTGCAGGATAGACTCAGACGGAAAAAAACTTCTGGGCCCTTCACAGAGAACCGACTTTCATAGCAGCGGATTTAGCAATGGATTCGATATAGTCATTCCACTTGAGGTTAGCTGAAAGTGTGAGACCAAGTAGGCGTAGTGTTTTACTCTCTGGTCCATGCTAATGGGAGGTAGGTGCAATTGTCTATGATGGTTAATTGATATTAGCTTCGTTTTAGAAGCATTAAAATTTACGAACCATTTCTTACCCTAGTCCACTACGGATTGGAGCTCCTTTTCGAGCTAAGCTGCAAGGTTAACTTTGTCGTCTACACCAGATTTTTGATCGAGGCGAGAGTAAACTGTGGTGTCATCGGCGTACATACCTACTTGGGATCTTATGGTATCAGGGAGATCATTAATGTAGATCATTAATTAATGATCATTAATGTAAATCATTAATTAATGATCATTAATGTAGATCAAAAAGAGCGTAGGACCTAGGATAGAGCCTTGAGGGACACCCGCGTTCGTATGGTAGTTCTAGGAGGCATGTCCGTTTAATACCACCGTCAATGTGCGATTAGACAGGAAAGACTGGATTAAGTCAAACAAATGTCCAGTTATACCGTAGCTCCGTAGTTTGCGTAGAAGGCCAGCGTGCCAAACTCTGTCGAACGCTTTAGAGATATCCAAGGCAACATTTCGGGCTTCGCCATTCCTGTCGAGTGCCTGGTATATATACTCGGTGATGGTCGTTAGCATATCAGCAGTAGACCTGGTGTAGCGGAAACCATACTGCTTGTCCGAGCGGAGTCTGTGTGCTGTGAGATGCTGAACCACCTCGGCGTTGATAATGGCTTCGAACACTTTGCCAAAGATCGGAAGAAGGCTGATAGGGCGGTAATTTGTGGGGTCCGAGGGTTCTCCAGTGTTTTTAAATATAGGAACTACAGAGGAAGATTTCCAACAGGCAGGAAAGCAGGAAGCAGATAGGCAGAAGTTGTAGAACTTAGAAAGGACAGAGGAGAGTTCAGGGGCACATTTCTTTAAGACTATGGTTGGGATTCCGTCCCCTCCGCTAGCTTTGTGAGGGTCAAGTTTTAAGATTATCTTAGAGACAAGCGAGGGTGTAATGTGGACGTCATTCAGTTGAGCCTCAGTTCTAGGTGAGAAGTCGGGTGAAGAAACTCCAAACGAGTCCAGACTCGAATTGTTCAAGAATCTGCGGGTAAAGCATTCAGCCTTGTCCCCCTGAGGAGATGAGGACCTCAAATTTGTTGATTAGTGGGGGTATTGTAGACTTGCTCTTGTTAAGTACTCTCTGGCGCCGAACTTAGAGGATGCTATGCGTTGCTTCATTCTGGCAGCAAACAACATCTTAGCTTCGTTCAGTATCTTTTTACACTTATTACGAGCTGAAGCGAAAAGGCGCCTGTTTTGGTCCGACGCGTAGCTACGATAGAGTTGGAAGAAATGATTCCGGTGGGCAATGGCGGCCGAGCAAGCTGGAGACGAATGCGATTTAAGCTGAAATTTCCTGGCAGGGATGAAGGCATCGATGCCAGCCTTAGGATGCACATTCTTCAATGGGAAGACTAAAAACATTGTTCCATGAGACGCAACAGAGGAAGTCTCGGAACGAATCCTAGTCTGCTCTTTGGTAGCAGTGAGATATTCTACTGGTCTGGGTTTCTTGGGTCAGGTGGGAGTGGAATGAGATGTTGACGGAAACTACAGTATGGTCAGAGTTTTCAAGTGGGCAGAGTTGTCTGGTAGTGCAAGAGTCTGGGATGGAAGTGAAGCATAGGTCTAGAGTCCCTTCCGTTAGGGTTGTCGGAGAAACGAGTGGGGAAGTCCACCAATTGCGTGAGGGATTGGATGATTGAAAAATTCATGGTGTGAACACCAACAGGTCGGTGACAGAGTTTTCCAGCCACTTGGTGTGGTGGGCGTTAAAGTCACCAAACACGAATATATGGGCAGAGGGATGGGAGGAAATGGCTTTGTCGATATTGTCAGAGATGCTGTCAAGGTAACGAACAGTCAGGGGAGGAAGTGGAGCGGTAGAGAAAGAAGAGATAGCTAATCGAGCTTAGTAGTGAGAGACGGAAGCACATGAAAGAATGATCCAGGGATTCAAGAGATGTCACCCTAGCTAGGGGAAGGTAGCCAGGAACATAAACTCAGAAGAGGGGATAGAAGGGTTAAGGTTAGTTTTACATAGGGCTAAGATATCAGGTGATTTAGTGTGAAGGAATGAATCTACGGTTAGGAATTTAGTGCGGATACCACGTATGTTAGTGAAGGAGGTGCAGACGGGTTTAGGCGTTTTCAGTTGGGCATTAATTAGATTATTTTCAAAAATGATTCTTGCAAACACTCGATTAGTGAGAACAGTCCTAATTGTCAGCTGAGAGCAAAGTACGCTGAATGAAGAAAATTTTCAAATATTACAAACACACTCAGCGAAAGATAAATGCGGTTTGCCCGCCATTTTTGGAGAAGTAAAAAATTTGTCGCCAATCGTATTATGAAATGGGATTTAAAAAGAGTAAGAAGCAAACAAGCAAGAACTTATATTGTTCAAACAGAAGATACAATGACCAGGAAGAAATAATTTGGTAGAGATATAGATAACAGATGTGGTTAGAAAGAATTTGATAGCACTGGTAAAAAGAATATCATATACTTTATACATATTATTATTATTATTAGCATCTTTGATTTCTGTTGTACAAACATTTTTTTCGTGTCCGGCTTCGCAGATGGCTAAGATTCGAAATAGCTTAATGACATTTTCCTCTAATCATTTCTGTAAAAAAAAGAAAAGAAAAAGAATACCTAAAATTTATATTGATAAAGCTCTTCGTAATGGGCCATTATTATTAATACTATTATTGTTATATACGTATATTAACAAATTTTACAGGCCTTAAAATGCCCTCTCTTGTGATGCCAGACATCTTATTTCATGCGAGTTGTTTTATCTTCACAAAACTAGGACGTGCAGTTTGTGTAACAGATAGCAGATAAGAAACCTGAATACCTTGTGCGAATTCTAGTCGGATTCGCTAGTTTCGTTTACACACAGATATTCTTGAAAAAGTTATGATTCTCTCTTCTCTTTCTCTCTCTAACCTCTCAAACTGTAGGACTGGTATCTAGAAAAATCAACTGATATACCACAAATAATTGTTAATACAATATTCTCTTGCAAAAATAATTATTCGTACAAACAAAAATATGTTTCGGCTTTAAATGACTCAGCAAAGGTTGACAAACCCTAAAAAATAAATCAGTTGTATAACAATAGGTTCTAGTGTTCTTACCTTTTACTGGCAGTGGGCGCTATATATTATTTTATTACTTTCTACTTATATTTTAGATAGGCATACAGACAGATAGATAAGTATTGAAAATTCATACAAAAACCCAAAATTTGATGTGATAATTTTTAACTAAATAAAAACAACTTCCAATTTGAATGTAAATTTCAATAAGCTCAGCTTTTTATGACATCACGCGAGACAACTGATAGGCATAAACGAAACTTTCAATATTTTTTATCCCGTTTTTTTGTGTTCCTGACAAATTTCATGATTGATTCTGCGAATAGTCAACCGAGCGTCCATCAAATGCCCATCTAAGGATCTATTTATAAACAATTCTCACAGCAAACATCATCTTAGATATGTATTGAAAAGTCTTTCGATTGCACGCCCTTTGCTTTGTATCTGATGGAGAAATATTTTGCCGTTTGCTAAATGAAGAGGTGAGAAGAAATTTTGTCCAATGCAAAAATAAATTTCAATGTGGAAGACAGCGTCAGGCAAATGAGGAAAATGATTATATTTTTCAATTTGATTGACTTCCATGAATTTCAGAAGAAAATCTATTTTCTATTAATTATAAAAGCAGGTGACCCAGCAAATTAGGATTAAATCAAAATTTTGAATTTGAGATGTGAAAATAGAGATTTTGTTTTTCTATTCCAGATTTTTATTCTTCAGTGTAATTTGTTTGTCTTTTGCAAATTCTTTTTTTCTTTTCCCACTTCACTTATTTTTTTACTTTTATCTGGCATCAAACTTTTCCGTTTATTTTGTTTATATGAGCGTTTTTTATTTCTTTCCCGTTTCTCGCTCAAACTTCTTTTGCATTTCTTGCTTTTTCCGTATCTTTTCTTATTCTGTGACAAATTTTGATTCGATTAGAGCTTTTTCTTTCATTCAGTTCATAATTTATTTGCTTATTTGATTAGATTGCATTCTTTTATTCTTTTTTTTTTTCATTCAAATAATTATCTTCATTCCCACTTTCTTATTTTTCCTTCCTTATATATATATTAGTTTTTTTTATTTCATTCATTTCTCGCAAGATGTTATTCATCTTATATTCAACTAGATTTCTTTTAATTTCAAATGAGACAGCTTTTCTCTTTTAACCTTTATTCGTTTTTTTTTTTGTCTATGGGACTAGATGTTTTGAATTACTTCATTTATTTAATTAGTTTTTCATTTATCTCTTTTATTATTTTTTTCGTCATTCATATTCATGCTACTAAACTTTTATATTTTATTCGATCAGACATCCATCATAGATTTTGCTATATTTCCCTTTCACTCATCTTCACTTTATTAAATCATTCTGTTTTATTCCGTTTGTTTGATCATACTCACAACTCACTTGTCTGTCTTAATTTCAGTTTGTTTATGAAATTATACTTTCTTTCGATTTCTCTTTATTGTTTCTTTCTTTGTATTCGTTTTTATTCCTTGAGGTCAGTTCTTGAAATGGTTGTTTTCTTAGATTCTATGACATTTCTTTCTTTCTTTCTTTCTTTCTTTTCGTTAACTATTTTAATGTCACCTTTTCTATATTATTTTCATTATTTGTTTCGAATTATTTTTAATTTTTTTTTTATTGTTTAAATTTTGGATGTCACTTTATCGTCTGCTCTTTTTGTCTCTTCGATTTTTCATTCTTTTGATTTCCTTTTTTGACGCCAGTTTCTTTTTGATAGTTCATTTTGTTGCTTCAATATTTCTTTTCATTCATTCATTCATTCATTACCTCTTTATTTATTTATGCTGGTTTCATTCTTTGATGTCAGTATCTCTTTGGGTGTCCATTATTTTTGCTGTCTTTCTTTCTGTCTTTCATTTATCTTTTCTCATTTGCTTTTATTCTTTGATGTCAGTCTCTTTTTTGATATTCTATTCTTTATGTTTCTTCGTTCTTTCTTTGTTTCTTACACCTTAGTCATTTCCATACGTCTGCACCCATGTCCCTATTTCCATTTCGCCACAATTTTATAACTGATTTGATTTCCTTCTAAATCAATTATTTTTATCCACTTACTTCTATTCGCAATCTAATTTAATTAACTTTACGCTTCTTTCAAAGTCACACAACTATGACCTACTGGTTATACCTTTTTAAAATTCCGCCCATCGCACGAACTACCCAACAGTTTATAGTCATTTTCCCTATGCACCAGCATAAAAATTGGTAAAACTTGAACGTAAAGTAATAAATTTGAAACATGACTTAGCCGTGTAACCATTAGATTATTTTGCTACCACGAATTAAGGGCTTTCAGTGAGGTTACATCTCAACATGGCTAGATTTTTAAACCAGGCAGCAATACAAAACTATTTAGGCATTATTCACCACCGAATCACTTTATATTATTTACAGATTGAATATAGATTTACTATGATTAATATGTTTCAAAAAATGAATCTAGCCCTCGCAGTGAAGACGAAGCGAAAGACATAAGAAGAGATTAAAAGACGAACTTGCAAACAGAGAGAATTAAAAGATTTTATTTTTGGATTGAATGGATTTTTATTACTTCAAATTATAACTTTGTGGATATTCATATTTTAGTAGACGCTACGTCAGTTGCAGAACACTAATTATTTCGTGTATCGGCCTGTTTACTCAAAAAAAAAAAAAAAAGGAAACATAATAAAAAAAATATTCCAGCAGGTTTCGAACTGCCGTTCCCTTTGTAAAAATCATAAATCAAATCCAGCGTCATTTGATCGCTCGGCGAGGAAAAGCTTCATAATCAAGCAAAAATAGAACCTTAATTCATTGTCATGTTCCTCGAGGACGAGCGGTCAAATCAGGCCGGATAATTTTGTATATATAAATCATTTAACTCCAAACTCGACGATAAAGACATTGGGATTAAGGATTTTCTTATAGTTAAACGAAACAAAGAACATATTTCTGAGTAGAAAGGGCAATAAAAAAAACAGGAACGTATACACTGAAATTTCATTTAGAATTATGAAGATCGTACTTGATAGGAGAGTAAAAAGTGGGATGAGATCTCCAGAAGGAAGAAGTAAAAAAGAAGAAACTCCTAGAATATAACTTACGGTTACTTTTTGCAAATCTAACAGTAAAATATCATTAGAAAGCTGCCAATCGTAAAGGTGGGGTACCAACAAGAAAAGTTTTATTTTATTTTTATTAAAATATTTATAGAAGTAATATGTGTTGTTGTTTACCATTTAGATTCACCGATTGAGTATCGACCCGCAACTTCACTACAATGGGTGAAGCGGCTGTGGTATACGTAGCAGGTGCGTTTTATGGGCAGGGGATACTGTCGTCACGCATATTGGTCCTGAATTCAGGACTGGTTATCTTCTAGACATATTTTCAAAGCACGCTAATCCTAATCTCTTTCCCAATATGCACCTTTGCATATGTATATATATATATATATATATATATATATATATATATATATCATTATAACGCATATATTTAAGTATAAGTATCCAAATACTGTTGCAAATACCTCCCATCTTAATGGATCAATCTAGTCTCCTAGAATGCAATACCTTGCTATTCCTCACACTCACTCTCTCAATCTACCTCAAGTGGAACGACTACATTGAATCAATAAATACATCTATTGATAGGACGGTCGGGTCACTGCGTCGGACTAGGAATTTTTTTTATCGTCAGAATACGCCTTGCACATATAGAAATCTACCATCCCTCTATGCATTGAATAATGTTGCCATATCTAGTCGGTCGCTCCCGCTATTCCTATCGGGGTTTTCGATAAAATTTAAAGAGGATCTGCAATATGATCGATTCCGATTTGGCACTTTCTCACCGACGTGATGTACCTTCCCTCATCTTGTCTACAAATATTTTTACGGCTTCTGCTCTGATGTGCTTATTTCTCTGCTGTCCCACTACACGAATTTAGTCGAGCTACTAGACTGGCAACTAGGTTCCACACTTCTACAGTCCACAGAGTCAAATGTAATCTCTACGTAATCAGTTTTTTTCTCTCGCACTTTCCGCTTGTGGAGGTCCCTTTCATATAATTACTTCCCTGATAACTACAATCTAAAGAGTATAAGTGCAACGTAAATTGCCTTCTTTTATCTTCTTGATTCCAATCTTTCTCTTATCCTTTCTTCGATATCTCCTGTATTTTGTTTTTTCTTTCTCGCTCTACTCTCACGTAACACCCTGTTCACTAATATACTCATCTTTCTTTTATCTTATCTCTGACACTCTCTTTAGCTTGTTCCTCTTTCTTTTTGCCTTCTTTCATGTAACCCTCTGCGCACCAGCAGCAGTACTGCTTGCTTGAGGTGAAACGATTATAAACAAATAAAATTAATAAAATTGATAAATAAATAAATAAAAATTCTGGTATGAAAAAGAGACTGTTAAACAGAGAAGAATGTAACCTTTAAGACTAATTGCTAAAAAAATCCAAAACGTTACAAGTAAGGATCTAAAATATAATTTGGAAGCCACTGGAACGAAAGTAACAAGAAACAATAATACTAGATCTCGGCACAAAGTATTTCTGCATGCTAAACTTGTAAGAGCGCTTTTCTAAACGTTGTGCATTTGAAAACCTGTCTAGCATTTGCAAATGAACATATAGATAAGCTTATCATATTTAAGAAGGCTTTAAGCGGATCAAATAACACAAAAGGGGACGTTCTGGGATATCAAAATTAATCTTTGAAAGTACTGTACCAAAGACAGAAGGTAGAATCCTGCTTTTGGATGGCTCTCTGCAAAAGGTTACATATTGTTAAAAGTTTATGATATAATCGATTTGCAGAATTTTCATTTTGTTTTTTTTTCCAGCTTGTCAACCATTTAGAGGTTATTTAAAGGTTTGATTTGTCATATCAAATTTTTATCCATCCGCACAGCCTATGTTTACAATGAATTATGAGAAATGTTGTGAAATATTTGATGTCGAATTGATGCTTGACTTGAGTTTTGCAATCTGAACCTGAGTTTCATGCACATAACAATTGAGTGAGTGTGTCTGTGTGTGGGTGAGAGAGATAGAGAGAGAGAGAGAGAGAGAGAGTGTGTGTGATAGAAGGAGAGAGAAAGAGAAATGTCGAGGCGCTAAAATTTAAATCACATTCTAAAGGATAAAGGCTACTGCACAGAATTTATAAATTTTATTAAATAGCTTAATATTATATATATATATATATATATGACTGCCTTCTTCCACCGAACGCCCCGTGGCCCAGGTGTAGAGTCGCCGACTGACGCCAAATCGGTCGGGTTTCGAACCTGGGTTGTGTAGCAATCGGAGTCTAACCGTACTGATGAGCTGTGATACAGCGAAACAGATCTGTCTGCGGATGACAATGATATATATATATATATATATATATATATATATACATATAACTTATAATTGGGTCTGTAATTTAAATATTAATTACATTGAGCCCTCCATCTGAATCATTT
The DNA here is from genome assembly GCA_037127315.1 of Ascarosepion bandense. Taxonomy (NCBI): domain Eukaryota; kingdom Metazoa; phylum Mollusca; class Cephalopoda; order Sepiida; family Sepiidae; genus Ascarosepion; species Ascarosepion bandense. Next base: position 2,729,996 of record JBBBDQ010001536.1, read on the forward strand.
TTTAATATTAATTAGGATCGGGGCTTTGGGATTTACCTTTCTGCTTTTTGTTTTTCGATTAAAGTTTTTTAAATATATCTATATCTATATATATATATATATATATATATATATATATATATATATATATATATACGACATTGATTAAGCACTAATACTGATAATATCATTTTTCTAATTCGTTCAAAGTGCAGCTAACTCTTTAAGAAGCCAATGATCAATTAGGCACTTTCTATCTATCTATCTATCTATCTATCTATACTGTCAAATCGATAACTTTTTCTAATTTATACAATGATTAGTACATGATCGATTTGGCACTATGTATATATGTACGTGTCTGTGTGTATGTGTATATATATATATATATATATATATATATATATAGATAGATAGATAGACAGATTGGTAGAATTATTTGCACTTTGCACAAAATGACGTAAGCACATTTGCGAAACAGATATATGTAAGTTTAAACAGATTACACAAATTACTTTAAACGGTCAGGGTTGATTTGACATAGTATTTGTATTATTAACCTACTTTGAAATTACAATACAAATATACCATTAAATTGTTCTATAGGGATATACCTGAGACGTTAAATTTCATTTTAATCAGTAAATCTTTTCGTCCACATTCGTTCCCATCCAACAATCATAGACATTACTGCCGGAATCAATTGAATAAAGAGAAAACAAAAAATAAGAACATTGACATCTTGTTTTTTTTTTAAATCAAGAGGTTTTGCATACATTAAAATAATGCATTAATAAATATATTTATAAATATCCACTGAAAATTAACAGACATTGTATTTGAAATATTGGGTGAAATACCAAACTTTACGACGATCTGGAAATCGCAATAAAGAGGATTTTTACTTATCTTCAAATATGTCTTGGGTTTCACCAATTTTCTCACGTTACTCCAAAAGAATATGTATTCAAACAAAATATCGACATCAATCATTCTGAAAAACATTGGCTTGGCGTTTTCTTTCAGAAGCAGACGGCAAAGGCCGAGTGAACTTTTCTATTGGAAAAGGATTCGTGTGTTGGGTGGAAAAAATCAGAGAAAGACAGTTATCTTAATGGCCTCATCATATAAGGGCCAATGCAAATAGGATATTTGTTTTGGAAACTGTGCACGAAACCTCAGAGTTAATATAAATATTCATACATGAATGGCAATATTTTACGTGTAGCGTTTCACCGCACAATAGGACTTCTTCAGACTGAATAATGCTATTATTCACAGAAGCACACACAAGCATCCACGTGCACCCATATATATATATATATATATATATATATATATATATATGTGTGTGTGTGTGTGTGTGTGTGTGTGTGTGTGTGTGTGTGTGTGTGTGTGTGTGTGTGTGTGTGTGTGTGCAGTCTACTGTTACCCGAGCGTTCGCGTCCGGGGTCCCCACTTAAAAAAAGACTGAACTAGTGTCACATCTCACCCCTATGGGGGAGGATGGGTAAATACTCTTCTGCAGACAGGCGCTCAAAATCAAAGTATACTATCTGTTTTCAGATGCTCACTTCTTAATCACTGATTACCTGCAGCACTCGCCACTTGGTGCCAGGTGGTTAGGTTTCGGAAGCAATAACCAGTTTTGACAAGCTATGACCATCTTAGACTATCTTTGTACCTAGATATCGCGTAGATGGTGGCTGGATAATGTTTTACCAATGATCTGAGCTTAAGCGCTCAGGTTCACCACATTAATAACCAACCATGTTGTCACAACTCATTCCAGTGGGGAGTAGGGTAAATCCCGTCTACATTTGTACCCAGTACCCAGTAAGCGGAGGCAGTGGCCTGAGCGTACACTCTCAGATAGTCCACGTTAAAAATCGACTCGTTTCAGTGGGAAATTAGGGTATATTCCGACCAGCTTTGTATCCAGTTAACGCGTAGGCCGAGTAATATTTGAGCAGTTGCCTGATCGTTCCCGCTTAGGTTGCCCACATTAAAAAATCCGAACTTGTGCCACATCTCGCCCTAGTGTGGTAGTGTGGGAGGATGGGTTAATAACGTTTCCATGGCCCGGAAAATAATATATATATATATATATATATATATATATATATATTAAAAAAGGATTAATTCAAAGATGTTGAATGGCCATTTCGATATGACGATCCCCACGGGGAGCGACACATCACCTCAGCAACAGAAAAAAACCTTTCAGAAACTGGAGAAAAATTAGTCTACTTTTTAAATAGATTGCAAAGAAATTAAAAAATAAATAATAATAAAATAAAATAAAATAAAATAAAATAAAAATAAAAATAAAGGGAAAGAAAAAGAAAAGGAAAAAGAAAAAGAAAAGGATAGAATAAAATCAAATAAATAAGAAAAGAAAAAAATTGACATCGTCTGGGTTTGCAAAAAAAGGGGAGAATGTAACTAAAAATTAACAGACAGCCGTGTTGAATCATTTAAAGCAACACGGAAAAAAGTTAAGTAGAGATAAAAGAAGGAAGGGAGGGAAAAAGAAAGAAACTAAAGAAAAAAAAATTTTTTAAATATTACAGACGCTGGACAAATTCAAAAATCTAATTTCCCCAAAACGTTGAAGTATTAAAAAAAGCCTTTACTTAAAAAGGCATAATTATTGATAAAAGGGAATAAAAAGATATAGGATTTGAAATAAAATTATTTTTTTTTTAAAAAAATTAGGTGATTTGAAATTAAACTAAATAAAGACAATACTAGGTAAAAAAAAAAAAAAAAAAAAAAAAAATTAAAATTAAAATTAAAAAATTTTTTTAAAATAATAAAAAATTATAGAAAAATATAGAATTTAAAAATTAAAAATTAGAAGTTAAATTTTAAAATCCGCCCTATGGCGGCACTTGTTTATAAATTCCCTTCTAAAGTTCAAAAGTAAGTCCTGATGAGGATACTTCAAAATCAGAATCTTCTCCAATAAACACAGACGACACCTATCACGAAAACTTTTAGGAGTACAAGCTGAGCCTATTAATTTCCAGCTGATTATGGGGTCCTGCCCCTCCTCCTTCATTTCCCAGAACCTACGTGACAGTGCCGTCTGGAATCTCTGTTTAGGGTTCGAAAACGAGTACCTGTGATTATAAAGCCTCTGTTTGAAAGAGCCCGCGGACATGCCAATATAGCTCCGGTAACTGTCCTTGTTATTAGATGGAGAAATGCGGGCTTCATAAATTACATGAGTGGATTTACATTTGCCTTGCACCGGGCAGGCATCCACAGAATAACAATTGCATTTGTCGACAATTCCGGATTTAGCTTCTGTATTATTTAGGTTCGTTAAAACTTGTTTATTGTGGGAATTAATTATATTATCTATATTAGAGGTGCAAGAATAACTAATTTTTAGGGTGAATCTATTAAAAATTTTATTTAAGGGATTGTTATTATTATTAAAATGTTTATCAATTAATTTGAGAAAATACTTACCAATATTTATATTAGTTAGCTTACAATAAGGAGGGTTAAACCAAATTATCTTCCTTTTTCTACATTTTCGGGTGTTTTTAGTTTTTGAAGATTCAGGGTTTATAGCAGGCTTATCATACTTTAACTTATTAACAAAACCGCTTTTCTGAAGGGTCTTATCGTAAATTTCTTTAAGCCTGCTATAAACCCTGAATCTTCAAAAACTAAAAACACCCGAAAATGTAGAAAAAGGAAGATAATTTGGTTTAACCCTCCTTATTGTAAGCTAACTAATATAAATATTGGTAAGTATTTTCTCAAATTAATTGATAAACATTTTAATAATAATAACAATCCCTTAAATAAAATTTTTAATAGATTCACCCTAAAAATTAGTTATTCTTGCACCTCTAATATAGATAATATAATTAATTCCCACAATAAACAAGTTTTAACGAACCTAAATAATACGGAAGCTAAATCCGGAATTGTCGACAAATGCAATTGTTATTCTGTGGATGCCTGCCCGGTGCAAGGCAAATGTAAATCCACTCATGTAATTTATGAAGCCCGCATTTCTCCATCTAATAACAAGGACAGTTACCGGAGCTATATTGGCATGTCCGCGGGCTCTTTCAAACAGAGGCTTTATAATCACAGGTACTCGTTTTCGAACCCTAAACAGAGATTCCAGACGGCACTGTCACGTAGGTTCTGGGAAATGAAGGAGGAGGGGCAGGACCCCATAATCAGCTGGAAATTAATAGGCTCAGCTTGTACTCCTAAAAGTTTTCGTGATAGGTGTCGTCTGTGTTTATTGGAGAAGATTCTGATTTTGAAGTATCCTCATCAGGACTTACTTTTGAACTTTAGAAGGGAATTTATAAACAAGTGCCGCCATAGGGCGGATTTTAAAATTTAACTTCTAATTTTTAATTTTTAAATTCTATATTTTTCTATAATTTTTTATTATTTTAAAAAAATTTTTTAATTTTAATTTTAATTTTTTTTTTTTTTTTTTTTTTTTACCTAGTATTGTCTTTATTTAGTTTAATTTCAAATCACCTAATTTTTTTAAAAAAAAAAATAATTTTATTTCAAATCCTATATCTTTTTATTCCCTTTTATCAATAATTATGCCTTTTTAAGTAAAGGCTTTTTTTAATACTTCAACGTTTTGGGGAAATTAGATTTTTGAATTTGTCCAGCGTCTGTAATATTTAAAAAATTTTTTTTCTTTAGTTTCTTTCTTTTTCCCTCCCTTCCTTCTTTTATCTCTCTTACCAACTTTTTTCCGTGTTGCTTTAAATGATTCAACACGGCTGTCTGTTAATTTTTAGTTACATTCTCCCCTTTTTTTTGCAAACCCAGACGATGTCAATTTTTTTCTTTTCTTATTTATTTGATTTTATTCTATCCTTTTCTTTTTCTTTTTCCTTTTCTTTTTCTTTCCCTTTATTTTTATTTTTATTTTATTTTATTTTATTTTATTTTATTATTATTTATTTTTTAATTTCTTTGCAATCTATTTAAAAAGGAAAAGTAGACTAATTTTTCTCCAGTTTCTGAAAGGTTTTTTTCTGTTGCTGAGGTGATGTGTCGCTCCCCGTGGGGATCGTCATATCGAAATGGCCATTCAACATCTTTGAATTAATCCTTTTTTAATATATATATTTGCTCTGTAATATTTTATTACATGGAGCTCTCTTCCTGTATCATTTTTTAATATTAAAATAAATTTTTAATATTAATTAGGATCGGGTTTTTTGGAATTTACCTTCCTGCTTTTTTCCCTTGGATTGAAGTATCTGAATTAAAATATATATATATATATATATATATATATAATGACAAACTTAAAACTATACTCGTGTTGAAAAACCCTCGGCAGATCTACGTGGAAGGAAAAATGTTTATAAAAAAGAAAGAGCTAAGCACATGGACATAAGTCAAAAGATTTCAGACCGAGTCAGCACGTAGCCCAAAGAAAAAAAAAACGAGACGAGTTATCAACTAAAAATAAAGCGCTCAATACTTAGGTATATATATATGACTAAAATACATATATATATATATATATATATATATATGTATGTATTTTAGTCATATTTTCTGAAAAAAGTTCCGTTACAATAAAAAAGATGCCAAACAATGACGATGATAAACGCATTGTTCTTTTCCGTTATTATGAATTTTGTAGGATATTAAAGTTTTACTATGGAAGCTATTTCAACCTAGATGTTCTCGCGAAAAGAATTGATAATGCTCAGCAACTGTGAAGGACGGTCAATCTTCTTTAATAACTGAAAGACACATTTCCTGCTCACAAAGTTGAACGACTTTGAGAGATCAATGAAGGCGATGTATAGTGAATCTGTTGTTCACGACATTCTTCCAGAGCTGATGCATGAAAAAGAGATCAACCGTTGATCTCATAATCTTAAATCTACGTTAGGAATCTCGAAAGATGTGTTAAACAAGGACTTGGAGTTCTAGATAGTCTTTTACCCATGATCTTATTTTTAAATCTTTGCCGTTATGCGAAACTATGTCTTTGATTTCAGAGGTGCATAATTTTTTGTTGGTTTGAAATGTCTTGTATAATGTTATCGTACATTTTCTGGATGTTAACGTGTTCGAAGCCTGTTTGATATTATCTGATAGTTAGGTCCAGCTACGTACATTCTTTCGTGTCAGTGCCACGCTTTAATCAGCTTGCTGCGCTTAGCTTTGATGACTGGCTTGAAATCAGTCTTTTTTTTATGTGAACCTGCTTTCCATAAATTGAGACTGTAGCATTCCAGATGGTGTTTCGAATTCAGAAATATATATATTTTTTTTGAATGCTTAGAGCTTCGTTTGGATTTCCTTTTGAGGACACCCGAAAATAATAAATGTCGTTGTCCGCGCTATTCTAACTCTGCATTTGCAGGATATATTTGAGAGTCTCGTAAGTACCAGGTCTAGCCGATGTCAATTATTTAACCTAGGATATCCCCAGAATGTTTCAGGTAAGCCTTGTTCTGGAAATAGGTGTTTGCCATACACAAGTGGTGTGAGTATGTGGCAGCAGAAGAACTCATGTAATCTTTGGTCATACGCGTTCATTTTTTCTATACCACCTAACACATTTACCCAGGGTTCTTGATCAGCAGTCATACTCGTATGGAAATCTCCAAGAAGGTAAATGTTCATATGCTAGGATACGCTTGACGATTTTGACAATTTGAGTATGTAACTGAACTTTGACTTCAGTTGTGGTCGGGAGAGTTGGTTTATAGATGAATACAAGGTTTCAAAGGTTTTCTTATGTTAAGAGGCGAAAGGTTTTTACGATCTCTTAGTCGTTCCTGGCGGCAAATCTAACTAGGTATTACGTCTTTTTATCTACTCCTCTCTTCTGCTAGACGGAGTAGAAATCCACTGTCAAGAAGTCATGTTTCCTGTAGAGATACCACTTCAATGTTCAGTGTGCTTAGCTCACGATCGATCACTGCAGTTTTACAAGTGTTATCAGTTTTATACGATAGACCTACACAGCTTGACATACAACGAGCGTAATTCTTTGTTCATTGGCGTTTTTGATGTTTGTTTAGTGCAGCTTTAACAACCTGCTTGTTAAGCTAACAGCTATAATATTCACAAACCCACTTAAGCCAAGTAGTTTTTAACCAGTGGAATACACTGATACCTTCCACCCTTGAAAACGACATGTAACATTCGACTTTACACCAGCTGATCATGTATTTAGACACACGTAAAATACTGTTTCCGGTGTTGTACTTTCACTGGGTCGTGAGATTAGAGTAACCTCTCCAGGTTGCAAGCCTAGTTGATGGTATATAGAGACCGTGTGTTTTCCAAACGAAATGACCTCACTTTAGACTGTACTGACAAGATCCAAGGAGTTTAGGGCATTACATTTGGCTTGTCGGAATGTTGTCATTGGTGTTAGCTAACAATCTTTTGATCTCCAATATAGAATTTTCCGTGTTTGGATATAACCACAAGGAAGTGGAAGTTTAAAACCTGTTTCCGTCTCCTAAATGAACTCTCTTCCCATAATGACGTGCTCTAAAGAATTTGATTATAAAGCGCAAGTTGTTCACCTTTGCCTCCTCTCCGGTTTCATTACATTTGGATAAAATGTGCATATATGAATATTACATAAATTACTTTTTCTAGAAAACAAAGCACTAGAATGCTAGACAAATTACAAAAGAGTCGTACATAAATAAACAAACATAAAGATCGAAAAGTTTGATTACAGTAGGGGAAAATAGTAGAAAGAAAAATTAAAGTATAATTCGGAATTTATGCTCCAAATACTCAGATTAAGAAATCATTATTTATAAAATTAAGTGTAATCTTTACTACCTTTTTGGCAGTAAGCTATCAATTGATAAAAATGTATGAGAGAAAAATGGCAAAGCTGATAGTTTTAACTTTAGGTAACAAAAAACAAAAAGTAATATAAGACAAAGAGTTGTACAAAAACAAATATCAACTGAGAAAAAACCGGTAACTGTGGAAAAAGTTGAATGAAATAATAATCAATAGTTATATGAACTAAATAAATAAAATCAAAATATATATAATAAATAAAATAAATAATAATTGCGAAATATATTAAATGATTATAATGCTTTTAAGTAATATTTACGTTTTATTTCAGTTAAAGATCCGTTTATTTTTCAGAGCTTCAAACGCAATTATATTTATATAAGTTCAATCAAAGTAGAACACTGAAAAATATAAAAATAGAGAAAATTGTGAATTTTTGGAATTTATTTTCGTTCAATCTACTTAACTTCCACTCCAAAGATATTTATAAAAAGTTGCTAAGTTCTTTCTTATTTCGTAATGGTATCAAATGATAGTGAGGATTTGCATTAAACTGGAAAACCTGTCTAATACAAAACCTTAGGATTATAAAATTTTTGCATTTTTAACAAAGGTCTGTTTTGGGGTACATTGAGGCTATAACTTACTTGCAAGGCAGACTGCTAACATTATATTTTATGGACACTCAGTGGGTAATTAATTCATTACACAAACAATATTTTTTTTCTTTTTCGTCTAGCAAAAAGCTAAGTGAAAGTCTCATGTAGAATGATAGCAAGCAACACTACCAACGCTTCCCTCAAACTGATGATGTTAAAAAATTATGAAGTTTAGCTCGCCTATCAGCCATTAAAATAGTTTTTTGTTGTCTTTATTATAATGCTTCTGCCGATGTAGCCCTTTTCTGGTTTCTATATGATGAGTATAACCAACAAAAAAATAAGGACTGATTTTTAAACAGGAACATTAGGCATTTAAAAGATCGGACTTACCCTGTCCTCAGACCTCAAATGGAACCACTATATTGTATCCATAGCAAAATCTACTGCTAAGAAGGTTGGGTCACTATGTCGATCCAGGATGTTTTTTCCACCTGAATCCATCCTGCATATATACAAGTCAACCATCCGTCCGTGCATGGAGTACTGCTGCCATTTATGGTCAGGTGCCCCTGCCGTTCTCCTCAGTGTTCTTGACAAGCTCCAAAAGAGAGTCTGTAATGTGATAGGTACTGATCTGGCGACTCGACTGCAGCCACTTCCCCATCGTCGAAATGTGGCCTCCCTTTGTCTGTTCTATAAATACTTTCATGGCTTCTGCTCGGACGAGCTTAAGTCACTGATGCCTCCTCAACAGGTGTTTACTCGTGCAACCAGACTGGCAACTGGGTCCCACCCATTCACAGCCAGGTTAGCCAAATGCAGACGACAATTCTACTCCTTCAGCTTCTTCTCTCGCACTTCCCGCCTGTGGAACTCGCTCCCGTATTCTTGCTTTCTTGACGGCTACAACCTCCAGAAATTTAAATGCAAAGTCAAAACTCATCTACTAACCACTGGACTCTAGCTCTCTCCCCACCCCTGTATAACCTTCCCTTTTTCTCTACCTATGTATCTGTCATTTCTATTGCTTTTTGTTGTTTCTTTCTAACTAGTTTGTACTCCTCACTCTTTTCTAATTTATCTTTTTACATTTATGTAACCCCCTGCACATCAGTGGCGTTTCCGCCTTGCTCGGGGTGAAATGATTAAAAAAATATATATATATCCTGTTCAGTACTAAACTATTAACATTTACGTGTTGGTATTTTTTTAACTAAACATTTAGTAAACTGATAGTGATAAAAGTGTGAATGGATACGGTATCGGTAATTGGTAATAAAAATGCCATTAACGAGAAAAAATTCCACCCGAAGCCGTTACTCACATAAAAAGAAAATGTAAGAAAATTCTATCCCTCCTGGTAAAGTCTAAATAATAGGTTAAACTATACACCGTAGCTTTGTTATGCAACCAATCTAGAAAAAACTACAATTCAAAACTTGTGCGGCTCGCGACATCAGACGTAAAAATGTCCTTTCTGCAAAAAACACAACAGCAACACATGATGTAGTAATACTTTGAGACTTTACCCAACAGGGAAGTCACAATGAATTTTAAAAAAATATTTCACCCAAAGTGAAGAGATAAAGCAATTAAGACGCAAGTAAAAGTGAGAAAATATTGTTGTGAATAGAAAGTACAATAAAGAAAACGATTTAAGAAGACATATAATAATTTCAAGATCGTAGTTGAAAGAAAAACAAAGAAACGGGAAGAACATTTCACGAATGAGAGGTACTAGAAAATAAAATATTAGCATAAAATTTATGGTTATATCTAGCAATTTTAACAATAAAATGATGCAAACTAGCTACACATAAATTTGTGAATTCGAGGTAAAAATGAAAATATTTATAGAAAGAATGCTGAGTTAAGCTACGTTACGGTAGCATGAAATTGAAAGAATCCGAGATGACAGTTCATAAAAGGTAACAGCGTGGATTCTTCTTTGGATTTAGTCTAGAATCTTTAGGTATATAACAAAAGCATAAGACCAGATGTGGCACCAATATTTCGTGCAGAGACGTATGGTAGACTTATGATTGGGTCAAATAGATTCTAGCGAGAAAAATTGTCCAACACGATACAATGAACCAACTTACTTAGATGTAGATATTGAATCAATATAATCGTTCTACTTCATGTCAGTGGAATTTGAAACTAACCTACTAACAAATAATTTAAGGTAAGCAAATCGTAATATAATTAATTAAAATTGGCAGAAGATAAGAGTTGCGGAATCTCGATTGTGAATCGAACACACTCAACTAGTTGTGAGTCCATGAGCTACGGCAGGCACCATTTTTATTTGTTCTTGATCTGGATAAACAGTTCATCTGTTCCATTAAATACGAGTAGGGGGAGAAAAGAAGTAGCTGTGAACCAGTTTCAAAAGCAATCCATCACCTGATGTGAATGTCATGTTTATTGCGTGCGGTGAAGTGGCGCACAGCGTGGGAGGAACGAAGCGAGTAGAAAAATCGGTAAAAATAAAACTTGCTAAAAGAGCAAACATTTCAATTCAAGTTGATGAGTCGACTAAAGAAGGGAAGAAGAAGTATGTTATGCAGGAAAATGTCCAATAGAGTGGCTTTTCGAAATTTAAGTATAGATCTACAGACATCTGCCATTTTTTCAGCTAAAATAATAATAATAACAATAATAAAAATATTGGAAAACATCTATGCCAAAGCAAAAAAGTTTTTGCGTGACGCGCTTCGTCTTTTAGGACTTCATCAGACTAAAGTGAAGTTTACATTGATGCGATTACATATGCGCCCGAACGAGAGAGGACACTGGAAATTTTAAGTTTGAATTTAATTTTTTAAAAATATATATTTTAGTTATATATATAATTAAAATATATTTTAGCAGATTTCATTTGGTTTCTTTTTCTTTATGTCTTTATCACTTTTATTAAATATCCCACGTTGTGGGATAAGAAAGGAGTAATGTTAATTACCGTAGATTATCTAGAGATTAAAAGATTTTCTATGCATCATTATCTTCTTCTTCTTCTTCTTCTTCTTCTATGTGCCTTGTCCTTCCAGGACGTAGGCGATCATGGCTTTCTGCATCTCCCTATCACTGGTGGCTTTTAGCACGCTTTCTCCTGTTACAACACGTAACCCCCGTTCTGTTATCCGTTGCTTTCCTCTGTCTCTTTTTTCCTCTATCTGGCCTATCAGTATCAGGTTCTCTAAGCCCTCCTTCCTCATTGCATGTCCTAGGAACTTCTGTTGTCTCTTCCTGATGCTCACTATTAATGTTCTTTTCGTTGCCATTCTTTCCAGCACCTCATTGTTGATCACATGCTCGGTCCATGAAATCCGCAGCATCCTTCGTTAGAACCACATTTTCGTTGCTTCGTTTCGTTTTTCCTTCATCTTCGATGATATTGTCCAGCATTCTCTGCCGTATTAAAGAACTGACATCACATAGCATTCTAATACTTTCTTCATTGTTTTTAGTGAAAGTTTCCTGTCTCTTAATACTTTACTCAGCTTCTGGAACGCGTTCTTCGCCATTCCAATTCGCCTTCGGATCTCTTTTTTGCACTTTATTTTTTTTCTGTTAGAACACTTCTTAGGTAATTAAATTTTTGTACTTTCTTGATTCTAATATTCCCTACCTGTATTTTGTATTTTGGGTTGCTCTTTTTACTGATGACCATGCATCTTAGTGATTTTTGTTATGTAAAGTAGCCACATTGTTAACAAGTGGGAAATACAGATACAGAGATCACTGAGTGCAAAATTATTTTTGTTGAGAGAAGCAAGCAAAATGTATCAAAGTTAGTCAAATATTTGCCAATGGGTTTTGACCATATCTGACCCTAGGTCAAAATACGGCCTTGAGAATTATTGTGTACTGATTACCAGCTCAGCTGGTAAGCACAAGCAGACAATGACAGAGTGGGTTTTCCTCTTCTTCCCGTGTTGAAATGGGGGTTTGAATAATACGGTCGGACTGAAACGGGTGCTGCTGCTGGAAAAAAAGACGGGAGAGAGAGACTTATTTCATAAGACAGTCAGTCCAAATTCAACCAAGTGGATGTTGAATAAACAGTCGTCTCGTGAAAATAATACAACACAAATATTATCGTGGTATTGAAATACCAGCCAACTAATAATTCTTTTTGTCACTTATTTGACTTACTTGTAATCTTGTATTTATTTTATATATATATATATATATATATATATATATATATATATATATATATATATACACCCTGTCATTGTGGTCGTAAGTCTGGTTTTCATTAAATACCAACCCCTCGCATGTCACGACCAGTCACATAAATCCTGCTTGGTTAATATAAGATCAGCAACACAACTGAACAGAATCAACCAAAGGCTAAGAAGGTTGACTTATTAATAATAAACTAATGCTAAACAAAACACAATTCTCATAATTTCTGAATTTAAATGATTATTGTTAATGTATCGTTTTTTAGGTGAATTTATATGGGCAACCGTTAATGTTCTGTTCAAATTAACATATCGGCTTGACCCATGCGGAATACTCTGTTCATAAGAGGGATTACTGAGGAAGCAACATGACTACTATATATATATATATATATATTACATGATCTATCTATCTATGAATATGCATTAATTATTTCTAATGGGTAACAAATAGATAGAAGGTTTGCTTTTTGACCATAATGCCCGGGTTAGAATCTCACCATCGTCGACTTGTAAGGAAGGTGACGTCTTGATGTTATCGGTCCCAGCGTGCAGCATTTTTAGAAAGTGTCTGAAAACTACAACCAGATCCAAGCCATGTGGGTGAAATTGAGTTGACGAAACCCTTTGGAAGCTGTCGATGGTTGTGCTATCACGAAGTCATAAGTCTTCGAGGGTTGAGCGTTCTAGCCTTGTTCATACTGTTGTTCACGCTCTCTCCCATAAACTGTAACTATGTTCCGTTCAGCATAGTTGCAGCATAAAATACAAGTAGACTCTGTGGGTATTGAACATAAACAAATGTGCCTAGGCAGTAATCCGAAACGGGGATTAGGTAGCCGCCCTAATAGACAGGCATACTTGGAGAAGAGTAGTCAGCCATTACTCACTTAATTATTAGTTATTATACACTCAGTATATCGCATACACAAAAGTAAATACAATTCCCTTATTAATAAGTAAATATACAAATATATGTATAAATATATATTTGTAAATATAAATATTTAAACACAGGTGTAATTATGTATGTATTTGTGCGTAAGTGAATGAAACGAATCAGAGTTCATGTTAATTCCATTCGAACTCGTTTCATTTGCTTACGCACACATATCATTAGGAAAGATATTAATCCCACTTCTACTTCCAGATATGGGTTGAATAGCAGGAGATATTGTATTCTATAACATTAGATTGTAACCAGTCTACCGCAAAAAAATAACGGCAACCTACTTCGGAAAAATCTTCTGCCAGAGATATGATCGGCCAAATATTTATCACGTATGACAGACTGAATGACTGTAATTATATAATATCAAAATAACAGACTGACTGGCGGCAATTATATTATATCAAATTGACTAAATCTATCTCGTCTTTTTTTGTGTTATTAACATGAAAATAACCAATATATAAGCAGAGTATCAACTTTTATGAATTAGTCAACACTGTTGGATCCAAACAGTGAGAATATTCATTTTTTCCTTGACAATAAATTAAATTTTGATAATATTCTTTATGTCCATGTTCATGAATTTCGATTTCTGGAAAAGGAAAAATGATTTCCAAAGTTATAAATATGTGATTAGAAACAGATGTAGTTAAAATGTGAAAATTCTTTTTGTAGGAAAAACATAAAGGAGTTTTTAGAAGGGTCCGAATAATCAACAAAGATATGAAAATATTCAGTAAAAGAGATAACTACAAAGCATTAAGAGTAAAGAGAAGAAAGAACTAAAATCAGAGAGACATAAACAATTTAAACAACGGAAAAAAGGAGGAAGCAAAGGGGAAATAAAAAAATGTCTTATGTAAAAGCTAGAAATAAAATATACATGTCAGTACTTGATTGCACTAATATGATTTGCTCATTCGTAAAAATCGAGCTAAGCTAAGTTTCACATGTTTTTGCGTCTGGATCTGGTTGAGTTTCCAACACCAAGAATATCTCTTGGTACGCGCAGTCGTTTTCTGGAAACATCTGACGTCAATAATACAAAACCACACAACTATGAGAATTGTATTATGCGGCAGAGAAAGAAGTTTTAAAATAGAATGTGAATAATTTGCCACAGATAAATAATGAAACAGTAGGTTGAGGATGCTTTCTGAAAGAATCTGGAGGTAAAGGGAAATTCTACTTAGATAAAAAATTATTTTTCTAAAGAAGTAATGACTTTTCAATTTCTTAATCCAAAATATTTTTCTCAATTTAAACGTCATTTAGTAGATAACCATATTTGAATAGACGCCACGTTTATATTCTAAACAGTAGAATAAAATAAGAAACATCATTGCAGACCTGATGAACTAGTGAACAGTTGCACATTTGCATTATGCCCTCACCCATAAACACGCACACGCATATATATATATATATATATATATATTGGCAGCATCTCTATATGAAAACAAACACAACTTTAAAGTACGTAAACACTAGATTTAACCATCTGACCAGCACGATCAAACAAATCACTAAGGGAATAGAACACAAGTTATCTAAAATTATTCACACAAAACAATCTTTGATAAAAAGAAAAATTATTAACGTTCCTTAAATGAATATGACTATAAAGACAAATTAGAATACAAATTTCAGTCATACAAAAGAAAAATAATACTAGACATTGAAATATTTTTGGTTCAACCCACCGTTTAACTTAGAAGTAAAATCCAAAATAGGGAAAATATTTTAAAAATTAATTAATAAACAGGTTCCCAAAAACATATTAAAATTTCATTAAATTAAAGGTCTGAATTTATGTCGGGGTGTAGAAAAGAATGTATGTTTTAAGATTATACGAACTGCCTGTTAGCGTTAGTGTGTGTTTATCTCACTTTCTGTGTGAGTTCCGCTTGCCGAGGGCGTGAGGTGGTTTCCCCAGTACAAAAAGGTCCCTTCTCCTTCGGTCGAGTTTCCGGTTGCCGTGTATACAAGCAAACGTCTTGAACATGCAGAGTTCTGCTTGTCTGATGAGACTTGAGTTGTGGAAACCTGGGTAGCATGTAAGTTGTGTGTGTTCTGTTCTTTAACAGAACACACACAACTTACACAATCGTTAGCTCTGCATATTCAGGTCATTTGTATTATATGTTCATTGAGCATCTTTTGAACTACCGTATGCTGTTCCGAATAGCCACTATTTAGCTAGTATATATATATATATATATATATATATATTCATACAGAGATTATATCATCCCATGACTATAGCACAACTCGAAGTTTCATGAACTATGTACTTGATGGTTGCATAGTGCATAAAGCCCCTAGTCGTGATTTGACGTAGCATATGTATGTTTATTTATATATATTTCTTAGCTTCGTTATATTACATCAAACACTGTTTTATTGCCAACAGAAAAATATATATGTGTGTTTATTTGTCTGTATATATATATATATATATATATATATATATATATATATATATATATATTTCCTGGTATTCACACACACAACACGCATATATATTCATTTGGAAATCAGTTATTTCTGAAACCTAGGTTTCAACATTTCGGTATCTTCTGAGAATTTATAATAAATGATTTTCAAACGTTTTTCAAGCGTACAAAGAGGAATTTTTACGAAAGCGCCAACTGCAATTTTTAAACAACTTAATTTTTTAAACATCAAGGAGGAGTTACTTAAGCATCTTAAAACACTTGTATTCAGGTTTGTATGAACCTAGTATGTATTTATAGGTGCAATTACATCTGAATATAAATTCTGATCTTCAATATTTTTTTCGTTCTGGAAATAACATATTGGTTAAAGTTTTCTCTTGGCAGATTCTGCAGACATTACCACCGTTGTATGGTTTGGCTTTATTTAATATAGTCTAAGTTATATCAGGTTCTTTTCAATTTTTCATTTTTAATTTCCACACGTGGCGTTTTGTTGGCTTATGTAATTTTCTAAATTGCTAGTATAGCTATAATTTAATTTGATTGAATTTCTCATGAAAGATTTAATTAATCCTGAAAGTTTTTTGGAAAGTGTTTATTACTTGATTTAAAAAACAATGTTTGCCATATTTTGCATTTTAATTTTTAAATTAAACGGTGGTTGAACCCAATAATATTTCGATTTCTAGTATTATTTCTCGTTTGTTTGACCGAGGTTTATATTTTAATTTGTTTTTATGCTTTGTTTTGTTTTGTTGAAACCTAGGTTGCGAAAATAATTTATTTCCAAATAAAAAGTATTCAAAAGTTCTACAATATAGATATACTGAACACTTTTTAATACAACTGAATACTGGTTTAATTTAGTTCTGACCAAAAACCAATTCACACACACACACACACACACACACACACACACACACACACACACACACACACACATATATATATATATATATATATATAATAAAAAGTGTGAGAAGCCGTGAACGTTTTCTTTAAAGTGTATATTTATTGTTTTTAGTATGTCAAAATTATCTTCTAGTCGCCTTAGCTTATCTATCATCGGTCAGTTGGTTGTTCTTTATTGCTTTGATGGTGTTTTGAATTTGGTGTGTGTGTGTGTGTGTGTCTTCAAATTGGGATAAACACTTGATTCATTCATCTGTTTATTTATTTATCTGTTTATCCATTTATACACATGCTGATGTGAAAAAACACAGACTATTTAACGTGAAAACATTTGATTTATTTTATCTTATTTTATTTTACTGATTTTATTTATTTTTCTTATTTTTTCTACTTATTTATTTATAAAACAACAACTTGGCGATCAGAAACAAAAGGAACTCAATACGTAAAATCACAAATTTATTCGCCTGAAGAGAGTCAATTTTAGACTCGAAACACGCATAGCGTCACAAATACCATTATGGGCACTTAATGTATCATAACATGAATCATAAAAAAAACAATAAATATACACTTTAAAGAAAAAGTTCTCGGCTTCTCACACGTTTTATTCTATACCAATTTCTTTCGTTGGAACAACACTATTTCTTTATCCTCTCTCTCTCTTTATATATATATCATAAGGGAAATATTGTGTGAGCTTGTGTATTGTGTGACAGTCGCATTGACAATGACCAAGCAAGTACGTTTTTACATCACGGAGAGTTTTTTATTTATTTTTTCTCTAGTTGTCTTCTTTTTTTCTCATATACAAAGTAATAATGTGAATAACCATTTTTAGAATTATTCTCAATTTCGAATACCGAATATTTTCTCATACTTGAAAAAGCAGCAAAATAAGTACGTCATTTTATGTTTTGAAGTCTCAAAATCAACACCTGAGTTTAAGCTTTCGCATCTCCATGATTATTTTAAATATATCAGACGTCAAATATAATGGAATAAAGGCATGTTAAAAGGGTATTGTGCCTTTATAGATTGTCTATAACGTTGATGTTCGTCAAGGTTAGAGTGACACGCTTTGAAATCATGAACTCCGATAAAAGTTCTGGATGAAGACATGTAGTATCGGAATAAATATAGAAATCTTGGGCTGCACTAATATTCCAGCTTTAGAGATCATGCAAAGCAATCAAGTGTACTATATGATCGGTTAATTTAAACTTTGCTTTTAGGCGGTCCTAAGCAAGCTAGATGTCCTACCTGTATTTATTTTTGGTGAGTAAAGGAAAGCGTGAAGAAATGACGAAGACAGAATGTATGGTTGTTTGTAAGAGGAATGCAGAAGATAGTAGTTACGTGTCAATATAAAGCATGTAGAGAAATGTAAATATATCGAATGTGTTTAAACAGTTGACAAAAATTTTGAGAAAAATTTGAAGGTGTATTGGAAAGCAAGAGAAATATCCCAAACACTAAACAAATTATTACGGAACATGAAAAATAATTAGAATCAAAGAAAAGCGTGTGAAACCAATGCGTAATATCGGTCCTTTTATTTGGCAATGAATTCTGGACAATTTAGAAGGGGCTTGAGGTCGTATAGATGTGAATTAACAGAAGAGTCCTGATGATACAATGGAGAATGTTTAAGGAAGATTATTTGAAGAATGTGCAAACACAATGACATTTATACTTAGAATCTCAAATATATTAAAGGAAGGCCCCATGATCATATCGGCTGCGATAGATTTGGCAAGGGATAGTACTGGAGTACAGGAACAAAGATCCAGGGCAAAGTTCGAGGTATAAAGGTGGTTTTCGACAACCTCCGATAGACAGTAAAAGGTTTAGGAAAGAAGATTTTAGAAGAAGGTGTAGGTTTTATGAACCCATGCCGGGCAGATATTATTTTAAGCGAATTTATCAACATTACTTTAAAGTGAATATATCAAAGCAATTCTAGTCAAAATATATGTCAATAAGTTTTGACGATGTGTGACTCTAGTTGGAAATGCGACCTTGACAATTTCCTGTGTACTGCATTACCAGGACAGTTGATAAGAGCAAGCAGACAAGAAAAGGGAGTGTTTTTCTCCCGTTCTAATAGATACGAAATGGTTACATGTAATTGTTTTCATTTCGAGCTGGTAAGAGTTATACAGTAAGGGAAATGGAAACTTTCTACACCTATTTCCCCCGGTCTGGGTGCCTGTTTTAAAAAATCAGAACGCAAAATGATATTCGGCTCTAGGGTCTTGGGAAAACAGGTTGGAAAGAGAATTGAAATAAGATCGGCCTGAAAACTCGCCTGCTGCTAGTAAGGGAAGAAGACGAGAAAGAGATATTGCAAATTCAACCAACTGAAAGTTGAATAACCGATCGTCCCGTAGAAATAATACAACACGGACATTATCGGGCTACTGAAATAACTTATAAGTTACTTATTTAGAATTGCTTGTAATTATTCGACATCTACACTTGTCATTGCAGTCTTAAATCTGGTTTCATTATATACCAATCCCTCGCATACCTGGACTTGCCCCGTCAAATGGTAATAAGCGGTTCTCCTTTGGCTAATCCAAAATCAACAACACAACGTAGGCGGTATCGTCCACAACTCAGGGAGGTAGACTGGAGTCATGTTATATATTGGTATCTGAATATATATCTCATATATCTATATTTCATTAGATAGAAAAGAATTAACAGAGACACAAGGAAAAGCAGTGTATAGGTCGTAAAACAGAAAGTGGGGGTGAAAGAAATATGAAAGGTAAAAGTAGACACTGAATAGTGTTCAGTGAGTAATGAAATTTTAAAAAATCATTATCACCCCATGTAAGACACTAAAGTCACAAGGGTTTACAGTGTGTGGAACAAGTAGCAACAGAAACATAAATACTGAGCGGGAAGGCGAAAGAGTTAATAGGAAGACAGTAAATAGATATTGACATTGCATTTAAATATTTGCTGGAAATTTGCTGGAAAGCATGAATCCAGGATTGAGTTCTACTAACTGTAAATACGGGAAAATTAACTGTTACCATAGAACTTACGGCTACATTTAACCAGCTTAACTGATGAGATAACGTCGTCAGTCTAGTACAACGCTTAAATTTAAATTATCTACGTTCCATAACGAAGAGCTCATGAGAACGATTACCATAAAATTATTTATAGTATAGACACAGAGAGACAAGCTTAGGGACGTGGGAATGTGACTGAAGCAGAGATGCCAGATCAGGGTCAATGATATTGCTGATTCTTCATTAGATTTTATCAAGTAGCTCAAAGTAAATAGAAAATGCACCGGACCAATTTTGGCAGCAATATTCTCAGAGTTCAAAGAATAATAAAAGAAACTGAAAAAAGATAAATGTTAATCATGTTTCTGTTTTCGTGATAAAGGAATTATCTCGAGTCAAGAAGGAAAAAGTTTTAAGACTATCAGTTTTCTATGCGCCAACAATCTATTCAAAACTTTCCTTTTGTTAAAACCTCTAATCAGATAGTGATGTAATGCAACAACATTTCTAAAACGAAAATGATAGAATAAACCGGAAGGCTGGAAGTTTGTCTAGAATTCGTGAAATATTAACTCAAAATGGCTAATAAATAAGAATAGCTAATGACTAAGAATAGCTATATGAACTCAGAATAGGTAATCACTAAGACCAGGAGTTGTGACATGACATTAGTTATTTATGGTGGTAGAAAATTAAATTGATAGGAAAGACAATTGAAAAAGGTATTTGCGGAAGATAACTATTTTTAAATTATATATCTTATTTAGAACATGTACTAATTTTTAATAATTTACTAGATACACAGAAACTAATACAAAACACCCACTCTAAATCTCTCGTCTTTAGTAAAAAGTGCTGCTCACAAGCTGTACCGGTACAAGTGTGTAAAAGATTTATTTTGTCCACGTCTCTCACATTTCTTAAAATAATGATCAATTGATATTAAATATTGATCAATTTATTAGACTAGTTATATTGATCAATTTATTAGACTAGTTAATTAAAATGATATTAACTTTTTGATGAATTTTTGTAATTTTGGGACCCAAGAAAATGTGTAAGATAATTCTGGTTTTAATTTTCCCATTTTATTGGCTTTATAGTGCTAGATCTCAAATGAACTGAGAAAAAATAGAAAATTATAGAATCAACTCACTTTAAATTGATTCTCCAATTTGAAACAATACATCAAATAATGTCTGTAAGACTGTAGCATTATAATACAAAATTAATTTACAGAATAATTTCTTATTTTTCAACAAACCTTTTCTTGTTAATGCACATAAACAATTTTTATTAATTACTAACTTCGGAGAATGTATAGGAAGCATTTCAAATCAAAATACGAAAGACAAATAAAAAAAACAAAAAAATGAATAGGGCTGCAGACTTATTGATCCATATTCGTATTAATTTTGTTTCCTCTCGTGGACGTTAAATCAATGTCAGAAGTAATTCTTTAAGCTCTTTGTACCTATGAACGAACAGATAATTTTTATATCTCATCTGTTAAAATATATTTTATTCTTTTTAGAGAAAAGACTTTAATCATTTGTCTGGCAATTCAATAAAACCAACAAGATAAGGAAAAGAAAGAAAGAAACAATAACTTGACATTCAGTAATAAACTCACCTTCAACTTAATCCGTCCTTTTCACAATTATCTCTTGAATGATGCTGAATTTTTTTCTCGGCTGTTTTCTGTGAGTCGTCTGGTCGCAGACATTATGTATGACCTTCTGATCTGTATTATCCACGAAAATGAGAAGCGAGATTTATTTACAATGTCTTGTAGGTTTTTTCTTTCTTTTATTAAAACCATGCACAAGAATCGAAGACAAAAATGTATAAAATAAAAAGTATCTGCTGATGACTATATATATATATATATATATATATATATATATATATATATATATATATATATATATATATTTGACTCGTCTGGAGTACCCATACCCAATTTCACGCCTAGAACTGAGGCTCAGCTGAGTAATATATATATATATATATATAACCCCGTCTCCGATCTCTAACATAATTTCTAAGTCTGACTACCATAAGGAAGGCAAATGGAGGTGATGGAATTCGAGTCATCCTCATAAATAAATGCGTCCCTGAGCTGGCTCGAGTAATTTACAAACTTTATAACTATTGCCTATTTGCTTCCTGCTTTCCTGATTGTTGGAAGTACTCTCTGTAGTTATTGTTTTTAAGAACTTTAGAGAGCCCTTTGACTCATTTAACTATTTGCACTATTAGCCTCGTACCTCTTTCTCGTAAGTTATTCAATGCAAATGTAGTTAAGCATCTCAGGACCTACTCTCTGACAAACAATATGGCTTCCGCTTCGCCAGGTCTACCGCTGATGTGTTAACGGCCATCACTGAATATTGTTATCGGGCTCTTGATAATAATGACGAAGTCTGAGCTGTTGCCACAGTATTTGTGGACGACTGTTTGATTTAATCCAACTGTTCCGATTAAATCGTGAAATGAAGATCATTTCGAACAGGCAAGATTCCAGATACTTTCACATGAACGCAGTTGTTCATCAAGACTATATCCGAGTGTTATATATTCTCTGATCAAGTCTGTAATTTTGTCCAGATTTACATTGAGCAGATGTTATTAAACAGCAAACATTCAAGGTAGCTAACAAAAGAGAATAAATATTGTTTTGAAAATTCAACGAATGCGGACGCAAGAATTTCAGTTTAATCCTAGTAACTGAAAATTGATTTTTTATAGTTACCAAATAATTAAAAATCTAAAATTTCAAAGTGGACAATGGGTACCTATTTTGTTTTCAAGTATTACGTTATCTAAGTAATTTCAGTAGTGTTCAAAAATAGAAATTATAAGTAGATACATTCTGTAACATAAGCCGATATAAAAATATATATTTGTATATTTGTTTCTATTAAAAAGCTTTTGAATATTTAGATTAGTTTCATGTTAATTTTAAAGGTCTTAAAAATTTTCTTATTAGAAAAATGTACGACTTAATTAGATACAGAAATTTACATTTATTAAAAAATATCGGGAATAACATAATTGCTAACTTTTATATATATATATATATATATATATATATATATATATATATATATATATATATATATATCCTTTGAGATTTGAAAAAGAAAACACTCGACCGGTGGTTGAGAGCGAGGGAAAATTTACTAGCCGATTCCATTTTCTTAATAGTTGCCTAACGTAAACATTGCGTGAATCGCTGACAGAAAACAAAAAATGAAATTTTAATTAAATTTTTGAACGTGTTAGAAAGAATTTAATCTTTTTTAAATAATAACAACAAAATTTGATCTTTCCTCTTAATAATAGCATAAACATTTTCATGATAAATCTTTACTTTTATTAAGTTTGAGCCCTTTTAGCATCATTATATGCCGTTTGGATTTTTTTGGCAAAGGAGTGGAGCTACCTAAATTCGTAGTTTCTTTCTTCTGTTTGACTACAACCTCCATCTCATAGATTATAAGAACAACAAATCTGATTTTCTCAACGACTTTCTATGAAAAATTACTTGTATAATTTTTCTTTCGGTGCGTGGTGAAAAAAAGTATGCGTATTTTTTTTCTTTCAAATGTTCATTTTTTACTTTTCGTAAGTGGAAAGGAAATATAGGATGATATTTTTTCAAATGAGTTTCTAAAAATCTGTGAGCGTCTTTAATCTGAGCGACAGAGACATTTTGGCTCCACTTTAGAAGCGTTAATTAAATGAATATAAATGATGATATAAGCCAAGAGTTCAATAAGGTCATTGTAGGTTATTCTAAGTAAATTGTGAATCGTCAATAGCATACTTTTGGTTTGTAAAAAGAATCAGATTTCCTTTTTCTGTTTGAAGGGACACGTTTCATTGCAAGATTTTTAATCGACCGCGGGCGAGTAAAGCAATAAACTTTAATCGCCCAATTAAGTTTTTCTTCGACTGAGTCGATCGGGTGAGTGAAATCTCAAAAGCTGTATATCTATGTATATCTATGTGTGTGTTGCGTGTGTGTGTGTGTGTGTGTGTGTAAGCATGGGTATGTGTGTATTAGCAATTAAAGAATTTTTTTAATCTGAAATTATTTCATAATATTATAAGAATTATTTTAATATTTGAGAAAACTTATACTATTTTTTAATGCTGACATTATTGTCAAGTGACTTAGGGATCATGAAATTCTGCTAAAGTCCTTTTGTAGAGAACATTATATGAATGTCTACTTAAACATGAACTAAAAGTAACATTCGTGGTAATATGAAACACACACACATACACACACTTGTCTATGCATATGTAGGGTGTACTTAAATATAGAGTGGAGAAAGATAAAAAAATACCATCAATGCTTACTGAAGATCCAAAAGCTTAAACTATAGTAAGCCTGTTCTATATTTTTGCGATAATACTGTTCTAATGTATTGAGCTCTTTAAAAAAAATCAATTGGATTTTTTTTTAATCGTATCACCCCGAGCAAGGCGGTAACGCCACTGATGTGCAGGGGGCTACGTAATAGTGAAAATATTGGAAAAGAGAAAGCCGGAAACCACACCCTAAACAGGAAACGAGGGATGAGCCTCTTAAAGTATTCAATAGACGTGGGTGGAGTGTGAACCGGGCGATAGATAGATCTATCTACTCTAATTGAAAAACAAAGCAAAGTGAGATTAGAAAAGAGAAAGCCGGAAACCACATCCTAAACAGGAAACAAGGGATGAGTCTCTTAACCTGTTCAATAGACGTGGGTGGAGTGTGAACCGGGCGATAGATAGATCTATCTACTCCAATTGAAAAAAAAAGAAAAGAGTGAAAAGATTTGAAAAGAGAAAGCTGGAAACCACATCCTAGACAGGAAACAAGGGATGAGCCTCTTAACCTGTTCAATAAACGTGGGTGGAGTGTGAACCGGGCAATAGATAGATCTATTTACTCCAATTGAAAAAAAAAACAAAGTGAGAAGATTGGAAAAGAGAAAGCCGGAAACCACATCCTAAACAGGCAACAAGGGATGAGCCTCTTAACCTGTTCAATAAACGTGGGTGGAGTGTGAACCGGGCAATAGATAGATCTATTTACTCCAATTGAAAAAAAAAACAAAGTGAGAAGATTGGAAAAGAGAAAGCCGGAAACCACATCCTAAACAGGCAACAAGGGATGAGCCTCTTAACCGGTTCAATAGACGTGGGTGGAGTATGAACCGGGCGATAGATAGATCTATCTAATCCAATTAACTCCAATAAAATATTACAACTTTTAGTTCTGAAGTGTATTAACTAAATATATCAATTATACAATTTAACCAAATATGATGTAAAATCTCAATTACCCAATTTAGAGAGTATAGATAAACTTATAATATTCCATAATAGAGTGTATCTGAAAACAGTAATTAAATAATAATTTTAAGTTTATAATCTATGAGAAGACTTGTGCAAAATATTCAGAAAGAAAATGGATTGTCAATGTTCAGTAATTCATACAATCAGACAGGTCTCGCAGCTTTCCCCTCTCGGCAACTCCGACCACGCTGTAGTCTCTCTCAGTATTTCTTTCCAATCTCACTCCTCCCCACTTATAGAACCTCTTACCTCTACCAACAAGCTGACTGGGATGCCTTTCGCGATTTCCTCTGCGACGTCCCTTGGGGAAAAGTGTTTGACCTATCAGTTGATGACTGTGCCTCTGAGGTCTCGTCATGGGTGAAAGCTGGCATTGATGCCTTCATACCCACCAGGAAGTATTGCTTAAAACCTCATTCCTCTCCGTGGTTCTCTCCGGCCTGCTCAGCCGCCATTGCCCACAGGAACCATTACTTCCGTCTATTCCGGAGACAGCCAACTGATCACAATAGGCGCCTGTTCACATCTGCTCGCAATGAGTGCAAGAGAACCCTAAATGACGCCAAACAGTTGTTTGCTGAGAGAATGCGACAGCACATAGCTGACCGCAAGTTCGGCTCCAAGGACTATTGGAGGATTTGTAAACGAGTGCTCAACAATAGGAAATCCTCAATACCTCCTTTAATCCATGGATTTGAGGTTCTCACGTCATCTGCGGACAAAGCTGAGTGCTTTGCCCACAGATTCTTATCCAGCTTCACATTCGACTCGTCCGTAGTACACCCACCCGACTTCCCTATTAAAACTGAGGCCAAACTGCACGACGTATATATTACCCCGACAGTAGTATCCAGAGCAATTTCAAAACTCGACCCCCATAAGGCGTGTGGAGACGATGGAATTCCGGTGATAGTCCTTAAGAGGTGTGCTCCTGAACTTTCCCCTGTCCTCTCTAAACTATTTAACTTCTGCCTTTCTGCTTCCTGATTTCCTGCATGCTGGAAATTCTCTTCAGTCGTTCCTGTATTTAAGAATTGTGGTGAACCCTCGGACCCATCCAACTATCGCCCTATCAGTCTTCTACCGATATTCGGGAAAGTATTCGAGGCTATAATCAATGCTAACAACCGTAACGGAGTACATGCTCCAGGCCCTTGATGAGTCTGACGAGGCTCGCGCGGTTGCTCTGGACATCTCCAAGGCTTTCGACAGGGTTTGACACTCTGGCCTCCTATGCAAACTACGCGGTTATGGTATTACCGGTCGCCTGCTTGACCTAATCCAATCTTTCTTAAATAACCGCAAAATGTAGGTCGTTCTGAATGGGCGTGCATCTTCGTCCTACAGCACGAATGCTGGTGTCCCACAGGGCTCTATCATGGGCCCGACGCTCTTCCTTATTTTCATCAACGACCTCCCAGATGAGATCAAGTCCCAAGTAGGCATCTACGCAGATGACACTACAATATACTCCCGCTCCAGTAAGAAACCTGTCGTGGCGGACAGACATAATCTCGCTGCTGACCTTGAGCGGGATCTACACTCTGTGGTGAACTAGGGCAAGAAGTGGCTTGTCAACTTCAATTCATCTAAGACCAAGCTGTTGTCTGTCAACCATTACAGGCAACCTCTCCTGCCTCCCATAAGCATGGACCAAGTGATTCTCCCTGAGAGTAATACACTACGCCTCCTCGGACTTACCCTGTCCTCAGACCTCAAATGGAACCACTATATTGAATCCATAGCAAAATCTACTGCTAAGAAGATTGGGTCACTTTGTCGATCCAGGATGTTTTTTCCACCTGAATCCATCCTGCATATATTCAAGTCAACCATCCGTCCGTGCATGGAGTACTGCTGCCATTTATGGTCAGGTGCCCCTGCCGTTCTCCTCAGTGTTCTTGACAAGCTCCAAAGGAGAGTCTGTAATGTGATAGTTACTGATCTGGCGACTCGACTGCAGCCACTTCCCCATCGTCGAAATGTGGCCTCCCTTTGTCTGTTCTACAAATACTTTCATGGCTTCTGCTCGGACGAGCTTAAGTCACTGATGCCTCCTCAACAGGTGTTTACTCGTGCAACCAGACTGGCAACCTGGTCCCACCCATTCACAGTCAGGTTAACCAAATGCAGACGACAATTCTACTCCTGCAGCTTCCTCTCTCGCACTTCCCGCCTGTGGAACTCGCTCCCGTATTCTTGCTTTCCTGACGGCTACAACCTCCAGAAATTTAAATGCAAAGTCAATACTCATCTACTAACCACTGGACTCTAGCTCTCTCCCCACCCCTGTATAAGCTTCCCTTTCTCTCTATCTATGTATCTGTCATTTCTATTGCTTTTTATTGTTCCTTTCTAACTAGTTTGTACTCCTCACTCTTTTCTAATTAATCTTTTTACATTTATGTAACCCCCTGCATATCAGTGGTGTTTCCGCCTTGCTCGGGGTGAAATGATTAAAAAAAAATCCATACTACCAGATTCAAATAATAGAGAACAGACAGTATCTGTTTATATTCCTGAGATGAGGTAGTATTTACACTATTTACATTAATCAGACTGTCCTTATCCCTGCTACCACCTGCACGACACTTCAGCCATTGTACACCCCGGCCTTCGTCAGGTGCCAGGAAGCCAACATTCACTGGACAATACCTCAACTTTCATTATATAAGTTCAGTAAGTTTAATTTAATCCCTTCAGATTAACATAGGTGATAATGGCTCTCCACAATTTCCTGTTTTTACAGCTCTTAATAGATTTTGTCTTCTTGCTATCACTTCTAAACCCCGTTTCACCATTCATGTACTCAAGCTCATTAAATAGGTTATACGTTGTTTTTCTGTGTCCTCTTACCACGAATATGTCCTGTGAGTATTAGATTTTCCAAGGCCTTTTTCGTCTACCCTAGAAATTTCAACTGTCTCTTCCTGATGTTATATATCAGACAGTTAAATACCATACGTGACACACGCTTGGGCGATCATGTCTCTTTCGATCCATGACTGACAGGGCAGATTTACCCGCAGTAGGTTGCCATTATTTTCTGCGGTAGACTGGTTGCCAATCAAGACTATAGAACCCAATCTGTTCTGCTATTTAATCTGAAACAAAAAAACGACAGATTAATAAAATTTCCAAGGGTATTTGCCCGTAAGTGAATGCAACGAATTCAACTGGAATTCGAACTCGGCTCTCCAATTTCTCGTTCCTAACTGATATCCACCGCACTACAAAGCACCTCCTCGATGTTATATATACGTTTACTTTTTGTTTCCATTTTCTTCAAAACCTCGTCGTAGCTCGGTCCATGTTCGGTCCATGGTATCCTCAAAATTTCTTTAGAATTTTCATTTACTTTAGTTCACGCAATACAAGGCTCAAAAGCCTTTCAAGGTAGATAGGAATAAACCCCGAGGAAATCCAGCATTCATCTTCCGATAACTGACCGTTAACAACGGCCTTCAGGAACATATTATTGAGGAATGACTTTGTAATTGAGAAAGCTCTTTCCATTGGTTCCCATTATGATTTCTTCCATTGTGATTTCTTTTACTACAATCAGTCAGTTAAGTGCCATACGTGATACACGCTTGGGCGATCATGTCTCAAAAAAACATGACTCACTGAGCAGAAGATTATCACGTAGTAGGTTGCCATTACTTACTGCAGTAGATTGGTTGCCAGCCAAGGCTATAGAACCTAGTCTCTCCTGTTATTTTACCTTTATCTAGAGGGGAAAGAAATGTATCATATTATAAAGTAGTAATTAGTTGGAGATCACTTTATTACATCATAACAATATAAAACTGATCTCCCACTTTTTGCCAAGTAGAAGACTTAATCATGTTTTCAACTATTATATTCAGTCAGGTATTGGCCATACGTTTGGGCGATTATGTCTCTTTCGAGACATGACTGACTGGGCAGAAGATTATCCCGCAGTAGGTTGCCATTACTTTCTGCGGTAGACTGGTTGCGAGCCAAGGCTATAGAACCCAATCTGTCCTGTTTTTTAACTCATAGCTAGAGGGGAACGAGATGTATTATAATATTAAATAGTAATTAGTGGGGGATCAGTTTATTACTTCATAACAATATAAAACTGATCCCCCACTTGATTACCAGTAGAAGCCTTAATGGTGCTTCCACATTATTATATTCATTCAGTTAAGTGATGCATGCTTTGGGCGATCATGTTTCGAAAGAGACATGACTGACTAAGCAGAAGATTATCCCGAAGTAGGTTGCCATTACTTTCTGCGGTAGACTGGTTGCCGACCAAGGCTATAGATCCCAATCTGTCCTATTATTTAATCCATACCTGGAGGGAAGAGACAGATTAATACCTTTCTCAAGGGTATTTGTTCGTAAGTGAATGCAAGGAGTTCAACTGGAATTCGAACTCGACTCCCCGATTTGTCGTTCTGAATCGATATCCACTGCATCCCAACGCACATATTTCTTTTTCTATGCCGGGAGAAATATTAAATGAAAACCTTAAATCTCTTTCATATTCAGCCAGAGTAGAAACTTTAAGAAAAGTTGCTTTTACATTTATAATTTAAAGTTATTATTAAAATGACATTAATGTTTGACAATTGTTTTTTATCGTGGGACGTTTTTGCAGGCAGTCTTTACATAGCCGCATTCTAAATAATCATTTTTCATAAGAGACACATGGACTTCGTTTCATTTTGAGGTGAAAGTATAAATCCAATTTTAAAATATTTGAATATTTTGGTCGACTTAAGATCAGACGGTATCTCGCCTTTGATATATATATATATATATATATATATATATATATATATATACTACCGGCTATAATTATTAGGCCACACCAGTGTTTTATAAAAATTATGTATTTCATACAATTTTTTAGTATTTATTGCCAAGTAAATAATTGTAAATGAAAATAGAATGGTTCTTTTGTTAATATTGTACAATAGCATGTACATCAAATGAATTTATAAATATTTAATAATTACTTAGATTGCAGTTTCATTAATGAAAGAATGAAGAAAATTTAGCGTGATTCGGACGAGTTCAGCTTTGCTTCCTCGCCTTGTAAAATTTTGCAGAGTAATAATAACAAAAGAACTATTCTATTTTCATTTAGAATTATCCACTTGGCAATAAATACTAAAAATAGTATGAAATATATCAGTTCTCTTAAAAAACTGGGGTGGTCTTATAACAATGGCTGGTAGTATATATATATATATATATATATATATATATATATATATATATTTTACCAAAAAGTTAAGTAATTTTACGAAACCAGTTACGAAATGTATTAACGCAAACATATTTTTAATTTATTAGTTTAAACCTTATTTCTAATTTTTCGTAATTGATTTCGTATAAGACATGTCAGAGCAAATGACGGTTTTCCCTGCCAGAAGACGCATATTTTCGTCACAAAATTTCTCGATTATTTGAGTAGGTAGATATAAATAAATGTACCGGTTACTATAAGAAACAGAATATCTACTTAAAGACAGGTAACCATTAAAAATAGTGCTTAAACAAATAAATTAAAAATATATCAGAAATAATTAATTTCTCAACGGATTTTATAAAATTTTGTATGTATATATATATATTATATATATATATATATATATATATATAAATATATGGTAGTTATGGATAGAATAATATTCTGTATCCAACGCTATTCTTACAAATGTGATCAATACAAAGTAAATCTAATAATATGCTTTTGTGTGAATATTCTTGCACTTATTTAAGTATATTTATGTCAGAAGTTTTGTATAAGTATCTTCATGTATCTGGTTATATTTTTTATTTTGTATATAATGATCTGTGGAGTTTTTAGTCGTGTACGTTTTTCTTTTTATCATGAGTATATATCTAATTATGTTTATGTGTTCATGCACTGAAATATAATTGTATCTGCCCTTACCTCATTCATTCAAGGCTCTCGTCATCTGACGAATTCGCTCTTGCATGTATCCAATATTGTAGCTGTTACAGTCAATTTCCAAACCTAACTTTAAAATTTAACAAACTGACACGTCGATAAAACAAAATTTTAAAATTTGTGTATGTATATATGCGTGCGTATATTAATCTGTATATGTGTCTGTATGCCAGCGTATGTGTGTATACTAGTCTATTTGTCCATGTGTGGATGTTTGTAGGTTTGTATGTGTCCGTTCATGTCTTTTCATTGTTTAATATGTGAATTACTTTTTAAATCTAATTTGTTTAACTTAGAATTTAAAATTACAATAAAAATAAAGTGAATCTAATAGTCGATTAATAATGCTGTATATATATATATATATATATATATATATGTGTGTGTGTGTGTGTGTGTGTGTGTGTGTGTGTGTGTGTGTGTGTCTGTGTGTGTCTGTGTATTCTCAGAATGTATAAAATAATTAGAAAGAAACAAGAGAGGGAGCAATTCTTTCTTCCTCTCAGCGTCTTTATCAAGTCAATGTAGGATTTATTTTACTGAACGTGTTTATAAACGAATGCGGTAATATCATTGGTTTTTCAAGTTTTTTTTTAAATTTGAGAAAATTCATGAAAGTTCATCTGGTGATTGAAATGTCAGTCATATCACTTTTTGTCTTTTTATATGTCCTTTTTATTTACACACAGACACACAGACACAGACACACACACAGAGACACACACAGACACACACACACATACATACATATATATATATATATATATATATATATATATATATATATATATATATATATATATATATATAAAAGATCAACACCCACCAGCGACATTTTGTTTCATGTTTGAAAGAATTTGTCAGGTCATGTATAGTTTAAAAATATATTTTAGCATTCCTATCACACAAACACACACATACAAACACACACATATATATAAATAAATTCCGAAAATTGCATTTCCTTGAATAGCTATTACAACGAGAAAACTCTCGCTTCAACGTCAACGATCCAAAACTAAAAATTTACTAATGCAAATATGTTACAAAAATTCACATACCGGAAGGCGCCTAAAACAGATAGATATACACAGGAAGGTAAAAAAATGTGGTGAGAATTTAGAAAGAAAAAAAATTATTTAAAATTTGTAATCTTTTTTCTAACTTTCTGTGTATGGATATGTTTTTAGGCTCCTTCTGGTATGTGAATTTTTGTAACATATTTGAGTTAAGAAATTTCTGTTTTTCGATCGTTGCTGATGAAGCAAGAGTTTTCTCGCTGAAATAGCTATCCAACGAAATGTAATTTTCGGAATTTATTGATATAATATATTTATTTGGATGCGTAAAAAAGATAATACTATTTAAATCGAGCCCTCCCCCTGGATCCTTTTTAATATTGATTAAATTAATATTAATAGGATTTAGTTTTGGGGATTTTACCTATATACTCATCCTTTCTTGGATTTAAAATAACTGTCAACCGTTACATTCGCAACAAGAAGAAAAAATTATAGTAATTTTTAGCAACAGATTTTTACGGTTGTTTTGTTACCACAATTTACACCTCAAAATGCGATCTCTAAAGGAGATTGAAATTACTTGGGAACATCGAGAAATGGGTAATATAATCCACTGTAAAAGTTACAGCGCATTTATATATCTTTCATTTATATTACACGAAAGATTGTCTGTGAGTACAAACGTATTCATTAAAATAAGTAGACATAATGCTTTCAATTTAT
Organism: Ascarosepion bandense; assembly: GCA_037127315.1. Classification (NCBI taxonomy): domain Eukaryota; kingdom Metazoa; phylum Mollusca; class Cephalopoda; order Sepiida; family Sepiidae; genus Ascarosepion; species Ascarosepion bandense. The sequence continues at coordinate 2,762,981 of JBBBDQ010001536.1, forward strand.
ATGATCTGACATACCTAGGATGTGGGTTGTGGTGCAGTGAATGTTGACTCGGAATGAGAGATCGGGGTGCCGAGTTCGAATTCCAGTTGAAATCCATGCATTCACTTACGCACAAATAACTTTGGGAAATGTATTAATCCGCCTATTCCCTTCAGTTATGGGTTAAATCATAGGCCAGATTGGGTTCTATAGCCTTGGTTGGCAATCAATCTACTGTAGAAAGCAATGATAACCTACTGCGAGATAATCTTCTGCCCAGTCAATCATGTCACTTTAGAGACATGATCGATCATGTATCACGTATGGCACTTAACTGACTGACATTCTTAAAAATGTGTTCCCTAAACACACACACACACACACACACACACACACACACACACATACACACATATATATATATATATATTATGGATATCAATAAATATATGTATTGATATACACGCAGGTACATAGACACATGTAAATATTTTTCTGGTGTTAATAGAACAGTATTCAATATAACATAACCAAAGTATTAAGTATATATAAATAAATATATCCATTATCCTATGTATATAGCATGACTCAGAATTTCAAACTCTATGCAATCATCAGGTGCATAAAATACACTGGTCATTTCTAGATTTGAATTTTTATTTCTATTTTTGGTTCTTGAGTTGTTTCAGTTTGTTATAAAATATAAATCGGGAGGGAGCTATTTTTAATATATTATCCGTATAATTTAATTTGGTATGGACTGAAAATTATCAAGCAGAATCATAGAAGCAAAATTATGAAATAAAAATGTGGAGGACATATTTTGGACGTTGGTTTCAAGCAGGAGCATTTATGTTTACTTAATTTCTGTGGAGGAAAAAAAAACAATAAAATAATAAAGAAATATATATATATATATATATATAAACACAAAGTGTAGAAAAATACTAAATGAAAAAAAATGAATAACAGATAAAAAATAAATAAAAAAATACATAAGTAAATAAAAAATGAAAACGTGGATCTACGTTATTTAAGTTAAGTATTTGAGCAAATACTTATTTCTATATTTGCATGTATTCATCAATTCACTTCTTTTGTTTAATACATTAAATTTATTTATGTGTTTTAAGATAACAAGTTTAAAAGGTGTAACTTACATTTATTTCTTATTTCATTATAAAATTTGATTTACGCGGTGACCCGACTAAGAACGGACTTGATCATTTTTTAATCACGAACTTAATAACACTACTACCACTAACGCCAAAGTAATCAACTTCCCTGACATAAACTTTGACCAAAATAATAGCCTGTACAAAACTTACACTAAAGATTCTTATAGCCACAAATACGTCCACAGAGATTAAAACAATCACTATAGAATGCTAGACAACATTCTTAAATCTATGCAATTAAGTTACCTTCTAAATCTAGTTATAAGGTAATTTTCGATAACAGTAAATTTAAACATATTAAGATCTGAGCTATAAGTAAACAGAATGTATGTTTAGAATTCTCTGATAAAACCAAAAAAAAGAAAGAAGATAAACATAAGACGAAACTACGTAAACGTAACAACATATGGTTTAACCCACCTTTTAGTCATAACGTCAAACATCGGAAGAATTTTCCTCAGCTTAATACACAAACATTTCAAACATTTCCCTACAATATAAATATCAATATCAATATATATATATATATATATATATGTGTGTGTGTGTGTGTGTGTGTGTGTGTGTGTGTGTGTGTGTCTAGCCACACTAATGAACTGTGATACAGCGAAACAGGCTTGTATGTGGATGACTAATATATTATGCTCTCATTACAATTGAGCTCGCTAGAGAAGGACATTTTAAAAACTTCTGCGATATAAGCAACACTCTTTAGAAATGAATTGAGTTCTTTCAGTGACTGGCCTGTGTATACACTGCTTATATACAACACGTTAAAATTTCGTTTCTCTAATTCTATGGCTTAGGGGATAGCGACTTCCGACTGACACCAAATCGGTCGAGTTTCAATCCCGCCCAGAAGCAAGTGGATGTGTCTTACGACATTGATGAGCTGTGATATAGCGAAACAGGCTTGTATGAGGATGACTAATATATATATATATATATATATATATATATATATATATATATATATATCTCGATTGAGTTTATATTCCTGTCAATGATTTTACAATAACATTTTCATTATAACTGATGCTGGTAATTTTTTACATTTACAAGAACAATATGGTATGTTGCGTTCAATTTTTAATGTATGTAATTCTTGATACTAATTAAATACTTATAAAATATTGATAACTTCTTGTCTGAGTGCAAGAAAACATACCGAATGCAGCGGAAATTTTAATTTCTATATAAAACCAAATAATGTAAACCATCGAAGTATATATTTGATTATTAAGCAAATGATCACATTTTTCTTTCTCCCCCACTTCTTGTTAGCCTTCATCATTTTTCTTGTTATATCTTTTTTTTTGGCATTCTTATATTTAAATAACCAACGTTTTTAATGACATTTTAGATTGTACTGAGATCTCTGTACAATATTTTCACAATTCCCAACGTTTTATTTATCCAATACAGTGAAATAATCTGGCAACGAACGTGGAGCAAAGTGTCTCCTCTGGTGCACAGCGAACGATCAAATAATAAACGACACATGATTTCAAGAACAGCCTAGACACTTCTGAGCACGGAAAAGCACAGGCGTAGACAATAAGAGCTAGACTGAATATCTAATAATCAGTAAATAAAATTCTACCCTATAAAACGTATCCAAGCGAACATCTCCGAGTAATATGCACACTCAGACTAAAACTATGGATATGAAAGGAACCTAAAACAATACATAAATTAATGTACCAGAAACAGATGAACGACACAGTTTGAAAGCAGACGTATAAATAAAATGATAGAGGAATACGAAAAGAAAATTTTTAACTGTAACAAGAGAGAATGCAGGGTTGTTAAACAAACAAGCCAACATATGATGTAGGCTACGTATTTGGGATGTTTAAATCAGTTAAATACAGAACTTTACCTTGTAAATAAAATGAAAAATGTGATAAACTCAAAGACGGATACGAATAGTAAAAATAACTTTTCAGAAAAATAATCATATTAGTAAGACAATATGACTATATAGAATTTTGTTAAGTGAGTAGGGATAGATCATGGACCCTGTATTTTGTTATGAGAAACTTCTCAAGCAAGGAATTCATTTCCCATTTATGTGTTTTTACGTTTCCCTTGTTCATAATATGTATATTATTTTAACTGGCTATCGTCCTCAGACTTATGAAATTGTTATGTTTTGCAGAATAGATTAGATAATTGGTCATTCATCAGAAAGAATTAATATGTGTATCGATTTTAATATTCACTATCAGGAGTGGTTAATTCATTCAAACAAAATTGATAAAGAAAGTAAATTCTATAATGATTTCAACACATTCGAGCTGAATCAGGTCGTAGATAATCCTCCTCGTGTTTAGGATATAAATGTGCAATCCTCAAACTCACTACAAAATCTTTAAAATTTAATTATTTTGACACAAAATTTTATGTCTTCAAATAATGAACGTAACTGCATGCTTTCAGCTGCAGGTAAAATGCATGGTGGGTTATTTTTCTATAAAATTTATTGTTGGAATTCTATTCTAAAATTGTACTGCATAACTTTTTGCTTTAAAATATATTGTTAATAATTTTTTGTATAAAATATATTCCTGGTAATTTTATTTTAAATATATATCTTTTTACTTTCATAGTGTTTTATTTTTGTTTGGAATTCACTATTTATCTATAACAGGGATCCTGAAACTACCACGATGGATCAGAGTAGATCTGGGAACAAAAGCTAAGAATTGATTCCAAATTACTCGAACACTCCCAATCAGAGACCTTGTTGCCGTATGTTCTTGTAACGGGGACCAGTTATTAATAAAAATAAAACTTACAAAAATTTTGATAAATCACCATATTATATATACCAGTAATGCATGCGTGTATATGTGTGTGCGTGTATGTGGGTATTTGCCTAAGTTCTCGGCTGTATTACTACATACACCCCTGTAAAATCTAATTTTTGATCATATTATTGGAATTTGGTATGATATAATAGTATGAACGAATATTAATATCTTCCTCTATTTCGTGTAGTAGTTCAATAATTGAAGTTTTATACACGTAACTCTATTAATATTCTTCCTTCCTAACGCAAACACACACACATACACACACACTCACATATATTTATAATGAAATGCTTGTGTGTGTGTATGTTTTAAGTGTGTGTGTGTTTTTTAAGTGTGTTTGTATGTGTGTGTGTGTGTGTGTGTGTGTGTGTGTGTATCGGTTTGAAGTGTCTTTGAATAATGCTAATGTGAAATAAAGCTTTTTATTTTTTGGGAACATTGCCAACGCTCTAGACCAATGCAGGTTGAAATTGGCAATGTCTTATGTGACGAAAGAATCCAATTTTACACACTTTCCAAACAAATGATTATCACACCATTTATTTAAACCATATTCATTTTTTCTTTTACGCATATGACACCCAATGTAGTGATATATTTTCAAGTTATTTAAGTTTGGTTCAAGGCCATTACACCCAGGTTTTTATTTTTTTAAATAAGATTACAAATTCTGAACATTTACGTGAAGTCAAGCACTGATAATAAAGTATAGTTACAATATCTGTTATATATATATATATATTGAAACTATTATATATACATACAATTTATATGTGTAATATTTAGTAAATTTTCATTCAACATGTGAAGGAAAACCGCTAGTGTTATACTGTTTCAGCCATAAAAATTACATTTTCTGATTAACTCACAAGGATTTCCTCTCGTACCGAAACGCCTATTCTCCCATATATATATATATATATATATATATATATATATATATAAGGAACGTTTATTCAGGGTAGGAACTGCCGACCCTGAATAAAATTAATCATCAGCTACATTTTTCTTCTGTGGCACACTATGCACCTAATCCAACAAAATTATGAAGGTTACTCTGATTAATATACATAAAATGGATAATATATAATTTTGTGTAGGTTTAATGCACAAATGTCACAAGCAGCCTATCTTGACTATATATATATACAGTCCACACAAAGTCATCACTGACGAAACCCTCTAGCGTCCCCACTATGGTGCGTATTTTTAAAATCATTTTCCTGTTAAGCAGTGACTTTCGGGAAATACCGAATGACAATTCAGAATAGTTTGAAAGACAAATTGGAAAGACAATTGACGGTAGGAGAGACTACAAATGTTACATGATTGGGCTAGCAACCCAGCATGTTAAAATAAAAGCGCTACAGACACAAGTACAAGTAAATACCCCCAAGGGATCCAGAGAGGGGGGAGAAGGAGATTCCTAATTGGACAGACACACCGGTTACGAACTATGGCTTACCTCAACAATCGAAGTTAACGTGCCCCTGGGGTAGGAAATGTAAAAATATACGCGGCCTGAAGATACATCAAACGAAAATGAAATGCATGGCACGTATTGACAATCTGCAACGCACAGGATACTCTCCTGGTGAGACGCAGGAAGAGCAGGGGCAGGATGCACACCACAGTACCAAGTCTTTCCAAGTAGGGGTCAATATATCCAGCAAAATAATATCAAGTGATTTTCGGAAAAAGATAAAATCGCCTGCAGCCGCTGATACAGACTCTTGGCAATCTTTTGATTCGGACGTCACCGAAATCCTGACAATAATTTTGAAAGGCTCCGTTGATAAACGACTGGAAATTGTGAGCAAAATAATCGTGAGCTTTGGAGCAGAACGATTTGGAAACATTGGAGAAAAAAGTGGCGAATAGAACCGTGAATCGAAGAGAAAATCGAGTTAAAAATACAGATTAAAATTAAAATCACTAAAAAAATAAAAAAAATAAAAAACAATACAAGAATGCAAAGCCCGAAGGAAAAGAAGCCTTAAGAGAACTGAGATCCGATCTGATTTGAAAGCATTACGAAGAGCCGAATGGCACCGCCGGAGGATGAGAGAGAGGATACGGAAAAGAGCAGCCTTCATATCCAATCCTTTCGGATTTACTAAACAATTAATGGGTGAAACTCGCAGTGGAACGCTACAAAGTAGCACAGAGGAAATAAACGCTTTTCTCAAAGACTCATTAAGTGACTTCTACCAGCATCAACAACTTGGCGAAAACCATTTACTTCTTACCCCAGATCCTCCATCAGTTGATCTTGACATAGGACTACCTAGCTTGGTTGAGTTGCAATTAATGCTTAAAAAAGCTAGGTCAAGCTCCGCTACAGGCCTGAATGGAGTCTCGTACTTAGTTTACAGAAAATACCCGAAATTACAACGTATCCTATGGAAGTTACTGAAGGTCATTTGGAAGAGAGGGAAGATAGCAGACCAGTGAAAGTATTCCGAGGGGATATAGATGCCCAAAGTGGAAAACGCCAAGAAAATCAACCAATTCAGATGTATTTTGCTGCTGAATGTTGAAGGAAAATTTTCTTCAGCTTACTAAATAGTAGGTTGTCAAAATATTTAATAATAAATAACTACATTGACACCGCGGTTCAAAAAGAAGGAGTTCCAGGCATGCCAGGATGCATGGAACATATAGGGGTCATTACCCAACTACTAAAAAATACCAAGGAAAATAAGGGAGATATTGCAGTCCTCTGGTTAGACCTTAAGAATGCTTATGGGGTAGCAGAAGAGGCTTTCATTTGGTACCATATACCCACTGTTGTCACCAAACTCATTTTAAACTACTATAAAGACTTTAAAATGAGGGCAGTAATAAAGACCGCAACTTCAGCGTGGCATAATCTTGAAAGAGGGATAATAACAGGCTGCACCATTTCAGCGACTCTCTTCGCATTATCAATGAACATGCAGATAAAAGCTGCTGAAGTGGAATGTCGAGGGCCAGTCACCAGATCCAGTGTTAAGCAACCACCGATTCGTGCGTATATGGATGCCATGACCATAACCAGCACGACTGCCATTGGGGCAAGGTGGTTGCTGAAGGGCATCGAAAAACTCATCGACTGGGCGGGAATGAGTTTTAACGCTTCCAAATCACGATCCCTAGTCATGAAAAAAGGTAAGCTTTCGGAAAACGAAAGATTTAAGCTCTTTGGGGATGACATACCTACAATACATCAAAAGTCTGTAAAGAGTTTGGGGAAGCAGTTCGATGAAACCCTAAAAGATTCAAGATCCGTAATATCAAAAAAGGAGAATCTAGAAGGGTTGATAAGTCTGGCTTACCTGGCAGATATAAAGCTTGGATTTATCAACACGTCATTCTTCCAAAAATACTCTGGCCTTTAACTATCTACGACTTCGCTTCCTCCAAGGTAGAACTTAGAGAACGAAGCATAACATCACGACTACGTTATACGGGAAAACAAACGCACTAAAACTCCCGTTTAAAAGCTTATATGAAGAATTTAAAGTAGCTAAAGTGAGAGCCACAATCCAGTACGAGTGTTCGAAAGATCCCAAAGTAGCCGGTGCGAGAATATCAGTATATACAGGTAAAAATGGAAGGCCTCGAAAGAATTGAATACAGCAAAAGAAAGAATCCGAGAAAAGGCAATACTAGAGAATGTAGCTACTGGACGCGCGGGCCTCGAGTTTTCACCTCAGAAAAATATGATAAACTGCAAGGAAAAAAGAAAAGTCATCATTTGCAGTAAGAAATCAGAAATAGCGAAGAAGAAAAATGAATAGCCATCGAAGTCGGGATGAGACAGTAAGGGGCATGGACCAAATGAAGCTCTATGTTGAGTCGCCAAATCAAATTGTCCGAAATATGGCACGGTGACACTGGATTACAATTTCTGATTCTGACAGTATACGACACCCTGCCAAGCCCCGCAAACTTACAATTATGGTATAAAACCGAGTCGCCAAATTGTCATTTTTTGGGGCGCAAAGGTACCTTAAAACATATCCTGAGTAGCTGTAAATCAGCACTGGCTGATGGGTGTTACAGATGGCGCCACAACGAAATTCTAAAAGAGATCGTGAAAATAGTTCAAAATACTATCAAAGATAATGTTTACAACCCAGAGACAAGGCAAGTAAAATTCATTAAAGCGAGCGTGAAAATCCCACAAAATAGAAGTTGACATTACCGTACATTTTATAGCAGATGTGGTTATTGCGATAAATCGAAAACTGTGTTCTATAGGCTTGATTAAAACCTCGTTTAGACTAACAGTCATTCGTGGTTGAGAGGTCTAAGACTGTAGCTTCCCCTATATAGATAGGGGACGCAGGTTTGAATCTTTCAAAATGACACACATTTTCGTAATAAAAATCAGGCCAGTAGATATCGATATATCATAGTTTAATTAAAAAACGGAATATCTACTTAAATACGAGTAGCGATAAAAAAAATAATGTTCAAACAAATCATTTCAAATTGTTGGTTGTTTATAACCAAGTTTCGTTAATTTCCGTAACACACACACACACACACACACACACACACACACACACACACATATATATATATATATATATATATATATACTAGCCAAATAGTGGCTAGTTATATCAGCAGACTGATATAAACCCAAAACAATTCAGCTGAATATGAAGTGCTAGCAATATGCTTAAGAGACCTGCGTAGTCAAAACCTTAGTAAGTTGTGTGTATTCTGTTTCTTAATATATATATATATATATATATATATATATATATATATATATATATATATATATATTATTATTATTATTATTATTATTATTATTAATCGTACAAACGCGTATTATGGCAAGAAATAAATTAAATTTAATACTTACAGGCATTTTGTAAAGATTGAAAACAAATATAAAAGACACAGGAAAAACGACTAACCGGTTTCTATACCAAGCTTCATCAGTCCCATTTGGAACTATTTATTTCATCCTTTTTTATAATATTTAAATGAGAACTTTTATTTCTCTGCCCAAATTTGAGTTCAGTTTGGTATCATTCTGCTTTTCTTACTACGCGTAAAGTCTACTTCCTCCTTATCATATTTCATCTATAATTTATATGTTTAGTTGTAGTTGTGGTAACAACTACATAGGAAGTAATTCGAAACGCTTAGATTGTAGAATTAAGCAGCATGTCGCATCTAGAATTCTTAAACCGGATGCCCGTACAAGCCAACTGGTTAACACACCCGGGTTAACAATTACCCAACATCTATTAAATAGTAGAAATTGTGTGACTGACTTTAGTTTGGCCCTGTTCTCTGTTTTGTCTGGTTCACACTCTGTGTTTCAGTTGCAGACATTAGAATCATTGTATATTCAGTCTAGGAGGCCTTCTCTTTGTAAACAGAAAGATTGCCTTCTTGGACTTCATATTATCAGTATCTAATGGTTGCTCATTTTTTTCCATATATTTCTCATCTCTTTTTTTAAATATTTTAAAAAGTTTTTTCTTCCTTGTGAGTGTGTTTTTCGAGTTCTTTTTTCTTAGTCGGTAGAATGATGAGAAATAGTTTTGTGAATCAAAAGACATGTCCCTGTTTCACTGTTTGTGCGTGTGTGTGTGTGTGTGTGTGTGTGTGTGTGAGAGAGAGAGAGAGAGAGAGAGTGTGTGAGAGAGAGAGGGAAGGAGGCGAAAAGCTACGTCCTGAGTGAGACAGACGACGGAAATGAATTCTTTCATTTTCTTTCTTTTGTGCTGACAGTAAATGAGTAGAAGGAGAATCAATGAATGCAGTGCAAAAGAGAAAATGAGTGAGAAAATGCAATATCGTCTACACTTGGCCTCCAAGTCAGATGACTTGTGGCTCTCTGATGAGAAAGCGAAACTACGCTATTTATATGTTTTTTAAAGATATAATCGGATCAACTTAAAGATTTTTCTCTTAATCCTGATTAGAAACTTGATTGGTAAAATTTGGTAAGCCAACTGTCTCATGAAAAGAGCCGTTTTATTGTGAATAAATGTATATTATTTTTCAAGTTGCTGATAAAAAGGTGTAGGTGTGTGTAAGCTCGGGTTTTCTGTGCACTCATTTATACGAATCCGAGAATAGGTATGTTGAGAAAAATCGTAATATACTGAAATGATATTGAAATTTTGGCTTGTCATGAATTATCATTCCAAGGACAAGATGAAACCGAAGAATCGAATAATAAGGATAATTTTCAGGCTATATGTAAAGCAATAATGGAATACCATGAGTGTTTAAGATTGCATTTAGATTTCATGAAGGAAAATGCCAACTGCACATTATCTGGACATTCAAGTGATGTTCAAAACGAGATCATCGATTGTATAGCTACTAAAATTTAAGGTGAAATTGAGGCAACGATTGAAAAGAACATTATTCGTTACTGTTATGTTAGATGAGTCAACGGATCTTTGACTGAAATCTTAATTGTCATGCGTTTTGCGATTATTTTATGAGAAGGGAAAACCTCAAGATTGTTTTGGAGATGTGCAGATGCCAGTAAAACTAGACAAACTGTATCGATGATAGAAAAGGTTTGAACATTTATTATTAAATTCAACTGTGGCCAAAAAAATAATCGAAAAATCTTATCGTGTATCGAGCGTGATTGTTAGAACGGAGCGCGGCAAAGAATTAAGGAGACTTTGGTGGAAATCTCCTATTTTTACATTGTCATACACATTCATATATCTAGTACTTTCTAAATCAAATTCAAGTATTTGTAAATTTTCTTCCAGTATTTAATTGTACTTTAACTTTTTTCTCAAAGTCGACGTCTCAAAAACAACATAATTTAAGATGAATTTTTTGTTCATGTTGAGCAAAGCTTAACAACAAAAGATAAATTTAGGTTTGTTGAATCTGAAACTTTTTCAGGCTTCCGATAAAGAATATCTATAGAAACATCTTGAATTTGGATGGATTTAAATACGAGCTGAAATTGTTTTATACTGCAGAGCTTGCAAATCAAGCATCAAGCATCCAAGAAGTCGAAAGAACTTGAACTCTGCCAAACTCTGGCAAAAATAATTACTACGTTTGATTCTCGTCATAACTACCACAATTGCTTCCTCTGAGAGATCGTTTTCTTGATTAAAGCAAATAAATGGAGTGCTTCCAAAGTTAAAAAAGACAGAGTAATTTGATCTACATTTCCATAACTTTTTTAAAAGGTGAAGGTTGATGTTATTACATTTTATAGCAAAGTGATCAATGAATTTGGCAAAAAAGACAAAGAATTCAACTGATTTAAAAATAAATTTTAAATATCTCATTATTTTTATATTTTATTATTTTCTCATATTTCTCTCGTACCAGAAAATTGAAATCATGGCAGGTTCGTTGCCAAGTTGTTGATAATGGAGGACATTGTTCGGTTGAGAGAAGTATCAATCTTGTAGTTTAGTGTGTTTTTAGAAGTGCATTTCATCATATTAAAATTAGTTAATATCACATTCACAGATGGATACGGATATTTTACGGTGGGTGTAAGGCTCTACTCTCCAGTTTCGCGATTGTCCTGCATCATGGACTGTATGAGGCACTTTTTATGAAATGACTCTAAATTTAATATTCATAATATGTATCGGGAAGAGCTGATGGAAGTAATCACAGAGAACAGTGTGGCAGTATATATATGTGTCTTTAATGATCATCACCAGTCTGATTAAGATGCCACAGTTAGGTTACAATGGTTCAAATAATATTTACATTAATTACAGGAGATACGAGAGAAATATCCAGCAGTTTAATTCAACGGTCTAATTTCCGTGGTATATGAGAGCAGAAGATTGATCAGGTCACTCCGCTATCACTGTGACAATGAACACGGACCCTCATCTAGGTTTTGCTAAATTGGCTGGAGGACGGGCAGTGTCTCGTGTGGCCTGATTAGTCATGATTTCAGTTCTTTTGTTTTGATCCATGGCGAAGTGACATGAAAGCATATATGAGTTTTATTCGCACGCAAGATCCTACCCTGGCCAATATAAAGAGAACTGTGGGAGGTTATCAGGCAAGCATGGGTGAATATCTCTCCTGAGCTTTTCTGACCATTTATGGAATTGATGCCATTCTTAGTTGCTACCATAAAGGGCATCGTTAAAGTATTCGACAACTAACCGATAACCTTTGACAGGTCAGCATATATATTCAAACACTTTCATTTTTTGTATGAGTAAAACTTTTACAGTTAATGCGGATATTATAATTTTCCATATGTAAAAAGGTAGGCAAAAAATGCTGTTCATTCAGCATTTATGATGGGTATTAAAAATAAATAATGTAGAAATAAAAGGTAAAGTAAAAGTGCTACGTTAATTGAAAACAAATGAAAAGATAGCAAGTCGTTGATGGATGTGTTGTTGGAACACGTGTGTTTCATTAGTAGCAGGCAACACCTTCATTTCTAATTGTTTTATCAAGTCTTTAGTTAGTCGTTTTGAAATTGTTGGGATTCTTTGCCACTTGTAGAAGCGAAATGAGTGTAGACGTCATAAGATTACGAGTGTCGTAGTAAAGGGGGGATTAAAAAATACATAAGGTTATTGAACAGGTGTGCGATGAGATCACGCAGAAGAAATGTAGAAGTAAATATTAAACTCCGAGCTGATTGAACAAAGCAACTGATCTTTTGATAATTATTTATTATTAAACATTGCAAGTATACTGGATCGAGAAATGGATTTTACAAATTTTTACATGAAGAATTATCTGTGTAGTAGAATTTATCGAGGCAATCCGTATTGGTTTAAATGTAAGCTTTCATGAACACTGAATACAAGCAGAGTTCTACTGAACATATATTCTGTCCTGAATATGTATTCAGGATAGATCCTTTAATAGGGAAAATGGATCATATCACATTCTGCCCTAACATATTCCTACAGAGGAAGGAAGTCCTTGAAATGAGCAAGCATTCTTTGCGGTCTGCGAGGCTGTGGCGGATTTCCAGAAGCATTACGAGGTTCTTTATCGTTTTCGCTCGAACTGGATATAATCCTGCTGCTTTTTCGTAGTCCACGAGTGAATTTCTCATCTTCTGAAGTATTGGTGGGTGGTTGTGGTTTCTTCTAGGAGATCTGTTTGTCACCAAACGAGAGATCAAAAGTTCAAGGATTTCTCATAATCTTCAGAAAGAGACCATATCTCTGTCTCTTAAAAATCTGTTTAACTGTTCTGAGGACAGCCTTTGCTTACGCCTCTGGGTCCGGATTCGTTCCCTGCTAGAGCCAAGTCTCTTAGAGAGACTCTGACTTCCTGACCATACGGGTAACGGACAGGCGCATATTAAAGGTTGGCATTTAGTAGCTTTACTTGATCTACCAATAATTTTTTTTCATTCGGTTGCGTGTGTTTTTTAGTAATATCATTCTGGCTTCGAGAGTCAAGGAGGTAGAGACGCTTCATTCGAACTTATTGGAAACGAGAGGAATTGTTAGTGTCTGTGCATAGCAGCGTTCTAGTAGCATGCAGGGCCCGTGAAAGCAATTGTTCCCGATTCTTTACAGCTACGCTTTTTATCAGCTGCTGATAATTCAGTAGTTTTCAAGATTATTCTGTTACACCTCTCTCACAGGCCCTTGCCTTGAGGGTAATATGCTGTGGCTCTACTTACGGCAATGTAAGTAGAACTCTCTATGTAATCTCTTCAATTCTTTTTTGCTAGCAACCGAACTACATACACAAGAAAGAGTGCCGGCAGCTGCGTTTTTTTAGGAATCGCCGTATGCATTAAAATAAAAGTGAAGCCCATCTGTCTGAATAAATATACGCGGGTAGACTGAAGACGACAAAAACTGAGCAAAGTGCCTGTATGTCCGTTCTAGAGGTTACATCTGGGGTGGGTCACGCAAAAGCAAACGGTGAATATTTGTTAATCATTGCGAGTTTTTGACGAAAACGGGCCTTTAAAATTTAATGTGATTCTTTCGTAGAGTTGTGTAGTTTTTATGACCTTGATAGTTCTAGGATAGTAGAACCGGTGCTTATCTTTAGCGCAAGTCTTACATGAGTTGTTAATCTCATTCACATCTACTGAGTGGGGAATGTTTCTGATTTTCCTCATGTGGAACATGCGTGTAATCCTTCGATAGCACAACTCTCTATGTAATTTCTTCAATTCTTCTTTGCTAGCTGCCTAGTTACATACACGAGAAAGGGTGCTCACAGCCGCGTTTTCTTAACCGGTGTGTGATGTTACGTCAAACGGGTAACACAAGAGTTTCATCCGCCACCTATCTTCTCATTTTTATTTTACTAGTCGTTTTCGCGAACCGACTGACTTTTTAAAATTTATCATTCATTTAAATTATCGCCTGAGCAAATAACGCCTCAATTTTCCCAGTAATTCTCCAATGGCACAATCCTCTTTCTCTATTACTGATTATCTACATTCAGATTCAGGGTATAGGCTTCCTCAACTGACAAGGTGGTTACGGGTCATTCTGAGACCTCTGTCTCTACTACCAGAGGTAGTGTATGATCAGGTATAGTAATATTTGCTTAGGCAATGACCCTTTTTAACGCGTTAAAAGCGTTTCTATACTATAGGAGATAACGGGAATTTTGATACAGTTGTTAGAAGGTAGATTTTTTTTTCTGAACGATATCCAATATATATATATATATATATATATATATATATATATATATATATATATATATAAACAAATATTTATAGGTACAAAATTTATACCTTACTTTAAAAACAAGGAATTTATTTAAAGTCTCAAGGGCTCTTTCGTCCAACATCTCACCATGAGAAAATTGTTGGAATTATAAATCAAACGAAAATAACAGCAAATTGAAGAGTAAAATGAAAGTGAAACGCTAAAATAAATATACATATAAATATATATATTTATAACGAGGGGAAGAGAAATTGCGTGTAAATACTTATCGAGGGACAGTTAAAATAAAATATTCCTGAACAAATGAATAGACATCAAAAATTTCATCTGCCGGCAAAGAGAAGGTTTACGTAAAGATATGCAGACTGATTCCAAAATCTTTAAATGATTATTGGAAACAGCTACATGTAAAATTTAGAATCACTCATTCTTATATGACTTAGCACAAGCTATATTCTCTACGATGGGTTGAGCAATAGCTGATTACATATTTGTTATCTATTTTTTCCAAAGCGTATTTCGGAAGATACATGTTGATTAACTCTTGTTTCCAAATGTAAGGTTGTACGCCGCACATAACCAGCAGCGCACTGGCATTTAAATTCATATATAAAATTATTTAATTTGCTGTAGGGAAATTCATCTTTACAGAAAGATGGAAACTCAGACCTAGTCCGAAAAATACAACGCAGAGCAACAGACGGAAAACAACCAGAAATCAACTTGCTAACCTGCTTAACTAAGCTTTGGCCATTATCTCCAATCGAAAGGAACTTCAAATAAACCGAACACTTAGAAGGCCCCAGGCCCTTACAAGAATGAAATTCCCTAGACTTCTTATTAAAAATATAATTAATAAGGACTTCCGGATAGACATTACTAAGGAAAATCTCTCTGATATTCTCAAATTTAGAGTCCAGTCTAGTAGAAGAACATATTTTGAGCGCCCTGTACATCAAGATTTTGATAAGATTAATTTTCCTTAAACATTTTACCTGTAGCTGGTTCCAATAATCATTTAAAAATTTTGGAATCAGTCTGCATATCTTTGCCGGCAGACGGATTTTGTGAAGTCATTTTTTTAAAATAAATTCCTTGTTTTTAAAGTAATATATATATAATTTCTATCCATTTTATATTATTTTTCAATATATAAATCGTTTGAAAATCGACATTGCTTTTTATAATGTTAAACATTTGTCACTGTATATTGTAATTTTCACTACATTGACTTCTTCGTCATTATCTGGATTATTACATTTTTGATTTTCTGTATAATAATTTATCTGTAAACCTTTTTTTTAAAGATTTTGTTTTAAATGAATTTTTTTAAAAAAACCTTTTTTAAAAAGTAATGTTTTAAAAAAGTCTTTTGGTAATTAGCTTCTTTTACATTTTTATGTTTATAATTTTACTGTCAGCTAATATGTGTTTGTGAATGTAAAGTGTCAGATGAGTTACTAATTTTCCTTTTTAAATTCATTTATATGTTTATTTATTTGTTTTTCTCTTTCATTCTCCTCCTCTTTAGCCGCTGTGAATTTTCTGTCTGTGTGTTCATATATGTCTATATTTTTTATGTCTTCTTCAAGGGATATAATATTCACTGCCTTTCTTAAAATTTGTCTTTAGAAGAAGTGAATTTAACTTTTACTTTAATTTTTCTAAGGTTTCAATCGGGAAAATAAATTTTAATAAATATTTTGTAAAGTATATTTGTTAAAGATTTTAAACAAAATTTACTTTTTTCTAAAACTTTTCTTGAACGTATAACATTTGTTCGAAGAGAAATATTCTTTGTGGATTAAAAAGAAGAAACAGCGGCAATTGTCCGGTCTCGTCTGTTCTGGAACTGAAAATTATCAATCCATATTCGTATATAAGTCAATTTCAATACAACTAGATATACATGTTTGGTGAAATACTGGTGGATATATATCAGTATGAGATCGAGGGTTTGATTGAAAGCGACAAGAAAGACGGGAAATTGCGAACTTATCAACATATTCATAAATGTCTTCATAAATATTTACAACTGCAGATTTTCACTGTATTAATATTCAATCGGGGAGATAAAAAACGCCATAGACCTCGATTATGTCAGTTACCTCTGACGTCAAATCGGTAAATGTGTATGGGTTGCGAGGTTTCATTTGTCGGGAAAGTACAATGATTAGAAAGTCGAAGTGATTCAATCAATAGAGGTGATGTAGGGAGCAAGAAATGAGTCAGTTTTGGAAGTGAAAGAAAAATGAGGCATGAAATTAATGATAAATAATGTTCCCTTAAAAATATTATCTCTGCGAAAGTTTAGCAAAGAGGCCAACAGAAGTATACACACACACACACACACACACACACATATATATATATATATATATATATATATATATATATATGCATGTTTTGTTGAAGACGACTTACAAGGCACTGAGATTAAGCTTTTATTATTTTTTCTTGTGTTGATACAAGTGTTTTCTTTTCTGAACAGTAATTGTGTAAAAACTGTCTGTTTTGCATTATTGAGTTCTTTAAAGAAAAGGGGTCGATAGGATGAATTCTTGTATGTTCTTTTTAGAATCAGATGCTAGGTATCAATGGGTTTTGTGAGTATCTATAGTCACACTTATCTATAGACGCAACTAAAAATACATATGATTTTTATTAAGTACTAACTTTCAAATGGCACGTGAAAAAACTTGGGCTCAATCTGATTATTCGTTTGCAAATTACATTTATTTAGGTGAATTGAAAATTTCCAAAGCAATAGAAAAATCTGAATTTTGTGTGTTGATGATGCATTGCCTTCTGATGGTAAAAATACTGTTCAAGCAAAGCAATGAATTGATAAGTGTTATTCGGACTCTGCTCCGTCGGAATTCCACGGTTAAGAGGTAGTATGCTGACTTTAAACGTTGTCCTACAGACACAAATGATGCTAAACATTCAGGTCGCCCAAAATCAGCTGTTGTCCCGGAAAACAGCAAAATAATCTACAAAATGTTTTTGGCCGGTCGTAAATTGAAGTTGCAAGGATATATCATAGGAGATGAACATATGAGAAGGCAGTGTATTCACTATTTTGTAAAAACATATGCAATGTGAAAGCTGTGTTCAAAGTGGTGCACCGTTTGCCCAGAGTCGATTTAAGACAACAACGCGTCGGCGATTCAGAGCATTGTTTACAACTTTATCAACGCAACCTGAAGGGGTTTTGGTGTAAATATGTGACAATAAATGAAACATGGACCAACTACTTTACTCGGGAGTCAACTCGGAAGTCAGCTGAGTGTACAGCATTAGGTGAAAGCCGTTCAAAACGACAAATGACGCAAACATCAGCAGCCAAGTGTTTGCCCCCCCCCCCCCCCCCCACACACACACGTATTTTGGAAACCGCAAGGTATTTTGTTCATATTCTACCATCAATAGCGAATATTATATCGCATTATTGGTGCGTTGGAAGGAAGACATAACAAAGAAACGGTCAGAAATTAAGAAGAAAAAAGTGATCTCTCACCAAGACATCGCACCGTATCACAAGTCGATCGCAACGATGGCAAAACTACATGAATTGCACTTCGAATTGCTTCCATATTCACTATATTCTTTAGGTTTGGCCGCCAGCGACTACTGGCTGTTTGCAGACCTCAAAAGAATGCTCTCGGGAAAGAGCTTTGTCTCTAATGAAGAAGTGATATAGGAAACTGAGGTATATTTTGAGGCTAAAGACAAATCTTTCTACAAAAAATGCATCGAATTGTTAAAATATTGTTGGAGTCTGCATAATCTTAGAAAGAGACTATGTTGATGGATAAAGTCAGATTTTGCCTAAAAGTTGTTTTATTAAGTAGGATTTACTGAGTGATATGTTAGACTATTTTTTCTAAAATAAATGATAGCAATATTAAATATACAGATAAAATCAGTAATACTTACATCTTCTACAAAACGAGATACTAAATATAAGCAAGACGATGTTTCTCTTAGAAATATCAACCCCAGACGCCCAGAACATGAAAATTAAATTATCTATTATAAAAAAATTAAAACAACTAATCTTATCAGAAAAAAATAACATCACACCCGAAAAAGCAGAACAAACATTATTTATTAGAATAAATGCCCCTTAAAGAACTGTGTTTCTGATCGAACCAAAATAATTATACTGTTCATACTACTACATGCCTATCTAGATGATTCACGTTAAACCTACCCCACCATAGCTCAAATAAGACTCATTTAGACAGACACGAAAGCCTACCACAAACCATTCGAAACATACTAGCAGAAAATACAAATATAATAACCTCATGAACATGTAAAAAAATAATGGAAGCCCTAATAATGAAAGAAGGAAAACCAACCCTTAATAACATTAATTACAAACAACGCCACAATATTCTGACCGCGTGTTTGGAAAATAAAATTATTCAATATCTTACGGCACATACATAAAAAATAATACGCATTCAGGTAGCAATGAAAAAATATCGTCCTTTATAATGGCTAAAAGATTAACAGAAAGTACTTGGTTAAGCAGTGATTTTGGATAGTTATTACACGCTTTGTCTTCCCAAAAGAAAACACATAAAAATTAAACAGAAAGCTTAATCACTGTACCTTGTCAGTCATCTTTGGAAGGAGGATTGTTTCCCAAATACAGAATTGACATATGTGTATGTGTGTTTCATTGAATAATATAGTCTCTACTTTATACTGATTCTTTCAAGTTTTCTAATTAGTTTCTTGATATTAGGATGAAATTCATCAGGGAGGGCGCTGTATCTTTTAAACCCATGTCATTTCGATCTTTTCCAAGATCATCTTCAGAGGTAATTTACAAAGAAAAACGTATTCTAATTTATATAGTACTTGCAGTCGTGTTCTCGTTATTCTTTTACATTGTTCCTTTAAAAGAATCAATCGACAAATGCTATTCTACCATGTCATGGTTTTATTTTAAGTGACAGATTGCCACTCTTTCAAAACTTAACATGGCTTTGAAAAATACAGTGAGTAAATGTTTCATTTATTTACATTTGTGATTAGATTAAATTGCTGTGTTTCTTTGGTTTAAAATAATGAATAAAAATTAACAGAGCATCAATAATCAGTCAGTTAAGTGCCATATGCAATACACGCTTGTGCGATCATGTCTCGAAAGAGACATGCATGACTTAGCAAAAGATTTTCCTGCAGTAGATTGCCATTTCTTTCCGCGGTAGACTGGCTGCTAGCTAAGGCTATAAGACACAAACTGCCATGTCATTTGACCAGTAACTAGAGAGAAGAGACGGATTAATACATTTTCTCAGAGTATTTGCGCGTAAGTGAATGCGAAGAATTCAAGTGGAACTCGAACTCGGCTCGCTGAGTTCTCGTTCCGAGCCAATATCCACGGCACCACAAGACACATCCTGTATTTATAATACTGTATGCCATTATAACGTCTGAAAGTAAAACCAACAGCAGATTACTACTGATAATATATTAGTCATATTTTAAATAGAATCATACATTGGCTTTAGATGTGTATATGTTGTGGAGATGAACACATCTCTCTCTCTAATGGTACTTAGACTCGTAGTATAACTACTGATGTAGAGAGTCGTATCGAGAGTCAGGGAAGAATTAGAAAAAAGTTAGTGAGAACAAGCCGGAAGCGAGCGTTATATCCAGACTACCGAATTTAGCAAGACGATGACGGTATGAAGCGATATTATAATTTTTCATTGTATTATCTTTAATACGTGCAACGAAGAAATAACAATATGCAATATTCTTTTGAGTAAAAGCTTGTAAATGCTTTTCAAATAATCTAAAAATATAATTATTTCAATATCATAGAGAAAATATTGATTTCCTCTTGTAAAAATTATCATGAGGTTTGTAACTAAATAATATCGAAGAGAGAATTTCATGTGTAGGGGTTGATAAATTGGGCTATTTTATATGTATGAGTAGATATATTTGCTTCACATTAAAATATTCAAGCCCAGGCAGAGAAGTTCCCTGTATTCACAGTAGAGTGGTTATACACAAACAAAATACCAAATAACAATGCAATAGGAAGTGTGGGCATGTGACTTGGTTTAAAATCATATTTGTGCAGTCTAACACTCAATCTGTTGTCTGATGCGATATTACTATGCCCAGAAATGAGAAATCGACCATCATCAGCCTTCTGTTCTCCTTCTATAGCATCTCTATATCATTACTTTTATATTCTTATACACAGAGAAATTAAGCATTTCCAGTAAAATTCACAACCCTTTCTAAAATTTAGATTTACTAATAAGAAAGTTAGTTCAAAACTTAGTAGGATTTGATTTAGATTTATAAAGGAATATATCATTTTTAACCTAAAATTGCAATTTTGTATGGGAATATAATATAAATATTGATTTCTATTTCTAAATTCCATTGGGAGAAAAAGGTTGATATTTCGAAGAGTAATACATCTTATTCATGCAGGAAAAATGTTGAAAACTGATTCTATTTTACTGTGTTATGTATTTTATGCAGGTTTTTTTAGGATTTCTGCTTCTGTGAAATAACAAATGATCAAAAAGGAAAATGGATAAAAAGAGTATTAAGGAATTTGTTTGGATCCAAACTGCAACAAGTCACAGCCATTCATTTTATGAATATACAATTTTCATGACGTTGCGCTGTTAGAAGAAGAAGAAGAAGAAGAAGAAGAGCGTGAAATGGATGAGCGCAGAGGAAAGGAACTCATTCTTCATTGTCAATTTTATTCAGAGGGATCTGCGTTCCATCCATAGTAATTCACCCAATTGCATAATCCTCATATCCAAAGACTACATATATATATATATATAATTTTGTGTTTGTGTGTCTTAGTTGAAATTCATTGATACATATACATATTCACACAAAATATATATAATATATAGGTTGTGTGAGCATATGGATATTTGTACAAACACACACACACATATGTATTTATATATACATGCAAAATATTCTTGCTGGTATGATTCACATTAAATAAATTTAAAAATATAAAGTTAAATTATCAACCTTATGTCAGATAAGTTTGAACTCACCGTTGCCTTTTTGCGTGTATGCTCAAAACTCGTAACGGTTAAACCACAATATATTCATAACAGACAACTGTTCATAACGGACAAATACATTAAATATATCCTCACAATCAACCTCCTGAAGAGGAACGTTCGATAAGATTGAAAGTACTTGGAAAAATAAAACTTATGAAATTACCAAAAGCGCCTTTCTTGGTATTTTCATTATCTTACTTAATCATGACTACAAGAGTATTACAGTAAAACAAATAGACATAAAAATAAATTATTTAATCAAACACACACACACACACACACGTATATATATATATATATATATATATATATATATATATATATAGATGTTTTGAAAATGATGAATTTAAAACAATTTTGTCATACATCACTTCTTAACGATTCAACAATAATGAAAACAGCGACATGGAAACAATAAACACCCGGGTAATATAAGGAGCGACGACTAAAATTAATGTATTACTAAAACAACAAATGCGTGTAAATAAGCTCCTAGCGACTATGCAACATAATTGTTTTACTTAAAGCGATCCGTGAGACACAGAACGAAGAAAATTATCCTTCTTCCTGCAAAAAGTTGGTTGCTGAAGCTTGATGTAAACTGCTTCTAAATTCCCTAAATGTTCAACCGACTCTGTGCAGCTCTCTAAATGGCCCGTCAAAAGGTTTTGAAGCGCATCTTGTGTTGTTAATCAAATGAAGTCTAATCACTGATTTGCAAACTGACTGAATCAAGCATTTTCTATTACTAGCTCTACTTTTTCTTATATCGAGAGGCACGTGTTGCGCAATTCGTGTCTCCAATTTGGTTAGCCGCACATAGTTAAATGTCAGACGTGGGGCGAAGTAAGTCATTTTTTTCTATTTCATACTCGCTAGAAACATGTTTACCCAGATTTGTTTTTTCTAGTATTTTTTTTTAGTTGTTACTTCTTTTTTTAACTCCTCGTGTTTATTTTTTGCAATTTCGCCGTCCTTTATGGTGTCCCAAGGAATGGTTCTAAAGAACTGTTGGATAAATAATGGTTCCTTTAAAATAATATGTTCCATCAATTTCAAATCCATATAAAAATTCCGTGGTATATATATATATATATATATATATATGTGTGTGTGTGTGTGTGTGTGTGTGTGTATGAGTGTGTGTGTGTGTGTGTGTTTGTGATTTGTATTTTAATTATATAAAGAAACAAAACGCCAGAAACCTAAATAGCAATGTACAAAATAATTAATAACTGCAGCGACAAAAATAAATGCCCAATTCAAGGACTTTATAATACAAAAGGAATTATTTAAAAAGCATTAGTACATGACATAAATAGTCAAAACACGTGTGAAAATTGAAATGAAAATATGGAAAAGACCCAGACTTAACTTGGAGTGAAATAAAAACAGCTAAGACTTACAACGGTAGTAAAATATGTAGACAGTGTCAGGAAAAAAAGTTAGCTATTATGTTATTCTCAAACAAAATGAATTACTAAATGAAGGAAGAGAAATTTAATCAAGTGAGACCATACCAATAAATAGTTATTAGGAACATATAATCATAGATGAAAATGTTCTAACTTCTCCTAAATATTGAAAATTGTTCATGAAAATCCTTGTTACGTGAGCGTTTTGAAAAAAATCCGGTAAAATCATTTATTGTAAATCGCCTGAAGACACTGAAAGGTAGAAACCTGAGTTGCGTAATAACACGTTTAGAAATTATATATATATATATATATATATATATATATATATATGCCAGATTAGATAAATTGCAAACATTGTATCTGCTTATTTTTAATAAAATCCATTCATAATGACGGATAATCTTTCGAGTTACATAATTGTAAACTGTTACTCTAAAATATAATTTATTATTCATTTCTCGATGTTTCTATGTACTTTAAATCTTCTTCCGAGATCATCTTAAGGGATGTGAGTTGTGATAACAAAAATAACCCCAAAACTATGTTGATAATAAATTATTAAACGTTTATATATATATATATATATATATATATATATATATATATATATATATATATCAACTCTACGTAATGTAATGGTTAGCAAATTTGATTGGCTAGAACTGAATACCTCATACTTTCGGCCTTGTACCACATCTAAGTCGCTGTTAGGGAATCCATATATATATATATATATATATATATAATAAAATAAAGTTTTAAGTTATGGTATATCTATAGATTATCATGTCTCAAAGTGATAAATATCAGCGTTAATATGGCGGTTGAGGTAGAACAAATCAATGAAGTTCCTAAGATATGTTAGTGTCATTTTTGCTTTGGCATGGAGGAGTGCTATATTTTCCTTATGACCCAACTGTATATATTGCCACTGCCGTACAAAAACTATTCTTAACTGTCACGCATGATTAGTTAAGTTAAGATGTTGTTTTGGTTATTCCTATCGACCCCTAAAAGCGAATGAGTTACGTCTCAACCTCACAAAAAGAAATTGTTACTGTATCAATAAGACCATTCAAAGCAGTTTCAACACGTGGAATTAATAAAATCACAAGTTTTCAGTGAACTTGAAATCGAGCGTAGAGACTATCAAGATTTATATGAAGAAAAGTGGGATAGATAGCTTCATTTAAAAAACTTACTGAATCGAAAAGATGATTTTGAATAATTGGCACGAAAAGATAAAACGACTAATTTAGAATTCACTAAAACATTTTTTATCAATCAAATAATCCTGACGTTTTCGAATTCGTCTTATATTTACTATAGATATACATTTTCGCATACATACATGCATATGAAGTGAGTGAGGGAGTGAGAGAGAGAGAGAGAGAGAGAGAGAGAGAGAGAGAGAAATGACAATTTCACTCTTGCATTTATATGAGTTTATTGTTAAAAAATGTAAGTATTTTCATGGTTTCATTTTATTTTGAGCAGACAGAATCCACAATGGCATCATCTGCTATGTTGTAGCAATGCAAAATATGCTGTAAAATGTGAAAATATTCGATGCAAACAAAGATACATTTTGGCGAATATTTTCATAAAATATTCCTTTCAAGTGGAGATATTCTGCTATTAAATGATTCACTGATAAAATGCTGTCGCTTCTTGGAACTTCTGTCTAGTATAATAGCAATCCCTTATACATGTCTTTCTCTGTGTCTATCTATTTCACTTTTAAAGAGAAAAAAGACGAGAGAACTAGATAACATATACAAAGATAAAATTACGTAATTAGAGAAACGTAGATAAGATCTTTTCAGAACTTGACTTCGTGAAGTTAAATTTACGAGAATATTCTCCATCTGCTGTAAATCTGCCAATATTAGGCGGGGTTCACAGAAGATAGGCAATTTTATTAACTATAGAAGCAGGAGAAAGATTGGTAACAAGAAGTGACAGTCTTTTTATGACGCTGTCACGTCTTCCATTAGTCGATTTCTCTCTAACCTAGCCTTATGCCTCACTTATATATTCATTGTAAGATCTAATCATTTACACAATAGTCAAGAATAAGCAATAATATTGGTAAGAATGAAATAAAATGTTAAAAAGGTGAGTAAGCATTATGTCTGTTCTACACTTTCTCTTTAATATTCACCAACAATTCCTTTCTACCTGTCTCCATTTCGGCGACCTTTCAGTTTGATCTCCTTTTGCAGAAGAACAACCTTTAAAATGCGCAGTCAGTACGCCTGTGCTGAGCTGCTCCAGTAGATGTCCACTTCCGGAATGCAAAAGAAATGTGATAGAAAACGAATTTGGCCAGGTTAAAGTCGGGCACCGCTAGATTTGACCTTTGCTGCTTCTTATACGACAGTGTTGCCTTAAATTGAAGCCAGCCACAAAGAAAGCTGAGAGTTTAGCTGCTTTTTACAAGTCAAAAGAAGTGGATGAGCATTTAGATATGAGAATAATGATCCGTCAATATGAATAGACTTTCACGTATTATGTTTGTGAGCATAAAAGAGATTTGGATTTACGTAGCTAAAGTGGGGTCCAAGACTCCAGCCACATAATAGGATCTGCATCGCTGTACACATGGAACTACTTCGAAGAAGATGAGGAAAACTATTTTTTAGGGTATTGTTGACCAAATTACATTAGCATAATATCTGGAAGTTTTGTATAACATCTTGTATGTCATCATTTAGCTCTACGTTCATCTTCGGCTGATTGCGAAATCACGTTACTTTTGCTTGTTCTTCCAAATAATTTCACGCATTGTGAGTTTTAAGCTAATCTATCTCTGCGCGCAGTCAACGTGCTGGATGTTTTTATCAAGACATCCTCACTAGATATTGATTCGTGAATATTGATGTCAATTCTGGTTTGCTGCTTCTGCCATGTATTTATAGATTTTTAATAAGATTCAAAGAAGAATCTGCAATGTTATCAATCTTGAACTGACATCTGGGCTTTAGTCATATTCCACTTGCCCTAATTTTGGTACTTAGACTTTATGAGTTTAAGCACAGTACTAGATAATCATTTTACAAAATGGCAGATGTAAACGTAAGTTCTATGCTAATAGTTTCTTCTATCGCACTTCTCGCTGGTGGAACTTTCTTCTGAACTTGTATTTTCGTGTTCAACATTCGAAACTTTTTTCTCTGAAGTTAAATCTGAAATTCAACCTTCCGTTTGAGATTTTTTATTTGGGGAAATTCTCTTTTTTGCGGCTATGATCCACTTGGAACAGATATAAATTTTAAAGACATCTTTCCAGCTTTTATTAGAGGCTTACATTTCGGTGTCAATATTGGTGATATCTGTGAAGTCAGGAAATATATTTTTAGATTTTTTTTTATTAAAGATAGCATACTTTTCATCAAAATATATAATTTGTGAAATATACATTTCTAGCGGTATATGTAACGTGTATATATATATATATATATATATATAGTCAAATATACATTTGTAGCAGTATATATAAGGTGTATATATATATATATATATATATATACTCTCATTACGATTGAGCTCTCTGGAGAAGAACATTTTAAAAACAGTTTCCACTTCTGCTATATGCGTGACTCTTCAGAAATGAATTGAGTTCTCTCAGTGATTGGCGTCTGTATACACTGCTTATATGCAAGACGTTCAAATTTCCCTTCTCTGATTCCATGCACTGATGGCTTAGGGAGGTGAGTTTTGATCCCGGCCAGAAGCAAGTGGATGTGTCTAGCCACACTGATGAGCTGTGATACAGCAAAACAGGCTTGTATGTGGATGACTAATATATATATATATTCAAAATAATAACTAACCAGACTCTGTAAGTATCTAAATCCTAACTTTATACAAAGATAAACTTCAAGAAAAACGAATAACCGACAGAATCTAATTCCGTGAACATCCGTCGCACTAAGGCGTTGGATAAGAGGGGGGAAAAAAGAAATCCGCGGAATAAAGACAAGACATACGATACTCCGCAGTAAAGAAAAAAAACCCAAACGGAACCAACCACAAAAAAAGAAGAAAAAGTGCTCGATACAAATACAAACAAATGCAAAAGTACAAATGAAAAGCAAAAGTAGAGCAAAGACACATAAAGAAAAAATCAACAAGATAGCCAAAACCTACCGCGGTTTCACACAACGGCTCGTCATTAATTAACCTCATTTCCTCAGACCACACTATATTCGTTCAATTCGCTATAAATAATTTCTCAGAATAAACATTTCTTTAAAATGAATTTATATATATATATATGTTTGTGTGTGCGTGTGTGTGTCTGTGTGTGTGTGCTGGGTGTGTGGGTGTGTGTGTGTGTGTGCATAGGAGAACCGTTACGAAAAGGATTAACTCCGACATATTTTAATTTATTTGTTTTAACATTTTTAATGGATACCCGTATTTGAGTAGATGTTCTGTTTTTTATAATTAATCAGTATATTTATTCGCATCTACTATCCTGAATAATTGAGGAACCTTGTTAGGAAAATATGCGTCCCCCAGCAGGACTTGACTCTTCTTAGATCTAACGTGTCTTAACCGCTCGACCACGTAGGATTCACGATTAGGATACAAAAACAATAGATATAAATATTTTAAAAAATCGGGTAAAAACGTGTTTAAAAGCACCATTCAAGCTTTTCTTCATCGCGAGTCCTACGTGGTTGACTGGTTAACCATACGATTACTGACCAATTCAAAATTGAGAAAGAAGTTAAAACTGATCAGTTCGATGTCATAGATAAGATTTTCATTGAATGGTAAAAGTCTTAACCTCGCAGTTTCAAAGTGAAATGTCTATTTATGCACAATACATTTCCTCATTTATTTAAGGTTACCCGAGTATTTCTTATCATATAAACTTGTGATTTCACAGGAGAGAAGATATTGGAATGACCAGCATAAAGTTCAAATCTGAATCCAATCAAAAATCTATGATTAATTGTGTAGATAAAATTATATGAAGGCGGAAAGCAATATGACAGCAAAGCATAAGAATATCAGACTGATTATATTATTGAAAAAAGAAAATACAGAACATCTTTGAAGGTTTTCCATAGGTAAGTGTCTGCAGGTGTTACACCAGGAAACTATCGTACAACTATCGCAAACAGTGTTATCGCAATTTGAAGACACTACAAAAGACATGTTTTTCTTTCCTGAAATGTGTAAACGTACATTTGGCGGACACTCTCTTTCATTGTCTCTATCTGTCTCTCTTTCTCTCCCTACACACACACACACACACACACACACATATATATATATATATATGGCATGTAAGACAATTTATTTCCAAGAACGGCCTTGTGAATCTTGAGTTAGATTACCTGGCAGCAAGGCCTCAGATCGAGAGATTGGAGGTTTTGAGCAGCGTAAAACCACTTATTAACTGTTATTGTTCCCAGGTTCACTCCGACTTGGAGTGGTAGCACCTGATAGGGTCTCAGCTATGGGCAAATAATGAACCATAAACCAAAACCAACAGTACATGTTTATAACAAATTGAAACAACGGAACGCTAAAAAATATAGAAATACATTTTATGATGTACAAACTATATATCTAAAAAACATGCTTTATTCTGTAACTATTAAATTGTGTAAAATTATTTATTTTCGGTTTTAAATGACCCATAGATTTTAATATGCTCTCAAACAAAACCAACCAAACAGCCAACAAACAAACCTTGTGAAGTTATTCACATTTTTAGATGGGGGTTTTATTGCTGGAAACATTCTTAGAATTAGTTTTCCGGATTATCTCTTAAGAAATCATTGATTTTAGGAAATAAACCCAAACACATGATCTAAATCCGGTCAATATGTTGAGTTGTTCATTTTTATTTTGGATTTCTTAGCCATGAACTCGCTAACAACTAACACGTCCTATACAGATATCAGTAAAAAACATATTGATTGATAGCTTGTCTTTGTGCCGTTTATTTGTAGTAAGCTGTAATTTAAGACCAATGAAACACACACGCATGTACTTAAAACTGGTAGCAAGAAAATTTTATTTAGTTTGCATTGAATTCTTTGTTTTTCACTGCATGACCTGATGTTTTATTTTCAGGTCGTAATAAAAACATCGATGTCATCACCCTATCAACCCTTTCTTCATTATTCAAGATTTCTGATGAAATATGAAGCCGATGTTGTTTCTACTCACCAGTCAAAATTTGAGAATTCAACTTTGTGGAAATATTTTTCATTCACAAATCCCTGGTTAGAATCTGTCGCACTCTCTTCCTATTTATATTGTGTTAGTCAGTTATCATTCGCACAATTACTCTTCGGTTTGAATGCACTAACTTAAGCAACCTGTCCACATGTGCATATTTTCGCTGTATTTTGAGCTGTTTATCTTCATGTCTCCCAGCCGTTCCGTGAACCGCCTCTCTCACTAAAATTACAGCGTCACTTGGCGTTGTTTTTCTCTTCCGATCGCATTTTTCTTTGTTTTGGACTGATAGAGCCAGTTTTCCATAGCCTTGAAGACACACAAAACCTGCCACCAGCAACATCCGCGATCTCTCTGTGTTTGTGCAGCGTTACAATTTTCGTACGCTTAACTGGAGTAACGTCCATCGTTGACAATAGCCGTAGGACAACTAATCGACAGTCGAGATGTGTCTGGGCGTGATACAAATATAATGCAATCAATGATGACGCAATATTTTTAAGCCCCAAAAATTTCATCATAGACTCAGAAAATAGATACATATTACTGCAGATCACATCAAATATCATAATTTGAGGAAAATTAGAAATCGATTACACTCTGTGCCTCCAGTGGATCTAAAACTGACTGTATATTGGAAAAAACAAAACAAAAAAGACAAGTAAAGCAGTTGTTTCAATTAATTTGCACAAGATATACTGTCATCATTTCAGGAAATAAAATATCTCACATCGTATTTAACAGTATTACTTGATTAATATAATCACTAACGACAGTAAAGTTGAAATACGGACTTGTGTACATATTAGAGGGCAAGGTTGAACCAAGTTTAAAATGCAATTAATTTAATTCTGATAGTTATTTACACAAATCCATCAGGTTTAGATGATTGACGCGGCATTACTACTTTTCATTAAACCCTTTTTTCTTTCTTTTTTCTAAGACAATACATAAGCAAGTACATATGTATATGCCCATATGGCATTTAACAATGACAAAGGTTTGTTATCAACGTAATCAAGGAGATAGTCAAATAGATATAAATAGAACTATTTAATTTCACGACTATATATTTTAGAGGTTGAACACTTTGACGTAAGAATGGTTAGTAAGTTAATTTTGCTAGATCAATTACTACTGATGAGTTTGATTCTCATTAGGTGCTCCACAATTTCGGCCTTTGTTACGCTAAATAAATTGCTATATATTTAGGAGGCATATCCGGAAAGTATATTATCTTTTTATATTAATGAGAAAATAACTTATCTGAAGCAAGTTAATTTATTTATTATTCCTTAATATCTAGTGTAAGCCACTAATTACTATTTGAAAGTGTACGAAAGCTTAATGAAAGAATAATAATATAGTTAGTCAGCCATTTAAATGCAATACATAATACACACTTGGATGATAATGTATCTTTCTTTTCATAACAGACTAGGCATACATTTTTCCAGTTGAAAGTTATGCTGTAGATTGGTTGTCAACCAAAGCTACAAGAAGCAGTTTGTCTTGCTATTCAACCCAAAGCTGTGAAAAGAAGAGATGGAGTCATATATTTTGCAAGTGTATTCGCGCAAAAGTGAATGTAACAAACTTGACTCGAATTCGAACATAGTTCTCTGATTTCTCATTCAGAACCAATGCCCATTATACCACAACGCAAAACTCTATCTTCAATGTGTTTACACAAATTCGCATCTTAAGTGAATTCCTTAAAGCATCTGACTTTTCTCAATGCTAAAAACAATGTTAAAATGACAAGAAAAATTTATCTCCAGTTCATTAAAAACAATCATGTATCTTCGGTGTAGTCCATTCCCTTTCTCAAAGAAACTACAGAGGAAACTTTTGATTTCTTTGAATTCTTAATGTTATTCATGACATTCAAACGTCATTTTACTACTGTGAAATTTCCGAGATTTTAAGAAAACCAATCTAGAGTGTAAGGATGTTGAAAGATCGGGCTGAGGTCATGTTCTACAAACAATATCTGTGTCAGACGTGAAGAATCTATTTGCTTGTTGTGTGTCTGACGTTCATCTAATATACAAGATCAGCCACTAGTGTCTCACAATCTACTATGTAACCTCATAGGAGTGTGCCTATTGCAGCATGCGAAATAAACGCCTTTTGATTGGATGAATAATAATTTCAAGACCGCAAAACGGAATTTTACATATTAAAAATTATTGATACTTGTCGAACGGAAATTATATATATATATATATATATATATATATATATATATATATATATATCTTTTAACTGTGTATGTTTGTGTATAAACGTATAGGCACACCAATATCCTCACGACTGGAAACGAACATCTGAAGATGGAATTAATGTTACTTGTTAAATTTAGCATCAATAATACTAGTTCCGTTTTAGGAATAAAGTAATAGACATTTGGCGACCTTTTTTTCCTACTTAAACGAACTGCCATGAAATCGATCAGCATTCTTCAATCTTGTTGTGTCCTCGTTAAAGGGTATTTGTAAATGCTGAATTTTTATCAAAAATGTCAATACAAAAATAAATAAACAGTTTAAATAAATATATTTAAAAAAAAATCGTTTAACATGATTTTCTGTTAAGTTTCTTACGATCAGCATCGGTCGGTTTAAGAAGCGATTAAGGAAAAGGGTAGATATTCCGGGGAAATGAAAAAATATGGATTTTACCAATGCGTAAATAATCGTTTTCATATCTTTTACGTTTTTTTTTACTTCAGCATGAGAACTTAATAAAAGCATATCATTATGTCCACCGATAATTTTCATATACGAACAGATTTTTTAAAAATCATTTCACCTAAAGCAAAGAAATAAAGGCACTAAAACGAAAGAGCTTAGTGACTGCGAAGAATATGAGAAAATGTAAAAAAAATTATGAAGGTGAAAGACCAACAAAAAACAGCAAACTTTCTTATCTCTCAATATTCGCCTTAGCTTTTAGAATACGTCTTTTGTGATTCCAATACATCTTCAGATCTCAGTATAATACTCTCCGTCCCCTGTTCGCATACTTCCCAGGTATTTAAATTTCTGTGTCTGCATGACTTTTAGTTTCCCCGATTTGTATTTTTGGGTTCCTTTTTTTGCTGATCTCTCTGGATTCTGTTTTTTGTAATTTATGTTTAGCCATTTCTTCTCGCTTTTCTTTGCTACATCTGTAGGAGGTTTTGTTTGTTCCTTTCGTGTCTGCTATCAGCACTGTGTCATCTTCTTTGCCTTGTCCCTTCAGAACGTAGGCGATCATGGACTTCCACTTGGCTCTGTCTCTTGTCGCTCTCAATATATTGTCTCTGGTTTTTTTTTATCAAAACCCTGCTCCGCTATCCATTTGCTAAGACATATCAAGTAGGTCTCGCTCTGCTTTCCCCTGTCTCGTTTTCCTTCTATCCGTCCTGTGAGTATTAAATTTTCTAGGCTCTCCTTCCTCACTACGGGTCTCAGGGACCTCATCTCTCTATTCCTGATGTTAAGTATCAGTTTTCTTCTTATTTGCAAACCTCTCCAACATGTCATTGTTGCTCACGTGTCCCGTCCATGGTGTTCTGTTTAACCACATTTCTGCTGCCTGAATCCTCTCCTTCATTTTTGATGAGATCGTCCAGCATTCACTTTCATACAGAAGGACAGATATCACATAGCAACCCAGCTCTCTTTTCTTAGATTTCCAATTGCATTTTCCTATCTCTCAGTACTCTGGTTAGCTTCTGAAATGCGCCCTTCGCCAGGCTAATGAGTCTCTAGATCTCCATGTTGCACTTTCCATCATCTGTCAAAACACTTCCGAGTTAATTAAATTTCTTCGATTTATTTTAGTTTCTCCGACATCTAGTTGTCCTAATGGGCTCTTCTTTTTGCTTATGACCATGCATTCAGTTTTCTTGGCGTTTATGCCCAGTCTATTCTTCTCGTTTTATTTTACTATCTTCTGTAGAATGTACTGCATTTTGCTTTCCGTGTCTGCTATCAGCATCATATAATCTAATATTGTTGAGATTGTGGTCGCCAATGACGAATCCTTGCAAGGTTTTTATTTCTCTCATAATTGCTTCGCTGTACAGGTCGAATAGATTGATTGAGGAAACACATCCTTGTTCTTACGCCCTTTTCTATTTTTGTATATCTGCTAAGTTCGCTTCTTATCCGTACACAAGCAATTTGCTGCAAATATAAATTCTTGATTATTCTAAAGTCTTTTCAGAAAATATCGCGGTTGTCGAGCGTCTATATTAAGTCATTGTGGCGTATTTTGTCGAACACCTTTGTGTAGTCTCTAAAGCATATATAAAGGTCATTCTGCATTTGTATTGCTCTTTCAGTTAGTGCTCTGTGCATGAATATTCATGCCTCGTTCCAGTATATTTAACGAAGCCACACTATTATTGTCACATTTCTAAGGTCAATTCTGCTGCACTCTCTGTTCATCAGAATCCGGATGATGATTTTTTTTTAATGTGGCTAAATAAACTGATTGTTCGGTGGAGTTCACATTCCTTTGCACCAGGAAAGATAGTGCTATAAAAATTGATCAGCTTAAGTCCTCCGGTATATTGCGGCTGTTATAGATTTCTTTGAACCTGTCCACGCAAACGCCTTCTAGAGACATCATCATTTCTATTATAATGCCGTTTGGTTCTGATACCTTGTTTCTCTTCAATTTGGCTATTGCAATTCCAATTCGGTTCTTGATATTTCTAATGGACTGTGTCATCTACATATCTTATAATGTAAAGACTGTGACCGCTAATGATGAATGCTGGCAGGAATTCTAGTTCTTTCAGAATTGTCTCGCTGTATAAGTTGAATAAATCCGGTGAGAAGATACATAAGAAGATACTTGTGTTAAACTTCTTTCAGTGTTTGTATATCTGCTGAACTTATTTCCTGTCCGGAGACAGACGGTTTACTCCCTGTATAGTTTCTTGTTTATTCTAATGGCTTTCATGAATACGTCAATGGTTGCTGAGCAGCTCTATGATATTTGTATTGTACTTTGTTGAACGCCTTTGCGTAGACTATAAAACACAGATATACGTCCACTTGCATTTGTATTGCGCTTTTCGATAAAAATGATGTGCATAAATATCGCGTTCCTTTTTCAGGTGTCTTTGAAAAAACCGTACTGTAATTTTTCTATCTCTGGCTTAGTTTTTATGTGGGTTTTATTCATTATAATTGATGCGTTTTTAGAAGACTGATGCAGCCTTACTTCCCTAAATTGGGCTCATTTTTCATGAACATGGGAGCAAGGAGAGAGTCCTTAGGGAAACAGTAACTATTGATACTTTACAACCATAGATTTCTGGGATATATAATACAAAAACAGCCACGTGAAATACTCAAATGATTTACTGAATACAAGAGAAGCGTTTGAAAGCAACGAGTAATCTATTTGACACGTCTTTTTGAATGATGATAAAACAAAAACAAAATTAATGATAAACAGCCAGTGGCTTCTTAGGACAATAAAGGCACAAAGTATTGGAAAAAGTTGACCACCAACGTACTGAAAACCATCGCATATAAAAGAAAAAATATTAGAAATATTTGCTTTCCCAGAATGATGCAAAATTACGATTATGAATATATTTTTTCAAAAGCAAAGCGTAAATGAAAAATGACCAAATAGTGAAAGAAAAAATGAAATTGGTTCCATAATTGTTAGTAAATCTAGAACTATAAAAGTACTATACTTAAAACACTAAATTATTATATGAAGTAATTAGAGAATGGTATCCTGCAGTGTCAATTATGTTTTTAGAATTTAAGAAAACAAAAACATTCTCAGAGAACTTCACTGAATGTCAAAATCAACTAAAGATCCCGAATAACAAAAATTACTTGGAAAATATGAATAGCGAATAAGTAACTATTAGTGTTGCCATTCGAATTCAATTCTGATAGAGTGCACTATGTTTCAGTTTCTTGCATTCTAGTCAAAATTAAACATCAAAAATTTAAATGCAGCAACAATATTTATTTTAGCTCCTGTTCTTTTTATCATTTTAATAATAATTTTCTTTTTCTTATATTCTTCACACTTAAGAACAGCTTACGTTTAGTGGCTTTGTTGATTTGGATTAGGTGAAATAATTACCAAATGAATGTTAGCTATATTTTATGAATGTGAAATAGCTTGAAAAATGCACGAATATAGTTGGGATGCCAAATGTTAGCTATAACTATAAGAGCTCGAAAGAGATTAACAGGGAACAGGAAACAACGTTGTATCAGAAGTGATTAAACAACAAAACATGGAAATTGCTTAACACATAAAAAAAAACAATATTAGGAGCCAAATTTGCTTGATAACGGATCAATGTGTACCAAACGCAAAATGAAAATGGCAGAATAGAAGATATGATTAAACAGGGGTGCAAAACGCTGGGATATTGCAGAGGGGTAGCTGAGTCATGGTCATCATGGGAAGATCTTGTAGATTTGTCCTGAAGTAAACAAGCACTGACTAACCTACTGACGATGATAATATGCCAAACTAAACCAAGCGAAAGGGCATATATGTATGGACGGGCAGAGATTTATGTGTTTTATTATTAATCTGCAAAAAAGAACTGCTTGCTTATACAAATTAATTTATTTTAATTCATGTAAGCCTCAATATATATATGCGTGTTTGTGTGTGTGTTTGTAGGTTTGTGTATGTGTGTTTATATATATATATATTTATATATATATATATATATATATATATATATATATTGTCTGAATATCTTTTTATGATCGGTTTCTGTGGATATTTTGTGTAGTCGAGGTTAGTTTTGAAAGTTTAGTCTAAAGCACTGGTGCATTGAATAATTCCTCTGTTTACAATTTGGGAGGAGGTGAGAAGGAGTGAGCGCTTTGTATTCGTTTTGGTGTCTTTGAGATGTATGAATAGAAGTCTTGGCGGGAGGAGAGAGAGAGAGAGGAGTCGACGTTGGTTGAAACGAGTGAGAAAGTGGAAACAATATTCTTGCAGAACAGCAACTCATATCTATTGAAGATGCGGCCAGTCACAATAGGTACTGCATA
The DNA here is from genome assembly GCA_037127315.1 of Ascarosepion bandense. NCBI lineage: Eukaryota > Metazoa > Mollusca > Cephalopoda > Sepiida > Sepiidae > Ascarosepion > Ascarosepion bandense. The sequence goes on from JBBBDQ010001536.1 coordinate 2,799,356, forward strand.
AGAAAGAAATCTGATAAACAAAACGCAAATGAATTCAGTAAGGCAACCTGAAAGAGATTTCCAATTGGAAAAGAAATTATTTGTCTCAGTATGGCATCTGAACGATATACGATGTCGCTTTCAAATTATTGGCATATTTTCAAGAAATTACAATTTATGGAGAGCATTCCATAACGATTACTAATTCCAGCACGCTCGAATCAGCCTGTTATTTCCATCTTATTTTTAAAGATGTGACACCGTCATCCGAAGACGTATTGGAATGAGAAAAAGAATGTAATCTGAAAGCTATAAGAAATAATGAGAATGTTTTAGATCAGAAGTTTAGAAAAGGAAGATGAAAAAGAACATCTACCGAGACGTTTTAAAGAAACAAAGATTAATTTATATAAAAATAATAATAAAAGTACTAAGTAAGGAAAACTGTTTCTGCAAGTTCTTAAAATAAAAACGCATTTCCGTTTTAAATTTGACATGAAATTTAGTGAACTTATTTATGTTTATCGAACCTTTATGCCTTTCAACTTTATAATTTCATCTCACATTAACTGCTTTAATTCTTTGTTTTTAGGGTCAAGAATTATTAAGAGAATTCTGTAAAAACATACATACATATAGAGGGAGAGAGAAGGAGAGAGAGGGAGGGAGAATAATAAAGAAAATCTTATGTATATTTGTCCTCTAGTGATGGTGCAATTATCATGAATATATCATAATGCTATATTCATAGACAAATAGTCTGAGAAAAATCATGGAGAAAGAGAAAATTAGAGTACAATTACAATGATCCAGGCTACGGCATTATTAAAAATGCTAGAATGCTAAAAATATGTGGGATAATTAAAGAGAATTGCTATCCTTTAATCTCCAATGAAAGCCACCAGATATTTTGTATGTATGCCTAATGAATGAATAATTGAAAAGTTCAATGAACGAACGAAAAAAATGAATGATAATAAAAATAATAAAGTTAATAATAAGATTATTGATAAAGTTAATACTCATCTATGGTTACGAACATCTGAATTAAAGCCTAAAATTGAAGGTTTTATACTTTCTTCTTTATTTCACTAGGAACATTCAGGCAGATATCATACATAATAACGTGGATCCAAAATGCAATTTCTGTGACAAATACCAATAAAAAATAGACCATCTCATCTCAGGATGTTCTGCACTTGCTCAAATGCACATATAAATTGTCACGATAAAGTGGGACAATATTTACACTGGACAATGTGTAAACACTTCATAATATGTAAATAAACTCTAGTATGAACATCATTCATTCGGTTACAGAAATAGAATATGTCACCATTCTATGGGATTACACCATCTACACTGACAAGAAAAATGAAGCCAATAGGCCGGACATCATTGTCCAAAATCAAAAAGAAAAAACTTGCTTAATAATTGATAAGATATCACTCAATAAATCGCGGGCCTAAGTAATAAAACAACAACTTTTAGGCAAAATTCGACTTTATTCAACAACATAGTCGCCTTTTAGAGTGATAAACTGATTCCAACGCTTAACAATTTGATGAGTTCATTTTGTAAAACGATTTGTCTTTGGCCTCAAAATTCGCCTCAGTTACCGCTATCACCTCTTCATTGGAGCCAAATCTCTTTCTCTGGAGCATTATGTATAGGTCTGCAAACAACCAGCAGTCGCTGCGGGACAGACCTGGAGAATAGGGTGGATGCGGAAGCAATCCAAAGTGCAATTCATGTAGTTTTGCCATCGTTCCGATCAACTTGCATTGTCTTGGTGAAAGATCACTTTTACTTCTTCATTTGTTGGCAGTTTTTTTTTTGGCGATTTCTTCCTTTAAACGCGCCAATAATGCTACATAATATTCGCTATTGATGGTTCTTTCTTTCTCATGTTTTTGCGTCTTTGGTCGTTTTGGACGGATTTCCCCTGCTGCTGTCCACTCGGCCGACAGAAGAGCATCCATGTTTCATCTAACATCCCTTCTTGTTGCTTTGAACCAGTTGCAAACAACCATCTGAATCGTAGACGCGTTGTTGTTTTTGATAAACTGTGAGTAAACGCAGCACCCACTTTGAACACAGTTTTCTCATTGACAAATGTTCATGCAAAACGGTGAATACCCTGCCTTCTGATATTTTTATCTCCTCTGTTATCTCACGCAGCTACAATTTATGATCGGCCAAAACGAGTTGTGGATTTTGTTTTAGTGTTTTCCGGGATACCTCTGTGTTTAATGCCAGCATACCACCTCTGAACCGTTGTTTCCGACGGAGGAGAGTCCAAATAACACTTATCAATTCACTGCTTTGCTTGAAGAGTATTTTTTATCAGAAAGCAATGCTTTATCAATTCACGAAATTCAGACTTTTTAATTGTTTTGAAAATTTGCAAGAGTAGCCTCACTTAAATAATTTTAATTTGTAAACAAATAACCCATTTGATCCCAAATTTTATCGCGTGTCATTAGAAGGTTAGTAGTTCCTAAAAACCATGAGGATTTTTTATTAGTAACACCATCTATATGTCAGGCCCTGGAATTATTGAGTGATGTGTTATAACTTTTCCAGCGGATCGTAACATAGCAAGAACGTAATTTGAAAAGCTCTTAAATTTTAGAGACCTAGAATTTGAAATAGAAAAAATTTGGAAATTGAAAACAAGAATAGTTCCAGTGATAGTAGGTGCACTTCGAATAAAAAATTGGAGCTAAACAACATATTGACAAAATCCCTTGAAACCCCAGCTTAAGAGATATATCAGAAAGTGTCTTTGTAAGTACAGCCAACACACTAAGGAGAACGTTGTCTTTGGAACGCTAAGGATGTTATGGGGATAAAAAAAGATATGAAATGTAGCCATAACAACAAACCGCAACCTGCCTTCGTTATTTCTGTAGACTTGATAGGTAGTGTGACCATAGCAAAAATTGAATTATGATAAAAATGATATAATAATAATAATAATAATAATAATAATAATGTAGCGAGTCAGTCATGTAAGTGCCATACGTGATACACACATTGACAGTTATGATCCTTGAATGACTAGACATGAGATTTTCCCGCAGTAGTTTGTTGTTTCCTTTTTCGGCATATTGGTTACCAACGAAGGATATAAGACCCAAGGTTTTGCCGAAAAGAAAAGACACACTTTTCTGAAGAATTGATAACAGGGAAATAATGCACAGTGTGACACAAAGTATCACCGAAATCTTCCTCTCTTAATTCTGAAGTTTTCTTTTCTCTATATATGTGGGTGGGGGCACCTCGACGCGATGTAATGGTTAGCTAGCTGGTCTCGCTAGGACCTATTATAATTGCGTAGTGAGTTCTATCCTCACTGGGTACTCCATACTTTGGGCCTTGTGCCACATCTAAGCTGCGCTTAGAAAATCACTATATATATGTGGTGGGGCGATAATAGAGACAGTTGGTTTGTAGAGTTGTTACGTGAATATGTCACCCACAGGTCAAACAAAATCCTACATTCTTAATGTTAATGCTTTAATATAGACCTGCTGTACAATACCATTGTCGCAATATACTCCTCCTTCTGAATGAGTTTGTGTGCCAGACTAAGGAAATAGAAAACGGCTCATTATTTCAAAAAATATAATCATAGGAAACAAGAAGTACTGACAATTGCCTCTCCAATGTTCGCTTCATATAATTTGCACGATTTTAATGATATCGGTAAAATAATTGGACAAAGAAAATAACAGTCTCAATGCTCTTGACATGGGATTTGCGCAGTTGGAAATTCAAGGAAAGGATGAAACTGTCCAAACACCGAGAGTGATAGGATTGGTTACTGTGCTAAGGAAGACACTAAGAAGACATAAGCAGATTTTGCCTGTATATAGGTATATCAAATAATTAATGACATATCTCTGTGTGTAAATTACTGTTATTTAAGAAAGCAAGTCAATGGTTTAAAATAAGTATACATATAAGTTTCTCAAGAATTCTGATGTGACTTTATTTTAGATGGAAATTTGAATATTCTTTAAAATATTTCAGTTAAATTTTCACTTTTCAAAATAATAATAATATTAAAATTCTTCTTGATCCTCCAATAAGTTAATAAGTTAGTTAGTAAATTCGTTACGTCTTGTCATTACCGCAGATAAATAATAGACCATACCGTTTTAATTACACTGGAAGTAAGACGAAATATATAGTATAGTTCTTTGCTCAAAGCAGAAGAAAACATATGTGACAGACAGAACACGGCATTCGGCATGGTGTAATAGTTAGTAAGCTTGTCTCACTAGAGTAGTTACGATTGAATAGTGAGTTCAGTTCTCACTTGGGTGCCACATATTTTCGGTTTTGTCCCACAACTAAACTATGCTTAGCAAATCACGTCGGCCCCTTCGACTTGGCGTAACGGTTATCAACCTTGTTTTGTTATAACAATTACGACAGACTACTGAGTTCAATCCTTACTGGGTGCGCCATACTTTTTGCCTTGTTTCACATCTAAGATAGGCGTAGAAATTCGCCATAATAGAAATAAAGAAAATGAAAAAGAAAGAAAAAAAGCAAGTAAAGGAAAGAAAAGCGAAAAAGATTGGAGGCAATAACGTTCTCATATGTTTAACTTGTGCTTCAAGGAAATGAAAAATCTTGAAAATTTTGAATACCCTCATTTTTGTCCTCTTCTTTTAACGATTTACCTTTATACTTATGATTGGTTTTGGCAACAATTTGTTAACGTTTTTAATTTCAAATAGGTTTTTTTTTACTCGCAAGTAACTTATTCAATGATTAGTTTAAGAATAATGATTCATCAAAAAATGAAAATAGGAAAATCATAAAGTATTTACAGCTATTAATGTTATTTCATAATTATAGTTTACAGATGTGAAAAAAAAGATGGCAATATTTTAAACTTATATCAGGATGACATAGGTCAAGTGGGGTTATTTTTCTTTCTACTAATTTACATATATTTTTGACTGTTGTCTTTTCTGAAGTAAGAAAGCAGTTTTAATAAAGCGGATGAAAATATGAGTTTTCTATTGAAAAAAAGTAACGATTCCTTCCGTCAAATAATTTACAATGTTATGCTTACCTATTGTATAAATGGTATTTTTGAGGCGAACAACAAATACAAACCAGAATCATGTATAATATTTCATAAGATTTCCATAATCGCGGTGCCTTGTTGCCACGTGATCTCCAGTATGTGTGTGTAGCTAGATTCGCAAAATAATTAAAACAATTAACTTCTCTATTATTTATCTGAGGTAATGAAAAAGCGTACTAAATAACGGAGGAAGAATTGGTATTAAGATAACGATTCTTTATTTTTTTCCTAGTTTATTTTTAGCTTCATATTTGTCATGTTCATTTTTATCAACACAAATATGTCTCTTCTCATCCAGTGTCTCTTTGATCCGTTTTTAGAAATCTTTTTATTCTCTATCTTCAACAGAATCCATGTTTCTGCTATTATCATAATCTAAACCGGCTCCTTTTTCTTCATTTCGTTTTTTTTTTGTTCCTTGTAAGTCACGCATCTTTTACAGTAAAGAATATTTTTCAGTTTATTTCCAGCTTATATTTGTCAGGATTACTAAAAATATCTACTTTTGAATGGGAAGACATTTTATTTTCTTCTTCTTCTTCTTCTTCTTCTTCTTCTTCTTCTTCTTCTTCTTCTATGTGACCTGTCACTTCAGGACGTAGCTGATCATGGCCTTCCACGTCTTCCTATCCATGATGGACTCTTAGGACGCTTTCTCCTGTTACCCAAGACAAACCCTGCTCTGCCATCTACGTGATCAGACCAGTCAAATATGTTATCCGCTGCTTTCCCTTATCTCTCTTTCCCTCCATCTGATCAGTGAGTTTCAGGTTCTCCAAGCCTTCCTTCCTCATCACATGTCTCAGGAACTTTAGATGTCTCTTCCTGATTCTCAATATTAATTTCCTTTTCGTTTTCATCTTAACCAGAACCTCATCATTGCTCACATGCACGATCGATGATATCCGCAGACACTATTGAACCATATTTCAGTTTCTTCGGATCTCACTGTCGCAATTTTCGTCTTCTGTTAAAACACTTCCCAAGTATTTAAATTTTTGAATTCAAATTTACATCTTTGGCCTTTCAATAATAGAGCGCGTGCCTCCAACGAAGAAATCGATTCGGAGGCAAAAATCTTTTGGTAGTAAGCGCGGAGAGACGCACACAAAAACATGAATGCAGATAAAACTGGAAATTAGAATGCTAATTATTATTATTAGTCAAATTGAGACATTTATTTATAAAACAATTTCAGTATTATATACGGATATATATGTCGATATATATATATATATATATATATATATATATATATTGAATTAAAAGTTATATAGATATATGTATATATATAGTGTTGAGTTGTTATAATACTTAGTGCCAAGATTATTATTTTTTCAGTGGTTTACTGATAAAAAGATATTTTGGCAAGCAGGCCTGTTGTCGCGAAGTGCTCAATATCAACATACAGACAGAGCATTAGTAGAATTAATGTGGAGAATGTTTGTCATTTGACTGAGCAGAATCAAGCAGACTTCGACGTTTCGTGATGGCACCATTATGATGTCTTCACTCGTCAGGGCCTAATTTCAATTTGATGTTGTACTTTTATTTTTATTTATATGGAGCTTTGTGTAATTTGATATTTTTGTATCTTAGTGAATTCTACGGGTGGCTAATTGCTTTTGTTGTGTTGATTCTTTTTAATGTTGCATTATTTACAGGTGGTTAATTTCTTTTAATGCTTTATATTGAGCTGGTCGTTGATTTTTTTTTGCATTTTATTGTGTTAATTTCTATTTAGTGCGCTTAATTGCTTTGTAAGGAGATGTTTTTTCTTGTTATTTTTGCTGATCTCTTTTTATTGTTTTAGGTTGACATTTTTCTTATCGTACCCACGTAAACGTTATTTAAAACAATTACATTAATTCCATATAAATAGGAATAAAGCCGGAACAAAACAGCAGCTTGAAATTAAAGCCTGACGAGTGAGTACCAAACAGACAAATACAGAATGATAGAAAACGAGACATTATCCAGTTCACTTAAAAGTAAAAGATAAAATAGGACAAATATTTTTTAAACTGATCGATAAACAATTTCCTAAAAGATCAAAAGTAAACAAAATTTTTAACAGGAACACAATCAAATGAGTTATAGCTATAGTAGTAATTTAGAAAATTTCCGAAAGAAATAAAACGCTAGAAATTTAAATAGTATTGTACAAAACAAGATAATTAATAACGAATGTAAATGCAGGGACAAAAATAATTGCCCACTTCAAGGTCATTGTAATCCAAAGGAAGTCATTTACAAAGCAAAATGACATGATTTAAATGGACAAAACAAAAGCTATATTTAAAATAGAAAATTTATGTAGACTGTGCCAGGAAGAAAATTTAGCTATTATTTTATTCCCAAGCAAAAAATGAATTACTGAATGAAAGAACAGAAATGACTAAGTGTAACCATACTATAAAATACCTACTAGGGTCATACAACCGTGGATGAAAACTTTATAATTTCTTCTAATTCTGAAAATAGCGCGATCAAAAAATCCTCGTTACGTGAGCGTTCAAAAAAATCCCTGTTACGTTATCGTTCTTAAAAACGGTAAAATCAGTTATTGCAAATCGGCTGAAGACACCAGATGGAAAAAAAATGTCGCGTAATAACTCGTTTACAAATGAAGAATATATATATATATATATATATATATATATATATATATGAATTAAACATCCATAAGTAAACATTTCTATGTAACTCAGTTCTACACTTCACTAAACTTAACATTAAAAATAGAATGTCTTCCCTATACGTACTAGTAAATGCTTTTCATGATCATTTTATCACTTCAAATAAATAAAAAAAAACTTGTAAAAATGAATGTCCCCTTAATTATAAAAGCGAATGCCCACATAGTTATAAAATAAGTGTTACAATAACCATGATTTATTGTGCAAAAACAACTTCCACTTGTTTTATAGAGAATTAAACATTATAAACAAATACATATCAATAATAGTTTCAAAATCCATCTTGTTCATGAAGAAATAAGACCAGTCTTAAAGAAATTAGTATAATCAACAACTTGATAAAATCAAAAATAAATCTCCATTAAATTGTTTTATTGTAAACAGATGCATCGTAATTATAAAAAAAAACTCTACTCAAATTAGAATCCGTTATTATGAAAAAACGGCGTCAATATATCTGGCCTATATTGATGGTGTTGTATTTATTAAAATTTTTAATTTCTATGTGGTTCAAAAAAATTAGATAATTTATGACCGAGAGGCGAGTCCATCGATATACCGTCTGCTTACCATAGTGATAGTAAAATACTATTTGTGTGGTGAAAGACAGTAAGAGTTGACGTAAAATACATCTTATATATGTATATATATATAGGACCTGAAGATTGTGTTTAAGCATGAAACAGAATGTTTCCGTGGGTGTTGACTTTCACTTTTATAATTACATAAACTCTATCTTTAGTGCACTTTTACACATAAATGTAGTATGTATCTTTGCGTAATAGTCGTTGTGGTGCAGTGGATATTGGTTCAAAACGAGAAATCGGGGGGCCGAGTTCGAGTTCCAATTGAATTCATTGCATTCAATTACCTGTAAATATTCTTAGGAATGATATCAATCCATCACTTCTTCCTCCCGCTGTGAGTTAAATAACAAGACAAGTTTGGTTCTATGGCTTTGTTGGAAACAAATCTACCGCAACTTTTTCTACCCAGTCAGTCATGTCACTTTCGAGACATGATCACCCTAACGTTTATCTGAATGATAGCATATATTAAAACTTTTTATCAGTTCTTTTGACGATATATATATATATATATATATCCGGTAGTTAGTAGTACTTTTGTCCCACGTCACTCTTCAAGAAAACCGTTTGCAGTCAGGCACATGAAACAGAAACAGTACCAGTGTCATTTACGATTCCTGCGAGTTTTTCTTCTGGATGACATTCATTTTCTTTTGTTGGGGAGATCACTTGTTTAATGTTCTCGTTTTTTATGCAGTATGCAGTGCGCACCAAAGACCTGGCCGATTAAGAAGTTGAATTCGAACATCTATAAAGGTGTTTTTTACACCGAAATTTATGAATTGGATGCTCGTTATTAACACTAGTGTATTTTATTATTTTGTTAAGTTAAATTCCAATAACATTTTTTTATTTCCAATATAAAAACTTCCAAACGATTTTGATTTGACGACTTACCTTGATATTGAAATTATTAAGTAATTAATGAGTACATTCTACATGCGTATAATGTGTACATGCCAATATGTTTTGAATACACGATAGTGTTTTATTAAAGGCGTAATAGTAAATGTTATATTAACTAAATTTTACACAATTCGACGTCTGTGAGAGTGCAAATAGTTAGACGGCAAATTGAAATCAATGCGTCTCGTCATATTTAACCTTTTTAACGATAAAAACTCTGCGCGTAAAAAATAATTACAAAGAGTTTTTAAACTGACTCATTTCCGAAAGTTAGAAATCTGATATCTGGTGATTAAAATATTGATTTTTAGCAAATGTTACGACCAAAGTGGAAGTGCGTTGTGGTGTAATGGATATCGGTAAGAGAAATCAGTGAGCCGAGTTCGAATTCCAGCCGAATTCGCTTCATTCACTTACGCACAAATACCTTTGGGAAAGTTATTAATCCATTTCTTCTCCCACCCGCTATGAGCTGAATAGCAGGGAAGATTGGGTTCTTTAGCGTTGGTTGCCAACCAGTCTACCGCCGAAAGTAACCGCAACCTACTGCGGGGGTAGGAAGAGACAGGGGAAAGCAACGGATAACATATTTGAAGGACCTAATCAGGTGGATGACGGAACGAGGATTGCATAGTTTAACAGGAGAAGGCGTGCTCAGAACCACTAGGGATAGGGAAAAGTGGAAGGCCATGATCGCCTACGTCCTGAAGGGAAAATGCACATAGAAGAAGAAGTCTGTCATGTCTCGAGAGAGATATGATCGCCAAAATATGTATCACGTATGGCAATTAACTGGCGATTCAAGAAAATTTTTCAGTAGATGATTAAAAAGCAACAAAAACAAAAGAAACATGATTCTTTAATCTTTGTTAAATTTTTTTATCAATAATTCTATCACATTTATATTTTAGAATATACTGTTAATAGTATATTAATTTCATGACATCAGAAACTAATTTATTCTACTTGTAACTCTTTTATATTTTCTGAGATAATGCTCGAAACAAATGAATTATATTTTGTCGATAAAACAAAAATTCTAATCACAGGAAATTCTCTAGAAGAATCCTAGAAATGTCATTATTTAAAGTAATTTTCTAAGCGCAGCTTAGATGTTGTACAAGGCCGAAACTATGGGGCACCTAGTGAGGATTGAAGTCACTACTCAATTGTAATGATTCTAGCGAGACAATCTTGGTAACCCTTACACCACGTCGCGGTGCCTCAATTCACTATTTATAATTATACATTTCGAAACATTCAACATTTTTCTTTCTTTATTTCACTGATCAGGCCGCTCTGCTCACCGATCTTCCACTGATGTCTCTATCATTCGATAACATTCTGGGAATTTTGAACCGAGACTTTTTTTGATCTGTAGACTCATACTGTTCTGATTAGTTTATCGGAAAAGTTATATATTTTCGGACAATAGAATTTCTTCTTTGATTCTTTTTGATGATGTACAACAGTCCACAAATTGTTTTCATACACTGATCGCTTCATGGAATATATATTCCCTTATCAACTCCAGACATTTAAAGAAATATCGATGATAATTATAGTTTTTATTTAAGACTAGAAGTTTCTTTGTCCTTTTTCTTTATTATTGTTTCACAATAAGATTTCTCTTAATTGTATGTGTTGACAGTCATTTTGCTTTACAAGACGTGTTTGTTCGAATAATAATAATAATAATGATAATAATAATAATAATAATAATACATAGCTCGGGATGCGAAATCATCATAATAGACGGTTCCAAATGTGAAGTCAGAGAGCAGAGTTCAAATTTCATTTGAATTCTTTGCATTTACCTACGCGCAATTACCCTCGGGCAAGGTATGAATCCATCTTTTCTCTTTCCAGCTATGGGTTGAATAGAGGTACATATTTAGTTCTATAGCCTTGGTTGTCAACCAGTCTACCGAAGAAAGCAATGCGGGAAAATCTTCTACCTAGTCAGGCATGAATTGAAAGAGACATGATCGCCCAAGCATGTATCACGTATGACAACTGACTGAAATGCATTTTAAAGATAACTTTAAGACAGACAGATATATTGTCAAAATATTGTTAAACATTTTGTCGTTTCTTTTCTTTTTTTAATTAAAGATCTTCTGTAAGTGTTGTAATAATAATAATACTTTTGGACCCGTGCGTCACTCGTGGGAAAAACATGAAAAATACAAATAGAAATAAAAAGTCCAGTATGGCTCTTCCAGTGGATAAACAGGGAGCCCGTCCTTCAGGAGGGAACCTACCTGAGGTCGAAAAATCTGCCATAGGAACAAACTCCTACACAAAGAATGAATCTTCAGGTTCCCACAACCAGGATAATCCTAACGTTGGTCCTGAAAATTCACCAGCTAGATCTACAACCGTATATTTAAAGAAAGAAAAAATAAAATGGTCTCGTGAGGAGTACAAAGTCGTTATGACTGCATTTCATGAAGCGTTACTCAAACCTCAAAAAAACGTGACTCGCCAAACATATGACATTTGGCGTGAAAAAGTTGGTCAAGCAAATAGAAAGTATATTGACGAAAATAAATTAGCCAATGTACGTAGGTACATTATTCGTAATAACCGACTGACAGAGGCTGAAATCAATAAAATTAAAAGAATTGTAACAAGAAGAGACGAATCAACAAATTATGAAAAGAAACCGGAATCAGAAATAAAAAGTAATAACATCAAACAAGCCACAGGTCATAATGTAGAAACCGTGAAACACGCACATCACTGCGAAGATAATGCTGTGAATTTAAAAGTGCTGGAAAGGTGTGATCTGAGTCAGTTAAAAGACAAAAATAAAACGAGTTCAGAACACATCGAAGATAATTATTTGACGGAAAATAAGAACAATATACAGGAAGCCAAGATAGAAATAAAAAACCATCTAAGTCAAATACAAAATATTACAATGGAGGAACGTGAACAGCTCCCAAAATTACTACCAACAAAACATAACCTCCGTACTATTAAACTCTACAATGCAGCACTGAAATCAATACTGGATGAAGACCCTCATACAAATCTTAACGAAATAATATATGCATCAGCAACAGCAGCAACAAAAAAATTAAATATCAAAATAAAAACAAGACAGTCTCGTAGACGTGAAGTTCCACCTTGGAAAAGAAAAATAGAAAAAGAAATAGAACAACTTAGAAGTGAATTATCAATATTGGATGAACTGAGTAGAGGAATAAATGTAAGAACTAGGAAAAGCAGAAGAGCCGTAAAAAATATAACATCAAGAATGTAAATGACGTCTTATCAAATAAAGAAAAAATAAAGCAAAAATCCAACTGAAGGCTCAAAGAATAAGACGCTATGAAAAAAGAGCAAGATTTTACAGAGAAAACAAGATTTTTCAGACTGATACAAAGAGATTTTACAGGGAAATAGGTAAAAAAAGAATTGAAGTGACAGTACCTCCCAGAATGGAAGAAGTCACACAGTTCTGGGAAAAGATATGGGCTTGCCCTAAAGAACTTAGCAAGGAAGTACATTGGATTACGCAGGAGATAGAACGAATGAAAAATAAACCCGAAAAGACATGGTCTGGAATTACAGAAGACGATGTTAAATTTGCACTAAAAAAAGCACACAATTGGAAATCCCCAGGCATAGATAAAATTCCTAACTTTTGGCTATATTATTTAAATGCAGCACATAAAAAAATAGCCAAAGAACTTCAAGAAATGGTTGACGATCCCACTAAAATTCCTGCATGGATGACCAAAGGAATTACATTTCTTCTACCCAAGAATGGTGAAAAAAACAACCCGAAAAACTACAGACCAATTACATGTCTTCCGACAACATATAAACTACTAACATCTATTTTAACAAAACAAACATATTTATTCTTAGAAACAAATGACATAATACCGCTTGAACAAAAAGGGTGCAAACGTGGCTGTTATGGTTGTAAAAACCAATTGCTAATTAACAAAATGATCCTGGAAAACTGCTACAATACAAAGAAAAATCTTAGTACTGCCTGAATAGACTACCGAAAGGCATTCGATAGTGTGCCACATGACTGGATTTTAAAGACTTTAAATATATACAAGATATCGCCCGTCATCATCAATTTCATCAAACAGTGCATGTCTATATGGAAAACAACCCTTTACCTCAATCATATAAATGGAACCTATAAGTCCGATGAAATAAACATCAAAAGAGGTATATTTCAAGGTGATTCTTTATCTCCCTTACTATTCTGCATATCATTAATAGCACTAACCAGTCAACTTAATAAGACAGAATGTGGTTATAAAATAGGCCAAAAGAAAATAAGCCATCTATTTTACATGGATGACTTAAAGTTATATGCTAAGAATGATAATGAGCTGGAAGGTCTTCTGCAAACTGTAAAATGCTTCAGCGAAGACATTGGAATGAAATTTAATTTGAATAAATGCGCTAAAGCTACAGTTTTACGTGGATCAATACAAGAAACATCCTCAATTAGCCTAGACCCTGCTGTAACAATAAAAGAATTGAAACCAGAAGAAGCTTATAAATACCTAGGTGTAAATGAGAGCGAAAACATTCACCATAAAAAAATGAAAGAAATAGTGCGTAAAGAGTACTATAGAAGGCTACGAATGATATTAAAAACTGAATTAAATTCACAGAATAGAGTTATGGCCATTAATAGCCTTGCAATCCCAGTTGTCCAATATAGCTTCAACATCTTAAACTGGACTCTAAACGACATCAGGCGAATGGATGCTAAAACAAGAAAGCTTCTTTCTAAGCATAAGATGCATCATCCAAAGGCTGATGTAGACCGTCTATACATACCCCGTAAAGAAGGTGGAAGGGGTCTTATTCAGCTGGAATTGTCATACAAGACAACAACTATTGGCTTACTAACATACATAGATACAACAAAGGATTGGATGATACAATTAGTAAGGCAACATGAAGAAAGAAAGAAAAAATATTCAATAATAAAAGAAGGCAGTAAATACAAACAAGATTTACAGTTAGTAGATTCTGTAGAAAAACAAAACAGTAGCCAAGAACCAACTATTGCGGCAAAAAATATGAAAATGAAAGCCAAAGATAAAGCTCTTGAAAAGATGAAACAGCGCTGGCAAGACAAACCTCTGCATGGCCAATATCCAGTACGTGCCAATAAATCCAATGTTGACAAAGTTAATATTCATCGATGGTTACGTGCATCTGGATTAAAGTCTGAAACTGAAAGATTTATACTTGCAGCACAAGACCAATGTCTTTTCACGAGAAACTTTCAGGCAAATATTATGCATAATACTATGGATTCAAAATGCAGGTTTTGTGATAAACACCAAGAAACAATAGACCACCTAATCTCAGGCTGTTCTGTGCTTGCCCCAAACGAATATAAAAATCGCCACGATAGAGTTGGGCAATATTTACATTGGGCAATGTGCAAACATTATGGAAAAGCTGTAAACAAACACTGGTATGAACATCATCCAGCACCGGTTACAGAAATAGAAGATGTAACCATTCTATGGGATTACACCATCTACACAGACAGAAAAATTGAAGCAAACAGGCCAGACATTATTGTTAAAAACCAGAAGGAGAAAACTTGTCTATTAATTGATATGGCTTGTCCAGCGGATTGTAACATAGCAATCAAGGAATTTGAAAAACTGTCAAAATATAAAGACCTGGAAATTGAAATAGAAAAAATGTGGAAATTGAAAACAAGAGTTGTACCAGTGATAGTAGGTGCACTTGGAATGATAAAAAATGGAACAAAACAACACATTGAAAGAATCCCTGGAAACCCCAGCTTAAGAGATATACAAAAAATTGTCTTACAGCCCACACACTAAGGAAAACGTTATCTATGTAATGCTGGGGATGATAGAGAAGATAGAAAAACATGAAATGGAGTCATAACAACACGCCACTACCTGCCCTAGGTCTCCACGCAGACTTTGTTGGTAGTGAGACCAAAGCAGAAATCGAAATATGATGAAAAATGACATAATAATAATGATAATAGAAGACAGAAGGCGACCACAATGACTGAAATTAGCATGCAGTAATAAGTTACTGAGAGCAGTTATGTGAAGTGTTACTTTTTTCAAGGAAATTCCCTTATATTTATGATCCCATTGATGCATCTACGGAATACAGACAGTAGATATGCTAGTAATGGGCAAAAACTCAACCACTTACTTTCATGGACGACTTAAAATTGTTTGCCAGGACTGTAAAGGCTCTAGACATTTAGATTCACAAATGGCTCGTGTTTTCAACGATGATATTTTGACAGAATTTCGCATTGAAAAATATGACATTATTAAGTATCAGGAAAAAGAATATAGTTGTGTCAATGAGAATAAGAATTCCGGATAGACAAATCATGAAATCTTTGAAAGAAGCAAAGGAGTAGAAATACATTAGCATTATACAGGTCAATCGGATGAAGCATACTAAAATGAAAGGATCAGTTAAAGGAGTGTATTTGGGAAGTGTAAGGGAAATGCTTGCAACAAAAGTAAATGTAGTACGTATCTTCAAATAAATTAATACGCGTACAATTTACCTGCTCTACTATTCTGTCTCATTCTTGGATTTGAGTTATATGAAATTAGAAGAGATGGAAAGAAGAACACCAAAATATATGAATATGCATACGCCTTAGAATCTCACAATGATATCGACAGGTTGCATATTCTAAGAAAAGAGGAAGGAAGCCGGTTAATATATGTTGAAGAAGTTGCGTCATTGCTGTTCTGGGACATAATTATCCTAAGATTTATCCGGAATTTATTTTGACAGAGTGGATGGGGATTTTGAACCTTGGAATGCCCCAGTGTATGTAGCAAAAAATAGCATAATTAGAAGCTGTATGACCAAAGAAAATAAGCGTCATAGTCAAATCTTTTAGCAGTTAGAAATCATTGCTGGTCCTGAGAGATAAATTTGGGGGAAAAGTTGATTTTATAAAAAAGAGAAACAAAGTCACTTTGTAGCACAGGAACAAGGCATTAGAACGTATAGGATTAAGACCGAGATAGACAAATCATATGAAAAAAAAAAAAGCAAATGCAGGATGTGTAGACACACTGGTAAGATTGTTGGCAAGGTAATAGTTGAATGTCTCAAGTTTGTACAGAAAGGATATAAACGTCGACAATATTAGACTACCTTAGAAATTATGCCGTAAATATGAATTCAGTATAAAAGAGAAATGCTAGAAATAACTAAAACGCAGTGGTAGAAAATAACAGTCACAAGATGTTATGAGATTTCTCAGTCCAGACAAATTATGTCAGTGAAGCATGAAAAATCAAAATAGATAAATACTGAAAATAGCAATTATCAACTTTTTCATTTTCCAATTCCATACATTACAAGAAATTGAAAAATGCCAGAAAAGAATAAAAAGAAGCTATGGAACATAACTTGAAATATCTACTGTATATATTGTACTTATATACATACTGTATACTGTACACATGAATAGCACCTAAAAACTCTGACGACAAAAAAAAAAAAAAAATTTGGAATTGAATCCAAGATTGTCGACCATCCAAAGACTTTGGCACCATGCTTTCTAATGACTACGTCAACGCGTGACACTAATGTAATAATAATAATAATAATAATAATAATAATAATAATAATG
The DNA here is from genome assembly GCA_037127315.1 of Ascarosepion bandense. Taxonomy (NCBI): domain Eukaryota; kingdom Metazoa; phylum Mollusca; class Cephalopoda; order Sepiida; family Sepiidae; genus Ascarosepion; species Ascarosepion bandense. The sequence goes on from JBBBDQ010001536.1 coordinate 2,816,297, forward strand.
AGAAAAATTTCATATAAGAGTAATGATAAAGATATTAAAAATAAATAAACAATTTTTATTAAACTAGTCCACATAATTAATATGTATAATGTATTTCATGAGAAATAGCGAAGACATTGAAATTTGGTTGCTACAATTTATTTACCGACTCCCTTTTATTTATCCATGCATTTATTGGTACATCAGGAAAAACCTATCGATATCTTCCCCTTCCACACTAACTCGAAGTATTTCCTGTCTCATTCTATTGTCTTTTTTAAATAAAGGGAATATAGAAGAAGTATTTGGCTAGAGGGTTACTCATTTCTAGAGTTAAAAGACATTTTCTTTTAAATATTCCAGAAGCAACACTCATGAGACAAAATCTTCCATGTTTGCAGTAACGCTTGAAGCCCGACACTATGTCTGACATGGTGAGTAATGTTCATTGGATACATTTACAATAACATTTCAGTTTACTGTTGAGAAAAAAACTCCTTTCGAAATGTGTTCCCCTATTACATACATTTGAAGAGCGTCACAGAATGAAACAGTCGAATATTTGTCTAAGTTTGAATAAAATTAATAAAATTGAGAAAAAGATTCGATTGCCTGATATGATAATGAATGTTCTTAAAGATATCAATAATAATCGTAGCCGTAATTCCTTCCTTATTATACTGTTATATTTCTACTGTTTCGATGTCATTCCGATCCAGGGATTGAACCACTGACGCCCACTAATGCAGATACAAGCTCTTATATTAAAAGATTTGAATTTTAAAAGTAAAATAGCTATTTGGTTGTGTTTAATACATTTGATATAGTCTATCATGTAAAATGTTTTTAAATGTTTGATGGTAATAAATGTCATCATGATTTAAAAGAATATCTGAATAATTTATTATACGTTTTAAAATTACTGAAAATATTTTTGTATTTTTCACATCTTGTTTGAGATAGAGAAGTCTTCATTAAATAATACAAATATTTTCTCATTAAAAACTTAATTAATCATGTAATACTGGCGGCTACAGTTTCCGTTTTTTAATTAATTAGAAGGTATGAATTTTGCATGTGAGGAGGCCCATATTCATTCGGCAATATAATATTCTTCTTTTGTCTCTTATTAGAACTTGATTAGAAAATACATTACGTTCGTTAGTTTAAGTTAAAACAAACAAATGAAAAATGAATATGTTTCTTTGCATTACGCTGAATAATAACTCTGAAAGATTTCTTTTAAAGAAAAATAAATTTGTGACATTCCTTTACCAAGATAAAAATACTGATAATTCTTTCTCTTTTTTAATGAATGATGAAGAAGATTATTTTTTGTAAAGATTTTGTCTCCTTGCCGAATATGGATCACTTAGACTAAAGTTTAAGAAAGTGTAATTATGCCAGTATTGTCATCCATATTCCCGCGTGTTTAAGTAGTCTGCAGTTTACAAATGTGATGTAACGAATACTTCTATTTTGATTTCATTACGTCCTTCCCACTTTGACCGTTGTTAACAGCATAAAAACCGCCATTGTTTAAAATAGAGTTTTCAGATTATTTTAACTAAATGTGGGGAATATGGCCGGATAATTAAGAAAAACTAATGAACTATTTTGAGAGAATTGATATTTTCGCTTTGCTATTCTATTTTTGTAAGATTTTAATTTTATTCGGTTTAAATTGTGAGGGATTTAATTGCAATAAACATGAATAGAAATTAAATAACAATAAAGAAAGTAAAATAAATTTTAATCACTCTAAACATGTTCGAATTGAATAAGAAGAATCAGGTTCTTTTATAAACCAAACACGAGGATTTTTTCCAAAGAAAAGTATTAAAAATAAGGAATAAAATATAAATCTTTGCGATGTTTTTCTTTTTGTTGGTTATTTTCAAAGAAGGATTATTATCTAAATTCTGCATTAACTACTGTGCATGTACAAAAATGTGAAAATTAATTTAAGAAATCATTGACTCATTTCTACTACTTTCACTATTTTTCTTCTACATGTTTGTCCCTATCTGTCTCTCTATGTCTGTATTTATCTTTCGAAATCAAAAAAATATATTCGATAAATTTTAACAGCTTCAAAAAGCCGCTATATATTGTCATCTTTTATAGACTCGCGAGAGCCACAGGAGACAGAGTCAAGTGGAAGTTCATGAACGCGTACGTTCTGAAGGGACACGGCACATGAATAAGACGAAGACTGTGGATAAAGTTCAGCGTTCGCGAAATATTTGACTTTGGTGCGCTGTTCAAATTAATAAAAATGTTTATATATCAAATAATAAATATGGGAATGAATGTATATTGCAAAATAATTACTAATCTAAACATCATTCCGTGCAGGCATCAATAATAACGAATTCAACAATTGAAACATGGCTATCTGTATTGAATGAAAACATTGTAACTCTTGGTCCGTCAGTCCTAACATAAAACCAATGTCTCCAATGAAATATAGAGAATTAAATTTTATACAGATCTATCGATATAATACATAATTCAGTATATGACTAGATAAAAAAGAAATAAAAAAACAAAAATTCTCCGATACATGGCCAATATAAGTTTTATTATGAAGACAGTGACATATATTTAATACCTGTGTGTGTGTGTGTTTGTTTGTTTGTTTGTTTGTTTGTTTGTTTGTGTGGGGGTGTATATAGTGATATGTCAAAAATCATAGAAAGTATTAAGTTAAGGATAGGTGGCACCAACATATCTTGACAGCATACAAAAAGCTAGCCCTACAGTAGCATATGACATCTGCTGAGTCATGATAATCACCAACTCGGCTGTTCATGCCAAGGTGACATAAATTATCGTTGTTCAAACGAGGTATGACCTTTGGTACTAGATGGGTGGGACCTACCATTTAAGGAGTAATAGTGAGAATAGATATCTTTCAATCTGCGTTGACACATGTATACCGGAATAGGCAATGGACAGTATTCTTACCTACCATGGACAGCGCAATGACAGAAAACGTGAAGCTTAATGATCACAATCAGAGTCAATTGGCTGTACGAAATGCAAGTTTATAGTATTTTAGCATTGCCAACATATAAATAAAAGTAGTATTTCATTATATTAACATATTTCATTAATAAATGACATGTATTTCATTGGAAAAACGCCAAAAAGTTGCTACGCTTTACTAGGAGGAAGTTTCCACTAACCTCGGATTAGTCAAGTCGAGTGGGTCACAAATTTATAAACGTTTTTTTCCCATAAAGAGTTTCTATATTCTACCCCAAATTTGGTCGTGAACGCAAGTTATCGCAACGAGATGAGAGAAAAGTAATTAAGAAAATAACGGCTGGTCAAATTCGTAATTGACTAAATTAATACTAGCAAACATTGATACAACGAAATTATTTATTTAGACTAATTTTAGCAAAACAAATGAAATGCAGGCAAATGCTGGCATCTCCAAAAATGGATATATCGACTTTTTTCTATTCTGCTGAAATTATATTTTTCAAGTACAAGAGATCCTCAGTATTTCTCGTGTTACCGAAAATATATATCGCTAACACTGTTAGCAAGCAGCGCTAATTATACTATGATTAGCTGTCCGGGGTGATGAGAAAAGTGTAATTATTTTATGGGATGTAAATTTTAAACACTATAAAGGCTCAACTTAAATCAATGAAAATTTCTATACAGTTCAAGAGGATCTTAGGAACTCTCATATTTCGAAGCCGATTATAAATAATAGTTAAAAATAAATGGGCATTTTATTTACGCGAAAAAAGAATACAAACAGAATTATTTAATGTCCAAAGGTCTGCTATTGCGCGTTTAAATATTAACCACTCTTTATTGTGAATTTTTAAAATTTGAATAAAATGTGTTATTTTCAATAATATAAGGCCAGTACAAATTATTAATTAATAAAATCATATATATATATATATATATATATATATATATATATATTCTTGCATTCGTAAAATTTGAATAAAATGTAATATTTTCAATAACATAAGGCCTAGTACAAATTATTAACAAATTCATATATATATTTTTTCTTGCATTTTAAAATTATCATATGCCAGATCATTATTGAGAATATGTTAAATTTGATACTTTTAATTTCTTCTAAACTATTTAAATATTTTCCTAAAATATTTGGTGTTTGTACTTCTTATCATTAACATGACACTGTGTGTTTAAAACAGTTTTTGAAACTCTCTCTCTCTCTCTTTCTTTATATATATATATATATATATATATATATATATATGTATATATATATATATATATATTGTTTAAAATGGTCTATATTTATAAGAGAAAATAGCAGAATATCGGAGAAAGAACGTTTAAAGTTATAATTATTAATATTTGTAGAAGTTTATAAATATATAGACTGACGATCACAATGAAGTTGTGAAACCGAATCACCGTGAAATGTTGCTTCCTATGTACACATTTTATCTATCTGTCTAAACTCATATACTTATTTAATATCTACAAAGTTATCCACAGAGTTATCTTGCTAGTTAACTAGATAGATAGATAGATAGATAGATAGATAGATAGATAGATAGATAGATAGATAGATAGATAGATAGATAACAATTGCAGGTGGAGTTGCAGATTGAATGTACATGTGTGCTCGTATTATAAAAGTATTTTATAAAAATTTTATAAGCTTTCAACAGATGAAACATTTTATGTTAACCGTGATTTGTCGAAAAAAACGTCCTCTTGAGCAAAAAATTACAAACATTTTTCGACTAAATTCGATGATTTTTCCTGAAAAGTTTTGAAGAAAAGAATTCATTTAATATAAAAAATAAATCGCGATACAGAAATTTATGAAAAATAGCATCTTTGAAAAAAACTTAAGTAAAATGTTCGTGTATATATATATATATATATATATATATATATATATATATATATATATATATATAATGAGAGAGAGGAACGAAAAATTAGAAAATAAAATATTTTAGCACTTGAGATTAAATGAGAATAACATTTCGACAATAGAGAAAAAGATGAACGAACGATCAGCCTTCTAAAGATGAAAATAATGATGTGCCCGATGGAGCGAGAGAAAGTGGAAAAATGAGTGAGAGAGAATCTGACATATAGCGGGAAAGAGATGTAGAGGCAGTAAAAACAAAGAACTAGAACTAGAGGGAGAGAAAGAAAATAACAAAGTGAACTGAAGAAGCGGGAGGATTGAAAAATGTATTTTCATGAAGACAAAAAATCAGAGAGAGAGATAGAGAGAGAGAGAGAGAAAGAGAGAGAGAAAGAGCGAGAGAAAGAGAGACAGTTGGAGAAAGGAAGTTAGATCTTACGTACTCGATTTAGTTGGAATGAAAACTCTTGTGTGATTGAGTTGGAAATGAAACTCTTTCATGTGATAGAAGAAGGGTGAAAAACTCAGCTTATTTGAGGGAGAAAGAGAGTGGAAATAGACAAAAAAAAGATTAAGGAGTTTACGAGTAGACAGTGAAATTAGATATTTTAGCCTATTTTGAGCAAAAGTGGTCATCATTTGTGCAGAGAAAACCTGATATGATAGGGCAAAATGGACTTGATTTTCAGAATCAGCGTTAACAAATAGCCTAGAAACATGTTTCCATTGCTTAACAACATTTGAATAAAAAAAACATGTAGACCAAAGTTATTTCTTTCTAAATTACACAAAAATGAAAAAAAAAACACCAGTATCTCATTCTAATATATATTTACCAAAATTGCACAAAAATATCTTGAAATACGAAAGGGAAAATTTACTTAATAAATCGCCATTAGCTTCAGCCATGGTATCTAGACGATTTCACACATGTATCTCTTTTTGACCGTCTCCTTGTTCAAGTTGGTGAATGCTTTCATAATCCTTGCTTTCAGTTCATCTTTAGTGTTACAAGGAGTTTTGTTGATCTCTCGCTCAACTGCGACACACACAGGAGAGTTAGGTGGCCAGACGTAAGGGGGTGATGTGGTCAAAGAAATTGTCTGACAGTCATGACTGTGTTTTCCTGCTTATGTGGTATGGTACAGAAATTTGTTGCCAGACAAAGGATTTTCCAGCAACCATTTTCTTGAACCGGGGAAGAACTACAGCCTCAACGTACTTAATGTAGGCTTCTGTGTTGAGTCTGAGGCTGTGTGGAATGACGAATGGCGACATAACGTCACCATCACTAATGACCACTCCAAACACCATGATGTTGACTAGAGATATTATCCAAATCTTTCCGAATCTTCTTCACTGTCATCAGATTGACACCTAAACATTCTGAAATTAAGGATTCCGGCGTGAACGCCAAGCAATACAGCATGCCGTTTCCAATTTCTCAATACATCAACTCTGCTTTGCTGTCAATTTTAGCGTATTCACTTTTTATGCATCAGTTATTTTTTCTTTCAACAAAACCATGTTTAATTTATGGCGACAAATTTCTACTTAATGAGATCTCCTATGTGTCCAGAATTTAAGTAAATCTTGTATTTCATTTTCTCTCTTCGCATCTATTTATCTATCTGGCGACTGAAATGGACATAAAACATGCACCAGCAACCGAAGGCAATAATAAACTTCTGGTAAAACCTCAGGATTTTGAAAGCATCTTATCTCCACTTGGAATATTGACGCGCCACAATCTTTTCCTCGTCCATCCTATGCTGTATTACGTTATGCTATGTAACTATATTTTCAGTATGAAACTATTTGTTATGCTTCTGTCATTGTTTTTGGAGTGAAATTTGCGCGTTAGTCTCAACGCTTGTGCAATGTTAGCAGAGACACTTGCTACTGAAACAAATCAATGATCATTTTTGACACGACATCGATTGATTTTGCTTATCGTTTCTTGAGAAGCTGTAGCCTGTTCAATTGGTTACTTACTTATGATTCTTCATTGCAAATTTTCAATTATTATTTTTAAATGTTCGATCTGTTGGCGGGTATGTGAGAATATTTCGATTAGATACCTTCTCGATTAAAAACTAGATTGTCGAATTGCGTCAATTTCAAAGACCAATGATTTATTTATCTTTATTAATTTTACTTTTTCTTTCTTTCTTTCTTTCTTTCTTTCTTTCTTTCTACATTTTACAGTTTATTTCTTTCTAATTCTCTTCAGTCTAACTTCTTTAAAGTGTATCTCTTACCTTTTGCCTCATTCAAAATCTCTTGTCATCGCTGTTTTACCTTGAAAAGTTAAAGTTTCCCTTTGGTCTTTTATCAATTCTCTTTCGTCTTCTATTTTCTATCTTCTTCCTCTTCGTATCCTATTGCCCCTCCCTGTCTACTGACTTGTTGTGTTCTGTAACCTTTGCTAATTATTGTTGATTTAGTTTCGACATTACGAGAGCGTAGGTGGTCTAAGGTATTTAGAGAAAGCCGGCGGGGAATTCACAACAGGGAAACACGCACGAGACCTGATTGTTTGGGAGTGGAGGGTATTTCTGGTGAATAGGACGAGGTCGAAGGAATTTACGAATTATAGATGTTAGGGGTCGTATTTTGAAGAGAGCTGAAAAGGAATTAATAGTGTGAGAAGGAAGAAGAGGGAGAAACATGCTAAGATATCGAATAAGACAGGAGTCGGGAGCGAGTAAAACTAGGCAAACTCGCCTAGTCTATTGTAAAGAGAGAGAGAGAGTGAAAGATTGCGAGAGAAGGGAAAGAAGGAAAAAAACAAATAATCGGAAGGAAATATTTTAAAAATGTAAGAAAGGGGTGAAAACAATTAAAAGATACTGGAAATTACTAACAGCAGAAAAATTGGAAAAATATAGAAAGTACTGAGAAAAAAGAAAAACAGAAGTGAAACATAATATAAAAATGTAGCATTTTGACTAAAAAACAATCAAAGAAATAAAAGAATAAAAAAGAATGGATATCTGAAAATTGTAAAAATTGAAATTAAAATAATTACTGCGAGAATCTCAAGAGATTTTTTAAATTAAAATATCACATCAAGAACAACAACGATAATAAAAATCATTCACCTAAAAATATAATTATAAACACGTTTGGAAATAGAAAAATTCAAATTCTCAAGAAAAACTGTAAACAAAATAAACAAAAAGGATAAATAAAAATACAAACTGAAAAAAATGTTAGTAAAAAGAATGAAAATTATTTGCAAAATCAGTTTGTGACAACATGAATATCGAATAAAATAAAAACCAACCTTAGAAAATGAATGAAAATCTTATATAAAAAGGATTAAAGGAAAACGGTTCACGTTAATCCATATTCTACAGGCATCTGAAATCTTATTTTTCTATGTATTGTGACCATTTTGCTTAATTCATTTTTTTTCTCAAATGAACACTTGAAAATGTTCCATCATATTTCAGTGAAATTTTCATTTTCTAAATTTATAGCTATAATTAAATTTTAGATATACGTTAAAAATAAAACGTTGTTTTAAGCTGAAAGCATGAGGATACGGGTTAAATTTAAGAGTGGGCCGTTCTAAAATTATTCTATTCTTTTTCTCAAAGCTTTGCATTTGTAAAAGTAATAAAATAAAAGTAAACATTAGAAAATAATGATTTCAATGAATGAAAGAAAGAAGAAAAGAGACAGGAAAGAATATATTAAAATTGAATATATTCAGTAGAAATTACTCAGTTGGAATAAACGAATAAATTTAATGGGAAAAAAAAGATGAATAAATTAAAAGAAAAATCATAAGAAAAAACGAAGAAAAATATGAATGAAAAAAGAACGAAAAGTATTTATACGTAAAGAATAATGAATATTAAATATACTAAAAGCAAAATAAAAACTGTAAACAAGAAAGTGTGATATAAAATAAAATTAGAATACAAATAGAATGTAAGATAAAAGAAATAAAAGTGAATGAGAAAGAGAAAAACAAAATGAGAACTTGCTTGAAAGAAGGATTCAAATAAACAAGCACTTGAGATAGAAAATGGAACACAAAAACATAAAAAAGAAAAAAGACAAAGTAAAAAAAAGTAAATCGCAACGAAGGGATTTAAATAAAGAAAAATTGCAATTAAAAAAAGGAGAAGAATAAATAGTGGTAAGAAAGAGTAAGAAAGATAAAGAAAAAGTAAAAGACGATATAGGAGAAAAAGAAGGAAACAGAAAAAAGGAAAAGGGAGAGAATATAAAAAACAAAAACATGGATTGATAAGGAAAAAAGAAAAATGAAAGCAATAGAAAGAGAAAAACGTTGAAATAAATGCGTAAAGGCTTATGCAGAAAAGATGGCGATAGAGACATAATGAGAAATTAAAAAAGAGAAAAAACATAAAAATATAAAAAAAGGATAGAATGGAAAATGACAAAAGGATGAAAAGAGGAAAGTAACTATAAAAACGCAACGAGCAAAATATTTGCAGTGGAAAAAGGTTAAAATGAACAGTAAATTACATCAATAACCATAGAAAGAATCCAGTATATATCGAAAAGAACCCCCAAAAGACACCAGAGTCGGTGAGAGTGGAAAAGATAGGAAATCAATAGAAAATGGAATCCATCTGAAGAGACAGTGAGAAAAAGAAAAACAGGCTTGGTAATCTTCATAGGTGGTAGTAAAATTGGTCTGGGAAGTTGAAGAGTAGAAATGACAAGTGTTGGCTACCCTGGTGGGTTCCACTTAATTGAATGCATACATATCTAAGAGAAATCCGACGGAAAACGAAAACAGGTGAGGAATTACTTTGAGCCTTTCTCTGTACTTGTGAGAAAGGTAAGGAGAAAAAAAATCGCAACGATTGGTAACCCTTTTCTTGACTGAATTATTTAGTATTAGATAATATTTCGTGTTTTTATTTCTTAGAAAGATGTTTGTTGTATTTACACACAACAAACATGAGAGTGAAGTAGCAACAACAAAGATATGGATAACATATAAAACATTTTTGCTTGTGGAACCATAAAATGATGGACAGTCGATATCTCACACGAAGAAAAGTTAATATAAGCGACGACTAATGAGGAAACCAGAATACAGAGTATGAATTAAATTGACACTTTAATTGTAATTTAAACTAAAAAAATGAGAATCTCTGTTCAAATTGGCCGAAGAGTTAATCTCTGTTTAAGAGCTAGATCAGGCCGAAAATTGAATACTGTTGCCATACTAGAAAAAACCATTAACATCAAAAATTGCAATATGAACTCTGATAAGAAAAGGTTACTGGATATTAGGTTTATAATCCCAAAATTTCAGTTGTTTTTGTCCTTAAGGACACATGACCCAATGGATATAGACGTTGGTTTGTTCCCGTGACTTGGGTTGCGAGTTTAATACCAGGCTACAAGTAACTTGCAGTGTTAGAGGGAGATAACTCATGACTTCCAATTGAGGCATAGGAATGAGGATGATATACCCCAGTGATTGTAATAAATGATTTCATTCGAAATTCTTATTACCCGCGCGTATAACGGCCGAAAATTCGTACAAAGATAAGGACACTAATCCGAATAATGTAAATACTGTAAATACTACCTCATCTCAGAAATATAGACAAATATATATATATACTTTAAAACATGTACAAACTACAAACTACAACAAAATTGTACATTTTGTTTCAACATTGAAAAAACAAAGTCTCCTCAGGTAGTTAATAATGATGGTAATGAATCATTTACTGAAAAAGAATTAAAAAGAAACACAACACTTCCTTTTATTTTAGGAAATTGTTTTGTACGACGGAAAACAAGAGAGAATGCACTGAGAGGAAAGAGTCAATGAAAATAGCTAAAAGAGAGATTTTTTTAATTTAGGCAGCTATAGATATGGGTTACATGGTGTCTGGGCTCAAATCTTTTTAAATAAAAAAACTCTATAAAAAAGAAATGAAGGGGAAAGAAAGACACACACACACACAAACACACACACACACACACACACACAAACGCACACACACACACACACACAAACAAAAAAAACAGAACGTCAAGAGAAGAACAAAGAGGAAAAAGTGAGAAAGTGAGAAATGAATTGCAGAGAGAGACACACATCGATTACATTGTTTCAAACTAAATCCTTTGGCATTGAAAAAAAAAAGAAGAAATCTCACACACAGCGAAATTATTCATAAAACGCAAATTAGAGGATATTTAAAAAGATAACACGAAGATATGAATTCATTAGCGATAATATAATAAATTGGAGAAATAGAATAAAAATTATAATTAGAAATAGAAATTAAAAATTTAAACTGAAAATTAAATTAACATTAAAATTAAAAGCAAGTAAATTAAAAGAAATTAAATTAGGATTAATATTAAAATTAAAATTAAAATTTACGACAGTAATAGATCAAAATTTGTAATAGAAACTAAAGCTAAAATAACATTAGTACAGAGAACATATAGTTAAAGTAAATTATCAAGGTAATAAGATTAATACTGTAAAAATTCTACAATTGCTAAAGTTTCATAGCTTAGATTCTATAATTTTACCAGGATTATGAGTTTAATTCTTTATTATGTTTACAATTTACTGTAGTTTCATGCCTTTGATTTAATAATATATCATTTTTCATGTACTTTCATTTTTTTCTTGCAAAGAAAACATGGTTCATTCCCCGATCTAGATATTCTAGCTTGTTTTGAGAATTTTCCACTTAACTTTAGGTGATTTTTCTCTTTTTTAACTTCCAAATATATTTAGAAAGTGATGTCATATTTTGTTTATCCTTATTAGTTAAAGATGAGAGATGTAAAAACGCTTTTTAAAAAGTTCATTTTATTACCAGCATAACTATAGTAACCCTAAGATTTTCTACTGATGAGATAGAGCACATGTATACAAAATATTTAGTTGTACACTTATTAGATAGGGAGCATTGATTAGAGTTTCTGCAGTTACATCTGTTTTACTGAGGCACATTAAAATGAGCAGTAGAATTACCATTGTTTTTCTTGCATGATTTCAATATTTTATTGTTATGTAATTTAATTATTTTTTCTAAATTGTTAGAAAAACTATAACTGAGTTTTAGTGTATTCCGATTGAACATTTTGCTTATTTCCCTAGTTTATATTGAGCACTGTTTAAAATTAATGTTTTGTACGTAGCAAGTATTTTCTTCGTTCCTTATTCATGTATGCACACACACACACACACACACACACACACACACACACACACACTTCATATATATATATCTGTTTGAGTCATATTTCTCTTGCCTTAAGTCTGCTTTTCATCAGTGAAGAAACTGTCCAGAATTTACTGCTACATAGGATAATGTGCTATACACAGCAGTTTTCACGATTCCAATTTCGTGAAAACTTGGTAAGTTTGTTGGCTCTCTAGGTTAGTTATTTACTTAGTTTGCTCTTCTTGTTTATTGAGCGCTATTTGTTTTAGGTTACTCGTCGCGGGTTTTTTTCTTTGGGATACGTACTTTGACTGATGTTCGGGTGCTTAGCTCGTTCTTTTTTTATTACCATTTTTTCCTTCCGCGTATGTACTCGGAGGGTTTTTCGAAGCGAATATAACGACAAGTTTACATTTATCTTAGTTCTAGGTAATTCTATCGAGCACTATTATAACCTTAGATCATGGAGCAAGTGTTGGTAGGATGCTCCAACTTTCCCTGAAGATCCAATTTGGTGAACTTTGGTAGGTTCGCTGGTTATCTAGGTTAGTTATTTACCTATATATATATATATATATATATATATATATATATAATTTGAACAACAGAGGCGACAGTCTTTTTCATGCTAAATACAATCGTTAGGCCATGTCGCCTATAGGTGTTGACTTGGATGTTCACTTTTAAATTTTTATACGCTCTAACATTGATATTGAACAATTTAACACTTAATATAACATCTACATATAAATGTATATGTATATGTGTGTGTGTGTGTATGTGTGTGTGTGTGTGTGTGTGTGTGTGTGTGATTGTGCTTGTGCATGTATATGGTTTTACCGAGAATTAAGTGCGTACATTTTTTAGTATCAACATCAGTTTTTATAAGCTTACATGTAAGAAGGTGCATACATTTGTGTCGCTTCAGTGGGTTTTTCAGATTTTTTTGCCATAGCCCATTTGTTATTGATGTGGTTTTCTCTTCTGGGCTTTGTACGTGACATGGACTGAAGCCAAAGAAAGAATAATGCAAAAGCGGCAAACGCACGCAGGCACGAACGCTTACACACGCACACTCACACATACACAAAGAAACACACAGAGAAACGCACACACACACACACACACACATATATATATATATATATATCTGTTTGTGTTTTATTCAAAACCTTTAAAGAAATATTCTGTAAAAGTTTTCTTCTAAGTATGATTCTTCCAAACTTTGGCCAATGACCAAAGAACTTTCGTTTTAGTGCTCATCGTTTGATAATGGGAGGTTCAGCAAGGTGTCATTATTGATGAAATTAATGGGGCCTTTGCAACTTTTATTAACATACATGTTTATATATAGCATCATTATATTATAATGGGATCCTTAACAGCAGATGTAACTTTGGATCATCAATCAATAATAAGTTAAAAATACTATTTTAGAATCATTAACCCTCTTCTATGTTCTAAAATATCCTTTCCGAAGCCTTTCTTTTGCCGTTTTCTTCTCTAAAGCATCATGTTCATTTTTCTTTTTTCCAGTCAGGAATATTTTCAATATTTTTATTTGTCTTCCTTTCCCAATGTATTAATCTCTTTCTCTATTTCTTTACTCTATTAAACTTTATTATTTTTGTTTCTTATTCTTCAGCATATATTTGCTTTAAATTTCATTTCTCTTCTTCTAGGTTTGATCTTTTCATTTTTTTATTCTACCCATTAATAAAATTAAGAACACCAGCTATTTCTGTTGCAGTTACTATTTCTTGAATCCCATCGTCGCTTTTCTGTAGATTCTCTATGTCCAGTTTCTGGAAAACTCAATTCTGATGAAAATAATTTTTTGTGATCATCGTTTACCATTTTGAGTCCCCGAAACCTTGAAACTGTACCAATTAATAAACATTGTCATTTTAGTTCTACGTCTCTTTGCAGCAGGAAAGACGCATCTTGCAATCCGCGCTACGTTCACAGGATAAACCACCTTTGTTTGTTTGTCTAGAGAACAGTATCTAAAAATGTGTAAGTTTTGAAAACTTACAGAATTATGAGAATAGTTTCGAAGAAAGAAATTATATATACGTGAAGAGATGTTGATGTTTCATCCAGTTTAAAGCAAGAAGAGAAGTACAAGAAAGAAAGATTTAGAGAGGAAAATATGCCCCAAAAAATATAGATGGAGGTAGTGGGAAAATAAAACAAAAATGTCTGAAAGAAGACAAAGAAGAAAGTGGAATAGTATAAGAAGAGAGAGAGAGGGGGTAAGAGATAGAGAATAGTATATATAAAGAGGAAGCGTTTGTGCACATGTGTGAGTGTTAGTAGAAGAGGGAAGAGCAGAAAATATATGGAGAGACATACTTGATTCAAAGAAAGAAGCATAGAAAGAGAAGATGATTTTCTAAGCAACGCTTAGATGTGGCACGGAGCCGAAAGTAAAGCATACCCAGTGAGGATCAAACATATTACTAAGTTATAATAGATTCTAACGAGAGAAAATTGCTTGAACACAATACCATATCGAGGTGCCCTAGCAGAGAAAGAAAACAATCTGAGAGAATCAAAAGAGAAAAGAAAAAGTATTAAAGAGAGCGATAATGGTGTGTGTGTGTGTGTGTGTGTGTGTGTGTGTGCGTGAGAGAGAGAGAGAGAGAAAGAGAGAAAGAGAGAGGAAGACAGAGAGACAGAGAAAGGAAAACCAGAAAAGTAAACTGCAACGAGAGAGATACAGAAAGAGAGAGAGATACAGAAAGAGAGAGAGAGAGAGAGAAAGAAGAAATCACATTGAGATTAATATATATATATATATATATATATATATATATACAGAGAGTGAGAGATAAATATAGAAAAAGAGAGAGATAAAATATAAAGAAATTAAAAAAGCGAACCTAGATTAGAAAAGTAATGTCAAACAATCAAGTGATAACATAAAAAAGAGATCAAGAGAGAGATCTGAGGGTGATAACGTCAGGGAAAATATAAAGAAAACAAGAGAGAGAGAGCGAGAGAGAGAGAGAGAGAGGGAGAAAGAAAGAGAAAGGGGAGAGCTCATAGAAAAGACAGAGGGAACATAGAGACAGATCAAGAGAGATGCATAGTCAGTCAGCCAGCTAAGTGCATTAGTGATACACGCTTGGGCGATCATGTCACGAACGAGACATGACTAACTGGGCAGAAGGTTTACCCGCAATTTGGTT
Source organism: Ascarosepion bandense (assembly GCA_037127315.1). Classification (NCBI taxonomy): domain Eukaryota; kingdom Metazoa; phylum Mollusca; class Cephalopoda; order Sepiida; family Sepiidae; genus Ascarosepion; species Ascarosepion bandense. The sequence goes on from JBBBDQ010001536.1 coordinate 2,831,557, forward strand.
GCCATTAATTTCTGCGGTAGATTGGTTGCCAGCCAAGGCTATATAATCCAATCTGTCCTGATATTTAACCCATAACTGGAGGGAAAGATTAATTAATACCTTTCCCAAGAGTATTTGCGCATAAGTAAATGCAATGAATTTAACTGGAATTCGAACTCGGCTGAGAGAGGCATAAGAAATGTTAAAAAAGAAATATAAAAAATATAAAGAATGATGAAAACAGCGGCATCAATTGAAAAACAGGGCTCGAAATATATATATATATATATATATATATAGTGTATCGAGGCAGCAAATAATTTTCTAAATGTATACTGTTAAATATAAGAGACAATGAATGTCTATTATGTTTAATTATGAGCCGTTCTAAACGTCGTATTTTGGCTTTCATTTTTTTGGTAACTATTGCCGTTGCCTAGCGGAGTTTTATGTCAACACAAAATAAAATCGTCGGTGATGGTGGCTGTTATTGTATTACCGTCTAAATAACCTCTTTGAAGATGACTCATGTGAGCCGAAAGTTTAGAAGCAAATTAATAAAAAATTATCCAAATTTTGGAGAATTTTTGTCTTTATTTTCAACTGAAATTAAAGCCAAAACACGACGTTTAGAACGGCTCATGATTAAACATAATAGACATTCATTGTCTCTTATATTTAACAGCATACACTCCTGATCAAAAATTTAAGACCACTTAAAAATCTTTAAAAAGATTTTTTTTTTTATGGATAGATTTTAAACTCCTCCCACTTAAGGTTACCAATCAATCAGTTTAGTGCCATACGTGATACACGCTTGGGCGATCATGTCTCGAAAGGGACATGACTGACTGGGTAGAATATTATCCCGCAGTAGGCTCCCATTGCTTTCTGCGGTAGACTGGTTGCCGACCAAGGCTATAGAACCCAATCTGCCCTGCTATTTAACCCATAAATGGAAGGAAGAGACGGATTAATACCTTTCCCAAAGGTATTTGCTCGTAAGTGAATACAATGGATTCAGCTGGAAAGGTTACCAATACTACAATCTAAAAGGTTATGGAAACAAAAAGCTACATTCCAAACATTTTATTTAGAAATTTACATTTTATAAAATGAGGCGATTTACACATGATCAAAATTATAAGACCAAGAGTATAAATTGTTAGATCTATGGCAATACCAATATTTTTGGTTCAGTTAGAGATTAGCAATCACTGCGTAAAGGTGTTACCATGCCTAAAGCAAGCAAACTTACCAAAGTTGGGCGTTCTCGAATTCTAGAATTCCATAAGCAAGGTTTGTCACAGCGGACGATCGCAGCTAAGGTAAATCGCAGTAACTGTGATTTGCAACTTTCTAAAGAACAGTGAGAATTATGGAAAAGCAAAATACTCAGGTAGGTCCCAAAAAATTTCTCCTGCATTGAGTAGGAGAATAAGACGGGTTGTTATGAAAGAGGGGGGACTTTCTTCTAGTCAAATTAAGGCAGTCACAGATGCTGATTGCAGTCCCGTAACCATCAGACGACACTTAAGACAAAAAGGCATGGTAAATAAAAAGCGTAAACAAATTCCTCGGCTGCTTCCATGTCACAAGTTGGGCTGCTTAAAGTTTGGTCGTGAATACCAAACATGGGACGTTGAGAAGTGGAAGAAAGTTCTGTTTTTTTATGAGAAAAAAGTCAATCTCGATGGTCCTGATGGCTTCCAACAATATTAGTATAACAAAAACATGCCTCCTGAAATTTTCTCCGCACCTCATAGTGGTGGAGGGTCCTTAATGATATGGGGTGCCTTTATTTACAGAGGGACAATGGAGTTCCAGTTGATGCAAGGTCGTCAGAGAGCGGCTGGTTGTGTTAACATGATACAAAAAGCATCTTTGATGACGAAAGGGCTATCGTTTGTGTGGGGATGGATGGTTATTCCGACAGGATAATGCTGCAATCCATGTTGCAAGACGGACCTTGACCTTTTTACAAGAAAATGGGTGCATCTCTTGGGACATCCTGCATGCTCACCGGACTTGAACCCAATTGAAAATGTTTGGGGATGGATGACAAGAGATGTTTATCGAAATGGTAAACAATATTCAACAAAAAATGAACTTCATGAAGCCATCTTCAGAAGCTAGAGCAACATCCCCGCACCTTAATGGAAACGCTTATTTCTAGCATGCCCGACAGAATTTTTGAAGTCATCAAAAGCAGTGGAGGTTGACTTCATTATTAAATTTGGTTGTTGAATATTTTCATACAATTTTTGTACAATTTCGTAGAATTTTTGTCTCTGGTCTTATAATTTTGATCATGTGTAAATGGCCTCATTTTATAAAAATGTAAATTTCTAAATAAAATGTTTGGAATGTAGCTTTTTTTCCATAACCTTTTAGATTGTAGTATTGGTAACCTTAAGTGGAAGGAGTTTAAAATCTATCTGTAAAAAGAAATTTCTTTTTAAAGATTTTTAAGTGGTCTTAAATTTTTGATCGGCAGTGTAGGTTTAGAAAATATATAGACAAAGACAGAGAAAGAAAGCAAGAAGGAAATTGTTTCAGAAGAATTATAATGAAAGAGAGAGGGTAAATAAAGAAAAATAAAAATAAACACGTACAGAGAAAAAGATAGCGAGAGAGAGACAGAGAGACAGAGAAAGAGAAAAGAAGAAACTGTGAACAGAGAAGAATGAGAGAGAAAGGATGAAGAAAGATACGCTAGTTGAAGAAAGTAAGAAAATGTCGAGAGAAAGAGAAACATGTTTCAAGTGATTAGTGATCAGTCACTCCTACTTTCATCTTCCATTTTCCAAATCTTGCAAGATGAGAACACGCATGCGCATTAAATAGCCTACCAGAATTGAATAAATTTTCGTGCGGCTATCGGATAGCGAAGTGATTAACCTTCACTTTTGCGATTTCTCTGGCCTGATGCTGAATGCGCATGCACAGCCAGTAACGCACTTCCTGGCACGAAAGCTCTAATTATATCTTACATCTTAACGCTGTTACTCATTACGCATGCGCAGAACCAACACTTAACACTTTCAATCATCGATTTAAACACACCGACGGTTATCATTTAGCATGCACGCAATTGCCCTAAATCGCTCGTCGTCGAATACAGACACAAATTTGCACACACAAAAAAGTATTTAAACAATTCTGATGTTAAAATGTAGAGTAAAAGTAATTATAATAAAAAATAATGCATATAAAAAAGAGCCTCGAAAATGAAAAAAAACAAAACAAAACTTCTTTGCATTATATCTTGTTTACGAGCCAATGCTTTCCAGTATTCATAATACTGTATCGAGTATCCAAATGAAGCCATGTCATTGTTAAATCTGCTATAGTTCTTCAGGTTTGTAGATTGCATAACGATGTTCCGGCTGACTTGTTCTCTCGTCTTCAAATTCGTTGTGTTAAGTTCATTGATGAGGCGTCACCCTCTTTCAATGATGGGCTCTCTGGCCTCGTTACTCGTGTTTGAAGTATTTTGATGAAGCATTGTCTTCATTACAAAAAAGAAAAGTAAAATGATTCCTGATCTTTGTTGTGATTGCCATTGCGTTCCGGTCGGTAATTTCTCTGTCCTTCCTCATGATATCTGACAGTCTGGTTTGTTTCATGACATATCAACATTTTCTGTTAATGATGACTTGGATAAACAGAAAGTTAAATAGTGGTTTGGTTTTCGCGAGGATCAAAATGTAGGGCAATTTTGATTTTCACTTGAGAAAAAACTTTAGCTACCGGTTTGGTTTGCACGTGATTATACGCGGTAGACACAAATACATAAAAGAGGTGCCTTGTTTTCTTTGTGGGCTATTCCTCTGCACTGAGATTCAACCAGTGTATTCTAACCCCAATCAAGAGGACGGTTTAAATTAAGGTTTGTCACTGTTTTGTCTATTAATGAAAATACTATCCATCGTTTTAATTATTTATTTTGAATACTCTGTTTAGACAAATTTATTTCCTCATGAGTATTCTGTGTACGTAATCCATGATTGAGGATACTTTGTCTTCATGATATATGGGGTGATATTTTACGTTTAATAATATAGTATTAGGGAGTTATACCAGAGACAGATACTGCTAGTCTATGGTGCCTAAGTAAATAGGTTACCGGATATATCGTCTTCACAAGTAAGGCACCAATACTACAATCAATATTATTACTAGTTATATCATCTTGTATTATTAGATGAAGATTTCTTATATTTTAAGAGCATTTCTTACGTCTTGATTTCAGTTTACTTTCAGAATGTCAGTCTATGGCCACTAATTAACAGTGCTGGTTGTAACTAAAAATGTAATCAAAGAGGTGATTTTCTAAGTGCAGCATACATTTGGCCGAAAAGTATTGTGCTAGTGTAGATCGAACTCACTATGTTGCTGTATTTGCTGTTAATTTTTTATTCATAGACACTTGCATTATTAGTAATTAAAGTACAAAATATTTCTAGAATATATTTTTTATTTTATATGAGCCAATAAAGATGTTTTCAGTAAGCTTCACCTAAAAATGTCAAGGCATATAATATTATTGCTACTAAGACATCTGTAATGCCATGTATATTCAAGATATAGTGGATCACGACTATCCCAATATTTTTTATTACTTGTCACTTGCCATGGATTTTTGGGAAAGATAGTGGAGTAGCTTCATACTGCCTTCTTCACAGCTTGGAATCCAGAGTTTCCTATCTATTAGATTACTTGATATTGAAAAAGGAAAAGTCGAGTCTATGCTGCTCATTAACTCAAGAAGACATGGATTGATGCATTTCCCCCAAAACAACTAAAACTATGATGAAAGAAATCAAAATGAATATAGCTTTACAATATAATATTACAACCACTAATATTACTAGTGCAAATAAATCGACGGAAATGAAAATAAAATCCTAGTAACCATTTAGCAATATCTGAAAATTTTTCATGTAATAAAAATTTAAATATCTTAACTACCACACATTCTACAAATGTAAATAAAACCTGTAAAGTTCAGATGAATATTAGTACCAAAAATAAATAAAAATAAGTACGCATTATAATTTTTTATTTAAAATTCATGTAATCTTTTTAAATGAAATCAGTTGATGAGACAAAAATGTTTACTTATTTATATACATGACGCAGATAATGAAACATTCCCACAGAATGTTGTCAACAATTACGTAAAAATCTAATTTTTATAGTCGGCAATAATATTAGAATTTCGCCGGAAAATGTTACCTGATATCATTAGAAGACAATTGTTTGTTAATGAATCAAATATTTCAACGGTGAAATCTTGCTTAATATTGTTTTCTTCCTTTTTTCGTACATGTTGTTATAATTGCAGTTTAAAAACGTTAGCACTCGTATCAGTCATCAGTGTGCCACAGGCTGTTGTTGGTCGGCAACTTTTTGCTTGGTATTCACTTCCATTGATTTCTTTCGCTTCGGACTAATGTGATTGTCGAAGACGCGTGATTAAAACTGCAGCCTTTAGCCAAACTTTTCTCATACCACGATGGCCCACTTTCTCCACATTTAGCGAAAAATTGAGGTGAACAAGCCAGAAGAAAGAGTTAGGCTGTAGAATCAAATCTATTTATCCTACAGAAGGGTTTATTATTCGATTAACAGAGAAAGAAGCATAACACACACAAGACAAACAGAGGGGGAAGAGATACACAAAAACACGGAGAGAGAAAGAGAGAGAGATTGAGAGAGAGAGAGAGAGGAGAAGAAAATAATAAATGGAGATATATACGTCAATATAACGTCGGCTGTGAGGGGCAAAGAGATATGATAAGAGCAAAATACTGAGAGAAATAAAGACAGAAAAATAAGCAGAGTGGTACAGAAGTCGATATTAAAAATGTATACTGCTTAAACAATGGTAATAAAAATTGATGAGTTCACTACGAGGGGTATCAAAAGAAATACAGAAAGAAAGAAAGCGTACTGAAAAAAGGGAAGAAAGAAAGAAAGATAAACGGGCATATCTGGATCTGGATCTAGATAGAAAAATAATACTTGAAATAGAAAATTAAAAGAAATTGGGTTACACCAAGAGAAAGAGGGATATATATATATATATATATATATATATATAAATGAATAAGGAACGAAGCAAATATTTTCAACGTTCTAAACATTAATTTAAAACTGTGATCAATACAAAAAATTAGAGCAATGAATATTAATTATAAATTATACTTTAGAACATGTACAAATTGCAATCTACTACGAAATTGTACATTTTGTTTCGACATTGAAAGAACAATGTCTCATCAGATAGTTAATAAATATGATAATAAACGTTATTTTTTTAAAGAAAATTAAAAAACCTTTTTATTTTTGGAAATATTTTCGTACGAGGATATTAAAAAGAGGGGTAGAAAAGATGAGAAAGCAAAAAGAGAAATAAAAAAGCAAAGAAAGAGGAAAGAGAAAGACAGAGATGAAAATAAAAAGCAAAGAGGAAAACAAGAGAGAAAGAAAGAACCTAGAGAAAAGAGCCAATGGAAACGGCTAAGAGAGATAAACCCCAAATTTAGGCAGGAAGTAAAATATAGACTTATACTGATATCGGTCACGCAAACTCTGAGCTTAACAAAGAAGAAAAAGTGAGAAAATGCACAGAGGGAAGAAACTTTGGGGGAGTCAACAGAAGTGGCAAAGAAATAGAAAAAAAAATTCATTTCACCCGAAGGAAGGAAGAAATATCACTAGTGCACAGGGGTTTCAGGGAGTGAAAGTTAAAAAAAAATTGAAAATAAGGATGATTGAAAAAAAAAGAAATATTACCTGAATTCAAGAAAACGAAAGATGGCTATTATTGTGTCATTTAAAAGTTTAAAGATCGTAGTCATAAGATCAGCAAGTAAACGGAAGGAAGTGCCACAGATTAGAAGTACGAGAAAATAAAGCGTTGTAGTATTAGTGGAGTTTGCATTTATCTATTTCAATAGTAAAAAGTAAGCATGATCCACTGGGCACAAGATTTTCCGTAGTTAATTGCCATTACTTACTGCTTAAATTCATGTAGTCGGGCAATGGGGAAAAAAGTTCGTCAGAAAATATTTCTGGAAATGACAGAGGGGAACCCCGTCAGACCAGTGAGAAAATGACTGAAGTCGAGATGCTTGGTCAGGCATGATTACACTACAGATCTTTTGAATTTTGTCAATAATCTCGAGATGTACAGTAGAAGTACCAGACTAGATATGTCAGCAGTATTCAATGAACGGACGAATTATCGGTTTATCAATATGCAAGATGGATTGTAAATATGCAAGATAAATTAATGACCTAAGCTGAATCAGCTGTTGATTCAATGTAATCGTTACACTTTAAGTCAGTGAAATACATGAGGCCAAGGAGGCGCAGTATTTTGCATTCCTGGGGTTTAGCAGCAGCCATAATGGTAGACAGGAAAAGTGGTAAAATGATATCGGTTTGGTTTTGGAGACGTCAAAATTGCAAACCATTTCTTGTCCTATTGAAGATTCGTTTCAAGAACAACTCTCAAGTTTACTTTGTAAAATCTGTGGGATTCACTATTGAAACAGAAGTGAATGGTAGTGTTAGCTGAATAAATACCTAGTTGGGAAGAGATGACATCGAAGAGATGATGTAAATGATCAGAAATAGCTTAGGACTCAAGCTAGAGACTGGGAAAGGAAACTCGCGTTCGTGAGAAAGGATCTGGAAGCGAGCACATTCAAAATGACCTGCAAATTCAGGCTAAAACACGTATTCATCCCTTCTGTTAACTCTCGGTCCTTGGCTTGACTAGTCTGTCTACATTTTCTAAATGTCACTACTAACTTTATTATCCTTTCTCTTTCCCACAATATATATATATATATATATTAACGTATATTATAATAACGTGTATATATATATATATATATATATATATATATATTAACGTATATTTGGGCAGCAGTTTTCTTTTAAATATCTTTCATTCCATATATATGTATAGATACATAGATAGATTGATAGTAGTACAGAAATGTACATAACGAGCTTTAAATTAAATGCTCTCTTATGTTGACTTTTTGAGGAATTTATCTACTCCTTAGAAGAGTGAGTGTAAAATTTATTTAATCAATTTATATTACTAATACTACTATTAATAATAATAATACTGTTTTACATTTTCATATTCATCCGTATGCTAATAGATCCTGCTTGACATTATCTTCCAGAATTAAAGTTGTCAACTATTCTTTGACGAAATAAAATGTTTATCATACACATTCATATAATATATGTGTGCGTGTGTATATACGTACGTGTGTACGTATGTGTGTGTACGCATGCGTGTGTTTACGTATGCGTGTGTGTAAATAAGCGCATGTTTGTTTGAACACTCACGTGCATGAGTATTTTAGGCAGATGGAAATTAAGACATAATAAAGATTACATCTTACTGATATAGATATACAAATAACGAACAGGTAGATATTTCAAACCAAGAACTATTTTTCATCATTTCACTACAAACAAGGCATTAAATTACTAAACTGCATAAGGTTACTGTGTGTGAAAGTATATGAAAAAGAGTAAAAACATTATAAAGGAGAGAGAAGAATAGTAGAATAGTAATTAAGAAGACAAATATTGACACTGCATTTGAATTTTGGGAAATCAAAGATAAATGACAAGCAGGATGACGAAAATGCAAGAGAAGTAACTGTTAGCATAGAGTTTAAGCTTAAATCTAGTCATTTCAACTTAAAAATACTGAAACCTACATACTAATCTTGTTAGTTACGTGTCATACGTGATACGCGCTTGGGCGATTATATCTCGAAAGAGACTGACTGAAGAAGATTTTCCATCAGTAGTTTGCCATCGCTTTCTGCAGTAAATTGGTTGCCGACCAAGGCGATAGATCCCAAGCTATCCTGTTATTTAACCTGTAGCTAGAGGGAGAAGCGACGGATTCATACCTTCTCCATGGGTATTTGCGTGTAAGTGAATGCAACGAATTCAACTTGAATTCGATTTCGGCTGTCTGAGTTCTCTTTCCAAGCTGATATCCACTGCACCACAACGCACATCATAATCTTGTACTGCGCTTAAATTCGAAGATGATGTGCCAAAGAGAAATATAGTCTGATCAACTTCCATGAAAATGTTTATAGAAAAAAGAGAAATCATGTTACATTACGATGGTGGGAAAGTTACTGAAGTCGCGATGTCAGGTGAGGACCGAAAACATTGCAGATTCTACTTTGAATTTTATGATGAATCACAAAATACTTAGCAGAAGCACCGGAACAGATGCGACAATAGCATTCAACGAATGGATGGATGGTAGACTTGCAAATTTTGTAGAGAAAAACAAATATCTATCAGGACACAGCAACTGAATCAGTATAATCTTTTTACTTTATGTGAACGGAAAACCAAGACGCAATAAGTCAGTCTCCTAGACGTTAGTATCAGCAATACTCTTGTGGATTCTGGGTGAGGAATTACACAAAATAATGAACAACAAAACAGATATTTGAGATAGAAAAATATGCTATATTAAACGTAAAGATACGCACTGGAACACCGGTTATTAATACAGATATACGATTAGTAAGAAAATATATACAAGTATTTGAAGTGAAGCCGTGCTGGAATTAGTATGTCCACGTCAGAACTATCGGGGACTGTGTAATAATATTCTGGCTGAGTGAAGTTCAGAGCTACTATGATTACTGACGCGGTATTTTCTGTGAAACTTCGGTAACTTACAGTAACTGACGGATCTCTTACGGTGTCTTTCGGATCGGGTCCTGATCTCTTTATGGCAGGAGTATATATATATATATATATATATATATATATATATATATATATATATATACTCAAGTCGAGTCCATTATCATAGAAAAAAGGGAGATCCCACAACACCCCGCTCCTTAGCTTCTATTTGGGGGGAGTTAATTTCTTTTTCTTGTGGTCCGTAAATTATCATTTTCTGCTAGTTCTTCTGTCTGTATCTGCTTGAGTTCTTTGAATCTCAAAAACTTTAAAGATTTCTTCCATCGCGTCATCGTTTTCTGAAGGGGACGAGTTGGTTCCTCTATCCTTCTTTTCTGTATTTGGTTTATGTGTCGTCTATGGGTAAATTTTTCTCCTTTTATTGTGCACATAACATTAAAGATCCCAGTTTGTTCTAGTCTATCTAGCTCTTTATCTGTTTTGTCTATTTTTGTGAAAGCTACGTTTCGCTTCTTCTTAAATACTGGCTGAATATTCTGCTTTAGCTCGATTTTTGCTATGAATTTGTTACATAGTCCTAAACCGCTTGAGAATACTTCGGGAATTTTATTATGTAATTCTTCTTTCAATTTTGTAGCTTCTGACAGCTTGCACTGTATTTTCTTACAAAAAGAGATAATGGGTATATTACATACATCAAACTTTTGCCTCTAGTCTGTGCCTACCAAACTTTCTGCGTCTTTCGTAACGTACATTCTTAATGTTTTTGTTTTTCAATGGAATTTCACATTCACGATTATTTCAGCTTCGAAATTGATTCGTTTTCCTGTGACTGACTTAGCGAATTTTTGTAATTCATCATGGCCGGCCTATTCAGTTTCCTCCATGTTTGTAGGTTAATAATCGTTAGATCCAAAACTGAATCTAATTGTAGTTTGATCTTCTTATTTTAATATTTCAAGTTCTACATATTTCCTTGTGTTCTGTTTATCTTCCCAGTCCACTCTAGTAGTTCTTACTCTACTAGAGTGTCTTTTGTTTCTGCATGCAGTTGCCTTATGTCCCATTTTTCCACATTTTTTTAACTGATAATCTCTATTCCAGTGGAATCCACCACATCTGTAACATGCAAATGCAGGAGAGGGGCTTATTTTTTATTTGATTTCCGTCACTAGTTGCCTTATATCTTGTAATTCTTTCATTAAATTCTTGTTTTACTTTTGGGGTGCATGAAAACGTAAATTGTTGTTTAACTTACGTATATATGCTAATCCCGATTCCTCAACACCTTTACTGTCTTTTTTACCACTTAAACATTTTTGGAAGCCTTCTGATAATTTTTGAAGCTTTAATCCTGGCTCATTTTGGAGTTTTGTAATCATTCTTTTACGCATTTCGCTGTCCTTAGCTGAGACCAATCCTTGTACAAATATAAGACATTTAAAGTTGTCCGGAGTTAATTCTGACAATTTAAAGTCGTTAACGATTGCAGCGAACGTCGAATAGTCCTCGTTTTCGCCTTATACGAGATTGAGGCATTTCCACCTTTTGTGAAAAAGTGAAATCTTTGGCCTAAAGAGCTCCGTAAGGTATGTGACTGCATCGTCAAAGGTCAAATCGTTCGAATCCTCGTTGCCAAGTTGTTGTGGTGTACGTGAGTTTGAATCTTCATCGCCAAGGTTTTGTGCGACTCGCATTTGAATCTTCGTCGCCAAGTTGTTTTGGCGTAAGTGAGTTCGAAACTTCGTCGCGTATGAAGATTCATTGGAGAAAAGAAGTGAATAATGAATAGGGATATAACAAATTATAATGACATCAAAATATCCTACGACAAGGAAAATTAATAGAAGGAAAGAAAGAAAGAAAGAGAGAAAGAACGAAAGATTGGGAAGAGAAAGAAAACAGAGAAAGGGAGAGAAAAGATAGATAAATAAGAATATAACAGAGGGAGAGATTGGCATACGTTATAAACGACTATGATGTGAACTGTGAAAAATAATGAAAACACGAAAAATCATCTAGAAAAATCAAGAAATGGGAAAGAAGAGAGTAGATAAAATTGAAAAAGAAAGAAAATATAGCAGAAAAGATGGCGGAAAAAGATAGTAAGAATGAAAAGAAATAGAGAATAAAAATTTAAAAAAGTAGAAGTTAAGTAAAATAAACGAATAAAACAGAAGGTGGAAATAGATAGTCAGATGGAAAGACACCTAAAGAATAAAGATAAAAAATAAAAGAGAGTAAGCAGAATACAGTTAGAGAAAATTAGAGATTGAAGCGGTCAAGAATGAAACTGAGAGAAACTGGAAGAGAAAATGATATAGCGATAAACTGAGAGAGTGGCAAAAAAAGAGATAAACAATCAGCGAGATAAATAGAGAATGTAATAGAAAGTGAGGGAGGAATAATATGTGACGCCTGTTGCGTCGGCCATTTCGATGTCTCAAATGGGAAGTGATGCAAGCAAGACAAGGTGTCACAAACAGCAGTTATTATAAAAGTAAGCCAGTATCACTCACCGATTAATTTCATACTGACTGCTTCGATCGTACGAATTTCCAAATTTCGTCTCGACACCAGAAACAGACAAGAGAAATGTACACGCAGAAAAGAATAGAGAGAAAAAATGAGGGATACATAAGGGTTGAAACAGCAAAAAAAAAAAAAACAAAAAAAAAAAATTATATGCTTTTGGCCGGATATCCGTTCAGTAATGAATAACTGTAGAAATGGCGCATATTTGTGTGCCCAGATTCTTTCGTAAGGCGCACCAAAATAAACATTACTATATTTATCGATTTTTTGTTATTAAAGTGCATAATATATTTAAATACCTTAGGCCTTCTGGAGGAAATTCCGTTGAGCAAGAATACTTTCGCGCCTTTTCTTCTATTTGCCATGTCTATTCAGTTTGCTGTCATGGCACTTTACAACTTCCTGTTCTGCGTAGCTCTTAATAAATTTGGTCTTTTTTATCTCACGTAAACCATGTTCTGATACACGAGCAGACTAGGTAAGCTAAGCGTTATATCCCTCTATCCCTCTTGCCTTCAATCTCACCTGCGAGTATCAAATTTTCAAAGTTTTCTTTCCTCTTTATTTGACCTAAAATATCAACTGTCTATTCCTGACGCTAAGTATAAGTGTTCTTTTCATTTCCATTTTCTCTAAAACTTCGTCGTTGCTCACATGTTGGGTTCGTGGTATCTTCAGCATCCTTTAGTAGAATCATATTTCTTTTGCTTCAAGTCTCTTCTTCAATTTTGAGAATATTGCCCAGAATTCACTGCCATATAGGGAGACTGTTATTATGTTCAGTATTCTGTCTTGTATTTCTCAAGACATTTTCCTATTGCTTAATACTTTGCTTGATTTTGGCAAGCATCTTTCGCTATTTCAAAGAGCCTTCGGATTTCAACGTTGCCCTTCATATTCTCTGTTAAAAACACTTCCCAGATATATCAATTGTTTTTTTTTTCATTTTGTAATTTGCATCTTGGACTGTATTTTTCTAAACAACCATACTTTCCGTCTTCACGATGTTGTTGTTTAGTTCTTTCCTTCACTACCTTCTGGAGAAGTTCTTTTTGCTGATTTCTACTAACTCTATGTCATATGCATATCTTACGCTGTTAAGATTATGGACACCAAGAATTAATCTTGGTAAGATTTCTAATTCTCTCAAAATCATCTACCGTATAGATTGAATAATTCCTGTTGTAAGACACATCATTATCTTACATCTCTTCTTATTTTTGTATATTTACTAAATTTTCTACCCGTATTCAGGTTCAAATATCCTTCCCAAATTTCTTACGTTTACCTAGTAGTTCTAACATTTCTTTGTAATGTACTTTTTTAAAGGCGTTTGCATAATGTTAAAAAGGAACAACAACGCCAAGTTTTAATCTTCTTCATATAAGAGATTGGGTGAAGTTTAAAAAAACTATTAGAAATGTATATAACGATACATGCAAGTATATAATTTCGAAAGTTTTTATAAACTCTACTTTGTAACTGAAACAGAGCCCCCCCCATTTTAATAATGAAACTGCGTATATTAAATCTATCGGTTTGCGAATGCGAGAAACCTTAATAAAACAAATTGTGTTCACCAGCAGCAGTCGGGCCTGCGTTACACTTTGGAGGGAAAAAAACCTGCATGCATTACAGCTCGGCTAGGAATAACATCACAGCAAACGACGTTCAGGGTTTTCTTATATGGAAATCACATTTAATACAAAATGCCTAATATAATAACATTTGAAACAATAAAAATATTTAATAATGAATGCATTAATACCATAGAAATATATATTGATATTAGATTGCCACACATAAAATTGCGCATATTTTAGGGAATGAATAAAAAGCTAAATGAATTGTCAAATGACTAAATTTATTATATAGCCATACACGAAATGACTCACTTTATAGAAGATAAATAAAAGGTTTGTTAAATGTTACATAAGTAATTTATTACAATGTCAAAAATTAAATAAGTCTCGTCATAGGCAATGAACAAAATGCTATTGAAATTTTAATAGCTAATTTATTAGTTTGTGGCAAATAATGCATTTATAGGAAATAAATAAAACGTTTCTGAAATATTAAATAAGTATTTAATTAGATTTTCACACCTGAAATGACGCACAGTATTGGGAATGATTAAAATGCTTCTGAAATGCTAAATAAGTGATTTATTAGGTTGCCACACATAAAATGACGTACATTATCGAGAAGGAATAGAACGCTTGCGAAATGTTAAATAACTAATTTATTTTGTCGTCACACACAACATTACGCAGATTATAGGGAATTAATAAAATTCTTTCTAAATGTTGAAAAATTAATTTATTAGTTTGTCACAGATAAAACAACGCAGTTCATCAGGAAAAATAAAATGCTTCTAAAATGTTAAAGAAGTAATTTACTAGATTGTTGCACATGAATGACAAACTTTATAGTGGATAAATAAAACGCTTTTGAAATGTTAAATAAGTAATTTATTAGATAAATATGAAATGACGTACGTTATAGGAAATGAATAAAACGCTTCTAAAAAATTAAATAACTAATATTCTGAGGTTGTCACACATGAATGACACGTTTTATAGAGAATTAATAAAAGGCTTCTTAAATGTTAAATAACAAATTCATTTGCTTTCTACACATGAAATGACACATTATAGGGAATGAATAAAACACTAGAAGAAATGTTAAATAACTAAGTAATGATGTTGTTACACATGAAATGAAGCACTTTATAGCGAATTAATAAAACGCTTCTGAAATATTAAATAAGTTATCTGATTGTCACAGATAAAAAAGACACACTTTATAATGAATCAATTAAATGCTTTTTAAATGTTAAATAACTAATTTATAAGGTTTCTATACATGTAATGACGCATTTTATAAGGAATGAATGAAATGGTAAACGAAATGTTAAATGACTAATACAGTGTCACACGTGAAATGACACACTTTATAAAGAAGAAATCAAACGTTTCTTTAATGTTCAATAAGGTATTTATTATGTTACGGTACATGTAACGACGCACTTTATAGATAATGAACAGAAAGCTTGTGAAATGTTCAATAACTAATTTATTTTTTGTCACACACGGAATTACTCAGATTAAAGAGAATGAATAAAATGCTTCCTAAATGTTAAGAAATTTAAGTTTATAAGATTATTACAAATAAAATGACGCAATTTATAGGGCATAAATAAAAAGCTTCTGAAATATTAAATAAGTATTTTAGTAGATTCTAACACATAAAATAGCACACTTTATAGGGAATAAATAAAACCCTTTTAAAATGTTAAATAAGTAATTTATTAGATACTTACACATGAAATGATGCGCATAATAGGGAATGAATAAAACGCTTCTGAAAAGCAAAATAAATAATATATTGAGGCTGTCACACATAATTTGGCGCATTTTATGGGGAATGAATAAAATGATTCTTAAATATTAAGTAAGTAATTTATTAGGTTTCTACATATGAAATGGCATATTATAAGGAATGAATAAAACGCTAAATGAAATGTTAATAACTCATTAATTAGTTTGTCGCACATGAGATAAAGCATTTGATAGCGAATGAATAAAAAGCTTCTGGAATGTTAAATAAGAAATTTATAAGATTATCACATATGAAATGACGTACATTATAGGGAATGAATAAAATGCTTATTATATGTTAAATAACTAAATTATTATGTTTTCACACATGAAATGACGCATTTTATAATTAATGTATGAAACTGTAAATGAAATGTTAAATGGCTAATTTATTAGGTTATCACACATGAAATGAAACGTTTTTAACGAATTAAAAATGCTTCTGAAATATTAAATAACTAATTTATTACGTTCCCTAATACGAAAAGATGCACTTTTAAAAAAATAGATAAAACGTTTGTTAAATGTGATATAACTACTTTATTAAATTGTCACACATGAAATGATGCTGTTTATAGGATATGAATAAAAATCTTCTGAAATAGTATATAACTTAATTTTTAGGTTGTCACACATGAAAAGAAACGATTGAGTATGAATAAAAAGTTTCTGAAATGATTAATCACTAATTTAGTAGATACTGACAACTGAAACAATGCACTTGACACAGAATGAATGAAACGTTTATGAAATATTAAATAACTAAATTAGTAGGTTATTACACATGAAATGACGCACTTTATAGTAAATAAATAAAACGTTTCTTAAATATTAAGAAACTAATGCATTACGTTGCCACGCATAAAACGACGAAACTTATAATTAAACGAATAAAACGCTGTTTTAATGTTATATTACTAATTTATTAAGCTGTCACATATAAAATGATGCAACTCATAGGGAATGAATAAAAACGTCTGAAATGTTAAATAATGAGTTTATTATATTGTCACTTGTTACATGAAGTAATTGATAAGGACTAAATAAAACGCTTACGGATTATTTACCAATCTATTACATTATTACAGATGAAATGAGGCACTTTATTGGAAAAGAATCATGAATGAAACGCTTCTAATATCTTAAATAACTAAATTATTAGGTTATCACTCAAGAAATATCGCACTCTGTAGAAAATGAATAAATCGCTTCTAAAATCTTAAATAATCAAATATTAGTGTTTCTAATGAAATATCGGACTTTATAGAAAATGAATAAAACGCTTCTGAAATATTAAGTAACTAATCTATTAGGTTGTCAGATATAAAATGTGCACTTTATAATATATAAATAAAACGCGTCTACAATGTTAAATTACTAATTTATTAGTTTTTCACACAGGGAATTACGCGCTTTATAGGAATGATTAAAACGCTTCTGAAATGTGAAATAAGTAATTTATTTTATTGTTACACATGAAATGACGCACTTTATGGGATTGAATAATACGCTTCTGAAAAATTAAGTAAGTAACATATTAGATTTTCAAACATAAAATGACGCACATTGTGGGAAATGTATAAACGCTTCTGATACGTAAAATAATTAATTTATTTGATGAACACGAATCAACTGCCAACAAAAAATGCGCCATTTCAAGTGTAAGAACCTAATATATGTAAACATATACATTAATATACTTTAGTATGCATCATCCTTTGACGAGTGGATGTAATCCCACCGAAACTCAGATTAGGGTGTGACAATTGAAAATCCTAAGTCATTTGAACTTTTCCTTATCTTGAAGATACGTTTAATTCATTTATTTAATACTGAAAATTTTTTGTACGCAAATTCTTTCAATTAAAAGTAATACATATTAATTTTATCTTTTTTATTCAGCGTAATACATTATTATTATTATTACTTAAAAATACATACATATAGATAGATAGATAGATAGATAGATAGATAGATAGATAGATAGATAGATAGTGATGCTTTTCAGTGGCTAAGACAAGATATTAAGGTGTTTTCTTTCTAAATAATTTTTAATTGATTAAATAAAAATATGGTTTTGAAGCGAAATGTATTAAGGTGTATTCTTTTGAGTAACAGAGACTGATCACATTTTGCTATACTCAAAATACATAGATCTTCAGATACATAAACATGTAGATGTTTTCTTTAAACAAAAAAAGGAGTTTTGATGGATATAATTAAAATGAATATTATATTAATAATCAGTAATAAAAGTAATACTCGGATCTGGTAGATGGAAAAAATTTAACTTAGACTGAAATCTATCTAAGAGAAAAAAACTATTTCAAATCTCTTCTGCCTGGAAGTCATACCAAAGGATGAAAAAAGTGAAATACGAGTATCGTTGATGCCAATTATTATCGGGTCTGTTTCACTTAGAATAAAGTTTTGGTATTTAGATGACAGACTTGCTTTATGGGCAACTGTAAATATTCTATGAAGATATTTTTTCTGACTTGTAATCAACAGAAAACATTCTAACGTCATCTCCTCTGAGCTCTATTGGTAAAGCAAATGCTGCGTTAGCATTCTCAGTCGAATTAAAAAATAACTCCAAGCACAGATCCATGGTTTTTGACATGGAAGGATGCTACACAAATACATAAAAATTGAAGAATTTGTGAAGAAGAAGAATATAGCTTCAGTAAGTTCTAAAAAGAACTCTCATTATAAAACTACGTAAAACCTCTCCACTATATTTACTCAAAAGTCCTGGCAACAATAGAAAAAGAAGCTGTGGAAAGCCATAAATATATATCTTCTGAACGGCCAAGGCATTAAAATCCATATAAGTTTATCTTAGTCGACCATAATAACGATTCGTATGTATCATAAAAGAGTCAAATATTTCTGAAACCTACAAGAGACAAAAAATTGTGGAGAGCTACGACATTCAGAAGAGACACGACACGTATAAAAGAAAACGACCGATACTTTTGAAAATTAGCGTTCAGCATCCTATTATAATTTTTAACCTGATTGCAGACATCGACATCTGATATCGTTAAAAGATAACTGTCTAAAGAAGCGTATCAATCCATAAGTATTTAGAAAGCATCTGGCATAACGGTAAATAGCAGACTGGCTTTCTCGATTCTTTCTAAAACATTTGCCATTCAATTTATGTTCTAAGGCATTCAAATTAAATATTACTGCATTCAAATTAAATAACAGGGAATTAGAATAAAAAAACCTTCAATTTAAAAGTTAACACTTTCAATTTAAACAATGAATTTACAATTCACTAATTTTCATTTAATTATGCAATTATTACATTAATACCACATAGTTCTATAGTACATGCTTGCCTCGCTTGGTGTTCATTTGAACTCCTCTTTTCTTTGGCAAATGCAAATTTAATTTTGACGATGAATTTGATAATATTTTATTATGCAGTGTTGTAAATTGAATAGGTTTTTAAATCTAAATGGTTTGGTTTTCAAATTGAATAATTTGTTTTTTAACTTGAATGCATAAATATTTAATTTGAATACCTTATTTTTGTAAACTGAATGACAAATGGTGTATTAGTCCTATGCTGTTTATTTAAAAATAGAACAAGACGATAAGTAACTGAAACACTGGTCTTTATTTTTTAGCTCGTATGCTCGACTTCTGGTGCTATGGAGAAATACACAACAATCTTAGGTACGAGGTAGAACAGAATCTCATTTTTTTTTAATTTTTACTTGATTTTAGGTCTTTAGTCTCATTTATTCCCACATTTCTCAATTTTGTAATCAATTTAGCAAAGCGAAGGACAGACGCCGGCTTCACTCAGCGAAGCTACAATTCTGCCGTGAGCAAGGCGCGTACAAAATCCAAAAATTTAAATAAATTTTTACAAGAAAATAGAAGTAAATGACTGCCCTATGGGACATCTACGTGATAGGCAACTTTATAGGGTTTTTGTGTATAGCCAATGCCTTGGGAAAGTATTTCTAGTCACTATGGCAGTTAACGCAAAAGAGGTGCAGTGTTCAGGAAAAATGTGATGATTATAAGATTACGCGAATTTTATCGGTGGGTGCTGTAGAAAAAGTGAACTTTAATGAGGCTGGATTTCTTCCTTTACATTCTGCCCCTATATACTGAGTATCTGAGTGTGTCCATTCTAATAATTACCTATCTAGCTATCTAGCTATGATCATATTATATATCTAACTCATTATGTTTATATCTATCTATCTATCTATCTATCTATCTATCTATCTATCTATCTATCTATCTATCTATCTTAATGATTTTATATTTGTTTCAATCCTTTTCATCACTATCGTATTCGATTTGTACTTATTTTTTTCATAAATGTGAATTAATGATGTATATATATATATATATATATATATATATATATATGTTTGCTACCACAACTATTATTATATATAATAGTTATATATTAATGATAAAATGAAACTTATTCTGTTAATAATAGAATCTGAATGGGTTGCATATTTCTATTTCGGTTATATTGAGTCTATGTGTCTGTACATTGATATCATCTTTAATTCAGCCTCTTTATTAATTAGTTTTCTCTTAAGATCATCATTAGTTTTGATTACAAATCAGCAAACTATTCCCTCAATCACCTATTACTTATCGTCGGAATCCTCTCATAAATTTTTTCTCATAGTAAATAGTCCAAGTGTACCATCAGGCATGTGGCTGCCTCAGGTTATCAAGGGGATTTGGCCGAGTGAATGAGTTTGAAAACCACGATGATCGCAATGATGCGGTATATCATGATATCATACAAAATAAAACAGGTTTAACTGTTATTATTATTTTCATAAGTTTAAATCATGCAAATGTTCTATCTCTAAATAAGCTCTAAAATTATTTTGAGAAGTTATTTTTTATTATATCTTTGAGAAATAAATGTCTATCTCACTTTTAGGCATATTGTATCAACAACCCTAATTTTACATTTGAACTTGGCAACGTGTATTTGGCAATCATCTGTATCTATCTTGTCAGACCAAAATAATTTCCCAATTGCATTTCTACGATCGATCTCATCCAAGTGCTAACCTCATTTTTAATTGCTCTAGCATATGCTTCGCTTCTTCAGAGGACTCAAACATGTCCGCAAGTCGAAAACCAATCTGGTTGTGAGCTGAAGGTGATGAGAAGTCAGGGGTATTCGGGTAAGCGTTTGTCCAGTCTCCATCAACACCGAAGATACTGGAGAAACAGAAAAGAATGGTTGTTGCCAATGGTGTCTAGTTCACCATCTAACCCCACCAAACCCGCCCTGTCAATTCTTAATCGGCTTCAACTAATGGGCTCAGGCTTTCTTATTGGGTTAAGTCTTCAGTGGCTGTCGCCAGAAGGGGGCCTGCGTTGCATCTTTGTCGAGAGAATCGCTAAAGTCGGAGAGCATTCCTTCAACTCACACAATTATCAGTCTTCTATTATTCGTCATTTCTCAGGATTTCTCGTTCACTCAATTCAGCTCATTCTCGCCCGGTCTTTATGTTTTCGACTCTCGGCATGCCGTTCTCTCTCAATTTTACGTTAAAGTTGACTCACTTTCTTTCAGAGTAAGTCTTTCTATCTCTTGTTCTGGAAGAATCTGTTTCTCTGTTTCTTTATTCTGTAACCATTCTTCTCTATTGTGATTGATTGCCTTTACCGCATACCATTAACCATTCTCTTCTTGGACTGTATCTATCTTTAAAAGAATTTTTCACGAGACATATACATATATATCTTTCTTTCATGGATTATGGCATATTAAAACTAACAAGGAACAGACATACACAAAAAGACAGACAGACATACACACAAATATATATATATATATATATATATATATATATAGGTAGAAAGTCAGATAAACAGATCGACCAACAAACTGATATAGAGATAGATATGAAAAGTGATATGTATAAACTCAATGGGAAACAAAGACTATTGAACTTGATTAATATACAATATTTTCGAATCATAGGGAAAGCTGATGTGGGTATTTCTCTTGAGCAGCCTAGCAAATACAATCGAATCTGGAGCCTAAAATAAACCAGATAAATTACACCATTACAGATAAATTAACACAAGCAGCAATAGGTATAACATACAATGTTTTACTAACGTACAGGCTCGCGCATATATATATATATATATATATATATATATATATATATATATATATATATATAAACGCATAAATGCAAACTTATCACTCTACTCGTTTCGAAAAAATTTTCGCGTATATACGCGAAGGGAAAAATGGTTGTAAAAAGAAAGATCTAAACACATAAACATCTGCCAAAGTGATTTGGACCGAGCAATAACGTAAACCAAAGAAAAAAACCTAAGTAGTTAATAACAAAAAAAAAATAAGAAACGCTCAATACGCAAGCAGAGAAGAAAATAAGTAAATTAACCTCGTGAGCCAACAAACCTACCAAGGTTTCGCCTAAACGAATGTTCAAGGAATCGCTCTTTCTGCCTGCACAGGCTCAGCTGCTAGAGTTTTAGACCAATAGCCTCCAAAACGCGCAGATGATGGGCCGATCGAACACTGTGCAGAACAGTAACCCAATTGTTCTCAGAGAGAGGCACATACCTGACTGTCCAGCAGGTGTTGTCCAATAGCTGAATCCAAAACAGCCTGGGTTGTTCTTATAGATCTAAAATGTCTACCAGACTATATATATATACATTATTTGCATTATTCGGACTATTGTACTCATCTTTGTAGCCATTCGTACGCCGTATTGACCTTTGTACGCTTTTGCCTCATCCAGATGCTAGAAATTTCGAACCAAAGCCTTTATTACGATCACTGGGGTATATTTTTCTCATTCCTTATGCGAAGCCTCTTTTAGTAGTCATGTGTTATATTCCTCTAACCAGACTCTCTAAGTTACTTGTTCACCGATGCTGTAGCCTGGTATTGAACTCGTTATACTTTGGGTCAAGTCACTGGAACTAATCAATGTCTATATCCACCGGGCAATGTGTCCTTAAGAACAACTGAATTTCTAAACTTATAAACAATTTTTATGGTTAAGTAATCATTTTTACCAGAATTCATATTGCAATTTTTGATGTTAATGGTTTTCCCTAGTAATTTTACCAGAGTCCATATTCCAATTTTTGTTGTTACTGGTTTTCTGTAGATTTTTTTTTATTACTAATCATATTGCAATTTTGAAACTTATGAGTTTTTCTGGCAATCTGTATTATGCGCTGATTCCTCAAGTTTACGTAGTTTTCAGTGACGTTCTCTCTCTGTTATTTCGACTTCATTCCATGAGAGCATTGATCTTCATTCTCCCTACGCCTGATTTTTTCTATCCCCCCTCGTGTTGCGGACTTGCGATGTTCTTGTAGCATTAAGTTAAGGGGACGGCTTGTTTTCCATTACATTTCTTTCTATAGCTACCTGTAATCGCGTACACACAGTCCTTAGTTATGTTCTTCATATATCGAAATTCTGTTAAGAAAGGTTGGCAGTTTGATGCCTCTACTCTTTTACAAATAGCTTCCGCGAACAAAAAGTGTCAAGTCAAGAATTTACAAAATGATATTACCCTCAACAAGTTTCTTCACCACTTACCCACCCACCTGATTTGAATTGCTTTTATGAACATATCCGTCTTATCCTTGATAGGGCAACCAACCGATGAAAACTCAAAAGGAAAGTTTTATTTAAAGCCATGATGGTCAACATGAAGGAGAACAAACTCACTCTAACATGCTATCTCTTCAAATGTCACATCTGGAACGTAATCGAGGGTGCAATGAGAACAATTCATTGAGGAACATTTTTCCAACATATTCTAAGATGAATATGTGAAATACTTTTGGATAATACGAGATCATTTAAAACTGTATCGAGGCATTGTGTGATAAAAAAATAAGAACTTCAAAACATATTTTATCCCGCAATTAATTTAGATGGAAGTCACACACTCTATCCAGCGTATTTCCCTGGATGTAAGCACTTTTTTGGAGATAACAAGAAACTTCCTAGTACCATTCACTTGGATTTCCTCGAAGTTTTAATTATTTTTTATTCAAGTGTGATTTTATTTTTAAAGAGCAAACGTCACAAGATACAAGATCTGGTAGAGATAGTGGTTGTCGGACAAGAGAAATGTCGTGTTTGGCCCAAAACTGTTTCAAAACTCATTGTCAATACTGGAACATTTTTATTGTGGTGAAACGATCACATTCTACAAATCTACCTTCAAAGCACTGATTTAACCAACGGAAGTGAGCGAGAACTTTATTAGTCTGCATGCGCGATAAAGTTCATGGTCAGTCTGTGCCAAGCGGTTTCACTCTGCTATCCTTTAGCTCGGTTGCTATAGCAACAGTTCCGCTATTTTTGGATCGGACCATATATACTGTTATATCTAAAAATAAAATTTCTTCTTACATATGATTTGTTTTCACTTATCTCTACCGCATTGTACATAGGTGCATGCTGGAAACTACGACAGCTTCCCTAACTTTACTGACGATTTCCTTTTCACTGCTGATATTTCAACTAACTCATTAGTCCAGTTAGTGACCCACACTTTAAAGCTACACATTTTGCAATCAAGCTTTTTCGAGAAAAAATGCTAAGAGCACCTAAAACTCATAGGGCACGCTGAAAGCAAGAGAAGCGAGTGGAAAAGAAAGTTGCATAAGGATTTTCTGTGCAAAATAAAGGATCGTAAAGAGTCAAAACCTATTTCGAATAACCAAATATACAAAGTTGTGGGGAACATCAAATGACTCTTGTCTTTTCTAATGTTTTCAAGCATGATTGGTTATCTTGTGGGAAAACTAGAGCAATTTACCAACAGATTGTTCAACCATCATTATGTGTGATTTACAATAAAAACTGCTTTCAAACACGCACACAAATATCTAGAAAGAGAGAGAGAGAGAGAGAGAGAGAGAGAGAGAGGGAAAGTGAAATAAGTAAATATAAAATAACGCATAGTGAATGTTGATTGCAAAAAATAGTTCTCGATATAAAATAAAAAATAACGTTTTATAATAAAAGTAAATATAGATTTGTTTCTAACATTTTTTTATTTTTTATAAGCGTTTCACCCCGAGCAAGGCATGTCGCTGCCACTACTGTGCAGGGGGCTACGTAGAGTGGAGAAAGGCTGATTAAATATAGGAAATGACAGAGGGTGGGTGATAGGCGGGTAAGGATACCGAGAATGAGGGTTGGGTAGATGAGAGTGTTGTGAGAATAGTTGAGAGTTAGTGTGATAGGAGGTGTCTATTGACCCTACATTTAAACACCTGGAGATTGTAACTGTCGGGAAAGCAGACTTGTGGAAGGGAGTTCCACAGGCGGGAAGCGCGAGAAAAGAAGCTGTTGGAGTAGAATTTACGGTTACATCTTATTTGTTTAACTGTAAAAGGGTGGGACCTAGTTGCTAATCTAGTATCTCGTGTAAATTCGTGCTTAGGCGGCACCAGTGATCTAAGCTCATCGGAGCAGAAGCCATGAAAGTACTTGTAGAAGAGGCACAGGGAAGCCACATCACGCCGGTGTGAGAGCGGCTGCAGCCGGTCTGCCAAGTCAGTATCAACCACGTTATAGATCCTCCTTTGTATTTTGTCAAGAAGCCCAAGGAGAGCAGCAGGGGCACCCGACCAGATATGGCAGCAATATTCAATACACGGGCGGATGGTAGATTTGTATATGTGCAGAATAGATTCAGGTGGGAAAAATTTCCGGGCCCTGCACAGGGAGCCCACTTTCATAGCAGCAGATTTGGCAATGGATTCAATATAGTCATTCCATTTGAGGTCCGCCGAGTGTGTAAGGCCAAGGAGGCGTAGTATTTTACTCTCTGGGAGACTAGCCTGTCCCATGCTAATGGGAGGTAGATGCGATTGTCTATGGTGATTAGTTGATAACAGCTTTGTTTTGGAGGCATTGAAATTTACCAACCATTTCCTACCCCAGGTCACTACGGATTGGAGGTCCCTTTCAAGTACGGCAGCGAGGTTCACTTTGTCGTCCAGACCTGGTTTCTGATCGATGCGGGAGTAGATTGTTGTGTCGTCGGGGATATCATTAATGTAGATCAGAAAGAGCGTGGGGCCTAGGATAGAACCTTGAGGGACGCCCGCGTTCGTCTGGTAGTTTTGCTACAATTCTTAGCAATCCTAAGGCGCAAACGAAAAAATAGCCTTTATAAAATTTATATAGTTATAAATTACTCTTAAGATAGAAAATCAATCCATTTAATTGTGAGAAAAAATAAACAAAAAATAATGATTATAACACAAAAACTGAATAGATTACAAAAATAAATATAAATCAAAATAAAAAAAATATTAGCATGTAATATATATATATATATATATATATATAAAATATATGTATATACATATAAATGAATGAAATAATTGAGAAAATATATATATAAATAAGCACACACACACACACACACACACACACACACACACACACACACACACATATATATATATATATATATATATATATATATATATATTCTAAACCTATACTGTTAAATATAAGAGACAATGAATGTCTATTATGTTTAACTACAACCACGCTCTTCCCGTAGACTTACATGTCATCTTTCTGATCAGAATACTATTAAACAACATTTCTCTGAAAAACATAAACATGTAGGTAATATCAGACAGATTTTGGTCAACAATACGGTGATCCTTACTCATACACACAGTAAAAGTAACCTGCAGATATTGGAGGCCATGTACATCAAATCAAAGCAACACTCAATAAAATCAACTTTAAAACAGGAAATAACATATTACATTGCATTTGACTACATGGTTTTGTTGTCATTTCGCGCTATCCCGCGATGTGACGTCATAAAACCGCATCGCAAACTTAAGAACTGCGTTTATTATTTTTGGTAACTATCGCCGTTGCCAAGCGGAGTTTTATATCAGCACAAAATATAATCGTCGGTGATGGTGGATTTTATAATATTTCAGTTTAAACGACCTCTCTGAAGATGGCTCATG
Organism: Ascarosepion bandense; assembly: GCA_037127315.1. Taxonomy (NCBI): domain Eukaryota; kingdom Metazoa; phylum Mollusca; class Cephalopoda; order Sepiida; family Sepiidae; genus Ascarosepion; species Ascarosepion bandense. Next base: position 2,858,211 of record JBBBDQ010001536.1, read on the forward strand.
TGAGCCGAAAGCTTAGAAGTAAACCAATAAATAATTATCCAAATGTTGGAGAATTTTTGTTTTTATTTTCAACTGAAATTAAAGCAAAAATACGACGTTTAGAACGGCTCATGATTAAACATAATAGACATTCATTGTCTCTTATATTTAACAGTATGTGTTTAGAAAATTATATATATATATATATATATATAGTCATGCGCAGGCAGATCTGTTTCACTGCATCACAGCTCTTCAGTACGCTTAGACATCCGATTGCTTTTAACCCAAGATTGAAACCCGACCGAATTGGCGTCAGTCGGCGATTCTTCGTCTGAGATATGAGCGCTTGATAGAAGGAGGCAGACTGTTAGCTAGAATCCTAAAGTAACGTAATATTTTACAAAAGAAGATCACTAATATACAACAATGGATGAAAACGTCATAATTTATTGTAATTTTTAAAATTGCGCGTTCAAAAATTCCCCGCTACGTGAGCCTTAAAAAAATAATCACCGTTACGGGAGCGTTCTTAAAAAAAACCCAAAACATGGTAAATGGTAAAATTATGTATTGCTAATCACCAAAAAACACATGTTAAGACCCTAGGTCGCGTAATAACTCGTTTACAAATGAAGAATATTAAAAAGTTTTACAATATGATGGTATTGAACACTTTTTAATATAAATGTCCACTGGTCTTATTTTATTATGGCCAAAAACTAAGTAATTAAACAATATATATATTTATGAATATATAATATCGCATATTGAGAGTTAATGTTAATAAAATAGTACTCGAAATAGCAGAACCATAATTTATAACAGTATATTAGTTTGTAGAAAAAATGTTACCCTAGTATTTTAGTATGTGGAAAATGTAATACTAAGTTTAATACAACAGAGCGAAAGAAATTATTATTAGTTGCATTATTAATTGTGCAAACTATTTCCCGATACCAGTAGACTAAAAATATATTGCAAAATCAAAATTGCAGACTGAAAATACTGCTGAGAAGAGAATAAAAAATGTATATATTTTGCAGGTGCAGATAGGGTCATCATATTGGCAGCCAGGAAACATCTGACTAAGAAAATACCATTGGAAGGTATGAGCTTTACGGCTGGTGGAAATAAAAAATAAACGGCAGTCAAGACCATTGTTTCGACGATTGTCGAAAAGTCTTGATGGGGCCAAGAAAGGTTAAATCCTGAATTTCCGAATACGCTGGGAAAGGATTTATAAACTTAAAAACTTAGAAAATAAATGATGTAATCAGTTGAATCAGAAGAAGATAACGGAAAGAAATGACGCCAACAGGAATGTTGCTATTTCATTAATAAAATCAAGGGAAAAATCAATCTGCCTCAAATTGCGAGCTGGGAGTAATCTCATTGGCTAAAGATTTTATTTGCATGGACACCCCGTATCCGTCATGCACCTCCCAAGAGAATCTTGGACATGCATAAAAATAAGGCCTTTAAGTGCCAAAATCAGACTCTCTCTCTCGACACTCGGAAGAAGAGTCACACACGCACTCTCTCGAGACTTAGGACCAGTCGTGATGTAACGACAAAAGGACAGGCGTTTTCCAACTCGGGGGCCACCATCGTACGAAAAGAGCGGTTGCTTCCGATGAAGCTCCTGACCAAAGATGAAATGAAAAGTAGAGAAACCTGCCGCCGACCGACCGAAAAGAGTTAAAGTCTAACAACGTGACTCCGATAGGGCCCTGGCTGAAGATGTAAATAAACAGAAAGAGCCCAAAAAGAGTTAAAGTCATACTGAGTAGTGTTGCTGCGCAGAGCTAAGGCAGACAAGACGAATTCACCACCGCCGTCACAAAGACCCCTCTTCGGTAGTTTCCGTAAAACTTCGGTGGAAATCTTGAATAAGACATTTTGAATCGTCACAACTAAAAAACTTCGATTGGAGTGATAGATGTTACCAACCGAAAATTCGAATTAATGTTGATAAGGCGAACATTACTCTTAAATCAAAACTTTCGCTCTGTTGTAAGGATAAAAAATTGAGACTGTTATATATTCAATTTATATTGTTGTTTTTTTTTTTTGTATATGAAGACTTTTCCGCAACATATTCAACCGTTCTTCAATTTACTTTTGGTGCCGTTCTTATTAGCCCAATTGTGCTAGCGTCTGGTCTGGTTAACGTGGTAAAGAGACATCTAGAAAAATTTCATTGTGCCTTCCTCAGGATCAAAGTTCACAGCGTGGGTGAGGAAGAACACCGTTTTAATAGACGACTTGAGTACCCGCTACTGTGTCGAAGCCATCATGTCTAGCGACCTGAGAGCGGCGTCACAATTAATATTTTAATAACAAATATAGATATTTTCCTCTCTTGTCGTTATATATATATATATATATAAACGCCTGTAATAACACAGTAACGAAGTATTACTCTTTGATTTTTCTGATTAAAAGTGTGCCTCAAGTAACGCCGTTAGTCTCAAGTGACGTTTGTCGGTCTGGTATAGCATCTCTCGTGAGTTCATGCCTCTCATGTTCACATGATACTTACCGAGAAATCAGACATGTTCTTTGACAATCACGAAAAGTGGAGTGAACTGTTTTTCCTCAATTTAGATTGGAGAAGGCGCCAGGTTCCAGGGATTCCAACCCTGCAGTATCTTCTTTCCTATTGCACCATGAGAGGTGGGGTCGCTGTAATGTCAACATCAGTATTACATGGTCGATAATTGGTAATTTTATTGCTTTGTTCATAAGCATACGCATGTGTAAATTAAAAAACAACAACAATTTTTGTCAAATCCCACCTTAGTAGGGAATCCAGGTAAATTTCAACTAAATTTAAAATGAAAAAAATACTGATAAATTGTGGTTACTTTACGGATACTTAGAAAATGTCAATATTAATTATACTATTAAATTGAATAAATTAAGAGAACTAAATCAAACCTTACTTTTACCTGCAAGAGAAGAGTTAATTTAATTTTAGTGATACGGTTTTATCAATTTCTTTTCGAATAAAATGAATTTTTGGTAATGATTTATATCTTATGTAATTTTTTGGTTACATGATGTCCTGAAATTTCCTTTTAATTTTTTTTCTCTTATATATTCTGTTTTCTATTGCCCTCTCAGATAATTATTTTAGAACTGTTAAGAAATCAGTGTTGTTGACTAGAAAGGATAAGTACCCAATGAGTTATGATCTCGCATCCCGGAACATTATTAATACATAGTTACTTCAAGCCCTATTTACAGGAGTCATTCACGTAAGTCACATAAAGCTATTCTTACGACTACAATCACCAAGAAGCCGCCATATTGATTGTTTATTATTTGCATTAGTATATCTAGGAATCTCTGAATTTCTACGACGAAATATCTATTTTTATCTACAATTATAAACTTTTTCTGCATTAGATCAGAGTGTAGTATTCAAACGCTGCCAAGCACTTCGGAAATTGAATCAATTACATTTTCTGTCAAGCGTTTCACGAATGATGATGAAGTGACAGGGATATCTTATAGAGCTAAAGAGAAAAGCCTACAAGCGGATTGTTAAGGAAGGAAATAATATTGAGGTTAATATTTTGTTTCATATGTTGTGTGTGATTCTATTTTTAAACCTATGTAACAATTCTGAAAAAATGTAAAACTTAGACTAAGATCACGAACGTTAGTATTACAGCATCCGTCAAATAGTAGTTGTCCATAAATTTGTTTATCCTGAACAACCTATTGGCTGATGTCTTAAGATCGCATATAAACATATGAGCACTATAAGTATATATGTAAGTATATAAGTTTTTTCATTGGCTTAGAAATTACCGAATTCAACATGATACATGTTGCCACTGTGAATTCCGTAGCAAGAAGGATTTGTGTGGTGCAGTTGTTAGGTCAACACACAGAAATTCAGAGTTGTATTTTTCGTAGATTGTTTGTCAACCAAAGCTAGATCGTCCAGTTTAATCTGTTATTATCGATTTAAGAGGTCGATTTATTCATTCCGAATGGTACCTGCGTGAAAGTCAACTTTCAGTGGCTGGAATTTGAACTCGACACGGAAATCCCACTTTCAGTTTTGATAATCGCTATACTACACACATGTTAACAGCCTTGTGGATATTTGAAAACATATTTTGAATGTATTACAGAATCATCAATTAGATTTTCGAAAATTTTAACAGGACGAATTCTTAATGAAGTAGCTATGGAGATTTTGGGTCTAGATTATAAGATATAAGATTTTAATTCCAAATAGGAAAGGAAAGCTAAATTTAACGTTATCCTGTATCTCAAGCGGGGATTATGTGAACACTCTAATTTACTTTCAGTTCCTGTATAAGAACTTATTTGCAATTTAAAATAAAACTATATTCAAAAAGCTATTTGAAATTTAGATTGCCTTTAAATGTGTTTTGGTGCTATTGAATCCGTTTATGACTGTGCAAGCAGCATAAGCTTTTTTAACTTATAAACTAACTTAACGGTTATTGCCTCGTCAGTAATAACGAAGAGTAAAATTAAACGATTATGTAAAGAAAAGGAAAATGAAAATAGGCTTGAACCTATCTCTCCCTACACATAATTTGTAGCCAGATATGGAAAGGTCTCGAAGCTAGCACGAAATATGAGAATAAAGACATTTATTAGAAGAAGATCATAAAAAAAGACCAATAAAAAGCAAGAAGTAAACTCATAAATATATGAGGTGACCAAAATTTGGTGAATTCTTTCAAAGATAGAATGGAAAAATGAGATATGATAAACGAAAGAGAATACATTAATCGACATTTTTTGTTTGGGGAAATGACGTTTAGAAAGGTTTGATAGGTTGATTTCTTTGTTTCTCCGGCACGACTGAAGTGCTAATTTTCGTCACGAAGTCGCGATTTGCTTGGTGCAATTCAGGCCTCAAGTGGTGATCACATTTCTGACTGGCGACTTTCTCTCTGAATTTTGATTTATGGCGTTGTCGTCGCCTCTATCGAATTGATATCAATATGTGCGTGTCTGAAGGCATGCACGATTTCACACACACACACACACACACACACACACACACACACACACACACACACACACATATATATATATATATATATATATATACACATAAGGATTTGAGCGATACAGACTTATTTGCCAAAAAATTGCATATACATGACGTGACGAGATTATTAGTATTTTTGTTTACGGTGATATACATAGCCTCATATTTAAAAGCATATTAGAACTGAGAACATCAATAGCAAGATACTGGTAGAACATTCGAAAGAGATAAAGAAGGAGCTAACTTTTCTAGGAACTTCGATATATATATATATATATATATATATATATATATATATATATATAATCAACCACAGACAGATCTGTTTCGCTGTATCAGAGCTCATCAGTACGGTTAGACATCCGATTGCTTTTTACCCAGGATTGAAAGCCGACCGAATTGGGGTCAGTCGGTGATTCTATCCCTAAGCCATGGGCTCTCGGTAGAAGGAGGTAGACTTTTTAGCGTGTATATTATCATTATACACGCCCAATAACCAGAGTGATCTAATTCATTACTGAATGAGTGATGCGTATATGCTAGTGTAGCTACTGTTTTTCAAAGCCTATCATTCTTCCAAATTGCTCAATCATGGCGTGAGATACTGAGTCAATATGTGAACGCTTGAAATAGATATCATCCGATAAAAAGAGTGTAACATGTATATCGGAATATCACACACACACACACACACACACACACACATATATATATATATATATATATATATATATATATATACAATACTATCGAAGAACAGCTTGGGACGTTACTCGAGTTTTATGCTTTCGCAATGATCAGGCAATTGTTCTAGTCGTCTGATGATTGCGAGAACGTAAAACTAGTCGTGAGCGCGTGAAATTTGAATAATGAGTCGGATTGTCATTTGTTAGGAGTTGAAGTTATGAAGCATTTTTGCATTGTCTAGGTAAGTTGGATGCTTAGCGCAACGTTACTGAGTAGGGAGATGTTTGCCTTTTAGTCTTTCTTTTTTTTTTTCTTGTTTGGGATTGTTTCTAGTTTAAGGTGTTAGCTATTCTGGCATATTGTCTTTTGGTCATACAATTAGTTGATTTTTCTTCACAATCGCCGCCAGACGAAACCACTAATTGCTTTAAACTCCTTAAATAGTGAGTGATATATATTACTATGTGTGGAAATTAAAACAAAAATATTGAAAAGACCCGGATATAATATGAAGCATAATTGAAAAAGTCAAACCTTAGAATGGTGGTAATGTATGCAAATTGTTCTATACACACACACACACACACACACACACACACACATATATATATATATATGTGTGTGCGATATATATATATATATATATATATATATATACAAACTGTATATTATTTATATATATATAAATAGAAACAACTATTATATATATATATAAATAGATATATATAGACGCATATTATATATATATATATATATATATATATATATATATATTATATGTATATAAAAAGAAACTTCATATTATATGAATATGTATATCTGTAGATATTCACATGGAGAAACCGGTTTATTTGTATAATGTATGTCGGATATCTGATACTTTTGATGCTAACTCTCGTAAAAGCCTTATATAATGTGTCCCTTATCCGCGGTTACAATAATTCGGTGTAATTGGGTTACTCATTACTAACATTTATAATAATTTGTTTCGCGTATCTCCGACAGTATACTAGTGATCATTCATATCAGAACTCTCTCGAAACTCTGAATATTTAACCAAAATCTACACAGGGGTGTGACGCACAGTCGGGTTTATCATGGGGAACCTGAGCGTGTACACTCGGGCCAAGGATCAAAATTTACTCCACCACCACATTCGCCGGATCGGTCACTTTGCATTGTCTAATTTCTTTAATCAAGTCCTTCGTCCGTAGAACGAATCCTGACTGAGTCATTTTCTGTCCGAAGACAGATTGACAATTATGTGCTCTTTTTGAACTTTGAGTATTTGCCCAAAGTTTCTCCACTGAGATAGGATATGACACAAGGTCGGGTTTAACTTATGAAACCCAGGCCTTTGCGCTCAAGCGAATGGTCAAGATTTGCCCAGCACTGGCATACGCGGGATCGGACACTTTGCATTGTCCATTTTTCTCTATCGAGTCTCAGTCTGCCTGAAGACAAAGAGCTTGTCTCATAGATTCGAATAGAACTCTGGATATTTACTCTGAGTCTCTCCACTGAGACAGGATATGACACAAGTTCCAACATTACGTAGAAAGCCCGAGCGTGGAAAATTGGGCCAAGGGTCAAAACGGTTCGGGCTCTATTCTTCCCAACCGAGTGTCTGTAGACAAAGCTGCGACAGAGTAACAATCTGTCCAAAGAGAGAGAGAGAGAGCTTGTCTGTCTTTCACAGTCGAGTCTCGCTCAGTATACCGAATACTGACTGAATGGCTCTCTGCCTGAAGACAAAGATGTTATTGGATAGCTTTAAGTTCGTTTACAACCCTGGCACTGAATTCTGTTTTCTTTATTTAAGATGTTTTAAATAATTAATTCGTGTTATCAGAGGCGTCTTATTTACTTCACAACACATTGTCTTATATAAATATCTTATGATCTTAATGTACTCGTCTTAGGGTATGTCTAGGTTTGGTGTTCCTGAGAATTTGGACGATTCCTTGAAGTGAACAACAGATTTAATCAGAAAAACATAAGTAAATATTTTGACAAGATTCTTCCATTTGTTCCAAATTGTATTACAGTGCATTACTATTTATCATTTTAGTCATATTTGTAAATTTCTGATTGTGCCTAATTTTAAAATTAAAATTCATCACAGCCATATATGCACAAGAAAATGGCTAGTGAATTAATAGTTCAATAGATTCTGCGGTTTCAAGCATCCAGCTGGTGGGCATGTGAAACATATTCTGAAGTTAGAATCATTATATTTAAATGAAAAGTAATAAAAAATCTTAACGTTTTCTATTTTATAATATGAAGAACTTTAAACTTTTCGAATTGTTAGCAATTTTTAATCACGGACTAAAATTTACCCCATGTCAGATATTAAGCAATTCTATATAGCCTGTTGCAAATCTGTTGAAAATTGTGATCAAAGTATTTTATCTTTAACGTCTGTTGATATATTCATAAATCTTTTTCAGAATTGAAAATGTTTCAAATTATGATACATAATATTCATCAGGAGAATTTTTGAATTCATTATTATTTCAACTACACATTGTTAATACACATTTTCGAATGTCCACAGAAACAGCTACTGAGCATAGAGCAAAATTTATATTCTGCTGTGTTGAGCCATTACCAAGGTCAAATATTTTACGGCTGTTCTGTGAAACGGATAAGATAACTAATTAAAATATATAATGCAGTCAAGATTTTCAGCATAAATAGCCAATTCGAAAATTGCAAGACGAGAGCTAACAAAACAAAGAAAAAAAAAAGAAACAAGGAGAAAAATCTATGACATCCATGTATGCACCGGTTTTCAATTAATAATTAATCTCAAGACAGCAAATATCGAGGTTTTATTATATAATTATTTTTAATGCTAAATGTCTTTTTTCTCGGAAAATGACTTCAAGCGTTCCAAACGGAAAGAAAGACATGCAATTAATATTTATAAGAAGCTGGTGTGTTGGTCTTATTAAGTCTATCTGCTTACTGACAACAAAAAGTTACTCTCTCGATAGATATTTGTTATATGCTCCAATGTATTCATCTCTCTTTTTTTCTCGTTCTTTTTAAACATGTTCGTGTAGCCATGTATACTGGATATATGAAAACACATGATCAAAATAGAGGTACTGCTAAACTTTTTAAAATCATCAACATGGTAAAATCAATCGCTAAAGAAGATTACAGTCGACTGAAAACGTTTGATGTCATATGTAAAATACTATTTCTTCCTTAGAGCATAAATGACCCCCCCTACAAATATATATATATATATATATATATATATGAGAGAGAGAGAGAGAGAGAGAGAGAGAGAGAGAGAGAGAGAGAGTGTCGATATGCTATAAACCGACTCAACCACGATGTGCGTCGTTGATTAAGTAGATCTTTCACCTGCAAAGATGTGGTGAGTGCAGGTTCAAATCTTACCTCCGTGCGCATATTTTTCTTTAATAAGATTTCCTTCATATACCCGGTTAATTAAAGTAAATAACTGGATTAATTCAACCAACGATTTTATCCACTGGACCACGTATCCTAGTGGACATCAGTTAAGGAATTTTGGGGATTTAAACTTAATACCTAAGTACTACTTTTTTTTTTTATCAGAGCTCCTATAACGATTTTTGTTATTTTTTCTCTACCAATTTGTATGACTGGTTCCAATATTGTATTCATATTTATGCTTGTTTGGCTTAGAAGATTTTTTGGCCTAGCATATGAGCTAATTCCATAAATTTTCATATTTTCTAATGATTTTCTCTGTCAAATATTTCACTTTTCTCTTAATGTGTGATTAGAAAAAATGTAAATAGTGTGAATAGTTACGATAAATAAAAAATAAATACATATATATAAAGACAGATCTGATTATTTTATTAAGAAAATTGTTTTTTTTCTTTTAGAGTATTTCTGGAAAAAGTTGTATTTACTCTTTCCTCAGGGAGGGGTTAAAATAGACAATAAAAATTAATAGCGTTTTCAACCAGCTATAGGAATGATAATGACGTTTCTCTAAATTAAGTGACAAGAAATGATTATGGAATTTCAAATTTGTCTGTTGGGATGTATTGTAGCCGGTGTGTGTTCTCATATAAATAATTAAAAAAGAAGTATACAAAACTTTGAAGTTTCTGCCACGGACTGTTTATTTTCTTTTTTATGCTGACTGTAGAGAAACAATGTTCTCAATATCTCTTGAGTATGTCCATTTTTAGAGAGATCCAGAACTTACGGTAAGTAAGTATAATTCAGTTTTTATCAGAATTAGAATAACCAAAGAAAGTTTTGTATCTACTTTATCGGTGGGGTGTCAGCAGAGTTAAATAAGTGAAAATTCTAGTGATAGTAGAAGCAAGACTTCTTCACAAAGTAGATCTTGGAAAGGAATTTCCGATTAGAACACCGTTCTTACCCAAGGATTACGTAGGAATGATAATGATTTCATTCCGTAGACGTAGAAGGCGGGTCTTGGCATTAAAGAACGGAACTCATTGAAAGAGTTTTCATGTAAGTAGAGTAGGGATTGGTTTGCAATTTTTCGGCTGTGGGAAAAAGGAAGTCGGATATAAAATCCCTTACAAGGCCGTGCAAATACTTTTGAATTCTGTTAAAGCTGGAAACAGTGGTTTGGATAGTTTCAAGCCAAATGTGATAAAAATACTCTATTTTTGTCTGATCTGATCTTTTAACGTTAAATCAAGCTAGAATGAGCTAGGCTCTTTTTGAAGCTGTAAAATTAACCAAACATTTTCCCTGTATATTTAGCAGTTGAACGTATTTATGGGTTACACATGAAGCCTAGTGAATTTTTTTACGTTTCAATAGACGTTCAAATTAAGGAGCCTTATTGAAAGTACAACTCTTTATTATGATCTGAGCAAATTCCTTTTCCACTCAGTGATGTTGAAACGTTATTAATTTGTTTGTAATTGGGAAAAAGATTTTGTAAATTTCAATCTACGTTTTAAGAAATGAATTTTTTTTAATCAAGATTAATTTAAGAATTCAATATTACGCCATTTATACAAGACAACCTCTGTTAATTTTGACATTATTACATTTAATGTGCATCTTTATGAAATAACTAGACTGCCATTAACGTGAATGGTCCAGTCTAGCGAATTAGTAATTTCTTAATAAGAAACATTTAATGTAACAATTATAGAAGCGCCTTCAGTCGGAAGTTAATTAACAGCTATACTTGAGGCTTGACATAATGCATTCGCTATAAAAAATATTTCTTTTCAGACAAAATAAGGATATTGAGATTAGCAGGAAAAGAATTTCGGATTTCTTTGAAAACGTTTGGAAAATGGAACTAAAATCAATAAAATCTCATAACAAAACCGAAAGAATTCTAGATATAAAAAATACATATTTTCAGCAACCGATAGTTGGAAAAATAATTATCAGACATTCTAAAGTAAATAAAATAAAAAAGTCATATTGGATAAAAAATAAATCTTTTTGACCTTTATTAATTTTTTTTCAATGAAGATATTTTTCCCAAAAACAATATTATTTTTCTTATCAGTTTCCCAAACTACATTTAATTACTTTAAAAACGTACATCTTCTGTTGATGGAGAAATCGGTGAGAAACACAATATTGAGAAAAGGTTGAATTTCCGAGATAGTATATGATTCATGCCAGAAAATACAGGAGGACTGTATCGAACTTAATGTTCTTAAGATAAAAAGATTTGATCTATGAGTGCCCAATATATACTGCGTTATCGATAAATGTTACAGAAATCAATTTTGTACTCGGTGTCACTTCACAGAGTCAAAATACATAAAAAACAATATGATTGACATGGAAGGAATTCGAAAAAGTACCCAAGGCGGAAACAACATCGAATGATATCTAGAGATGCACCAAATCAGTGAGACATTTATAGACAACCAGACAAAAAACCAGATAACCAAAAGTAACAACCAGATAACCAGAAAGGTATATATTCTCCTGAACTACGAAAGGAATAACAAGAATTTCTCACACTCTTAAGATAAAAAGATCGAACGTTCGATGAAAGTCCGGAAGACCGTACCATTGATTAGGCTGGCGTTAATTTGACGGTGTTCAGAAATAAATCAACATTTTTTAAAAATTATCACGTATATCTATCAAATGTCATGAATGTTTGCACGAACCTTGGAAAGTAAATACTCACAAAATCGATATTACCGGATGGTGCAAATTATCTGATGAGAATGACACAGCAGTTAATCTCAATACTAACTGAATTCAGATAGACTGCTGAGTCATATTTCGAACCTTTTTAAATCTTTAATTTAAATGAAACCTTTTAAATCGACAAGCTTAGTTTAGTTAATTAGTCGTTAAATTAAATCCTTTCTAATAAAATAACCGATGCCTGGAAATTAAATAAATACATTGTGATTGAAATGTAACTCCCTATTTTAAAATACTTATAATTTATTTAAAAACTATAATTTTTACAAGAGATGAATATAAGAGGAAAGCGTCTAGCATGAGATTCTACTTAAAATTCGATATGGGCACAAGATTTTGCAACGAGATTTTTGAGCCAACCAGGAATTGCATCAAATGATTTCACCAGGAACTCTTGCAGCATAGAAGACATATTATTTTACTCATCAGCTTCTCAAACTGTTTTTAATTATTTAAAAATCTTACATCTTCAATGGATAGAGAAATTGGTGCTTAATGCAATCATGAGAAAAAAGTAGAATTTTCAATCTAGTATGTAATTTGGTACAGTAGACTTACTCCTTTAACCAACACAAAGAAAAAAGTCACAGACTGTCAAGTCAGTAATCATCACTGGCCACTCATACGGACCAAGACGACCTAACCATTTTCCTTGAAAGAGGGCATTCAGTCATTCACGAATGATAATAGAAAAATGTGGAGGCACATCATCTTACATAAATATAAAATCTCCAACATTCTCGCAAGCACTGATAACTAGCCAGATCCCATCTTGCAGCATAGTAATGTACCTTTTGGTATTCTTGTTATTGCGAAGAATGAACCCACAATCCTGTACGAAATCATCCCACACCACACCGTTACTTTGGGATGATTCTACATATTTTCATAAATAACAAGGGGATATTCGCCTGTCCAATACTGGCAGTTGTGAGAGTTCACAAATCTTCATTTTCTTTATATGCCATGTCTCTTCAAGACGAACTCGATCATAGATTTCCGCTTGACCCTATATCCTATCGCTCTCAATATTTTTCCTTTTAGTATCTCTCCCAAATCTCGCTCAGCCATCCATTTGCTTCTTGTCCCAAGTCTCTCTTTCCTTCTAAGTTTTCTTTTCGTTTGCATCCTCTTCCAACACCGCATCGTTGCACATGTGCCCAGTCCATGTTATCCTGAGCATCCTTCTGTAGAGCCACATTTCTACTGTCTCGAGACTTTAATTCTTCCTCGAGAAGATCGTATAACATTCACTGCCATACAGAAGAACAGATATTCCATAGCTTTTCTTTGTTTCCAATGAAAATTTCCTGCCTCTCAGTACTCTGGCTAGCTTTTGAAATACATCCTTGGTCATGCAAAAGAGTCTTTGAATCACAACGTCGCACTCAACATTATCTGTCTTAAGGCTTCCCAGGTGTTTAAATTTCTTTAATTGTTTTATTTTAGTTTCTCCAACATGTACTTAGCATTTTAGGGGTCTTCCCTTTCATTTGATGACCATACATTCAGTTTTCTTGAAGTTTATGTTTAGTCTTTCTTCTCGCTTTCTCTAGCTATCTTCTCTAGGAGGTCCTACATTTTCTTTTCTGTGTCTACTATCGGCACCATGTCATCTGCCTATCTTACATTGTTGAGATTGTGACGACCAATGACGAATGGTGGCAAGGACATTATTTCTCTCAGAATTGTTTCGCTGTATAAGTTGAATAGATCCGGTGAGAAAACACATCCTTGTCTTACGCCCCTTTCTATTTTAGTATAACTGTGGAATTCATTTCCTATCCATAGGCAAGGTTTTTGACTATCTTAATGTCTTTTCCGAAAATGTCGAGGTTGCCGAGCATCTCGAACAACTCTTTCTGGAGTACGTTGTCAAACGCTCTGTCACTGCTGTAGATTTCATTTATTATTTCTGTGATCATGTCTATGACAAAACCGTGTAAGGACGTCAGCATTTCCATTACAATACCATCTTGTGTTGCTGCTTTGTTTCTGTTCAATTTGGTCAGTGCTGATTCTACTTTGGTTTTCAATAATTTTGGTTCGACCGTTTTACTGTGTATTGCCGGTTGTTCTCTCTTGTTGTGGAAGAGATTTCCAATATATTCGTCTCATCATTGAAGTATTTTTTCTTTTTCTCGTATAAGTGTTCCCACTTTTGCTTTTGTACATTCTGTTACCGAGCAGGTCTTTTGTTCTGTTATTTCCTTTATTTTTTATGCATATATCCTTCATTTGTCGTGCTCAGATTCTCTTTTTAGGTGCCTGTGTTGTTGAGCCGTCTTCCTGTAGCTTGTCTGAATTTATTCCTTATTTCCTTGCCTAGTGTCCTGTATTCGGTTCCATATTTTGAAATTGTTTTCTGTCTCTTTTGCATCATGTTAAGAATCGCTTCAGTGATCTACTCATTTTTCTTTCGACGTTCTTTTTTCCTTTGGGTGAATGTTGTTATCGATGTGAAATAGCGCTTCATCACTCCAGAAGATATTTTTAAAGAGATCTGATCAATCATCATACTAAATCAGTAGATGCAAATTTTCAAACTTCATTAAGCGTTGCTAGCTGGTTGCTCCTGCAGAGTAAGACGTTCAGCCATGTTTGTCGGGGTTCTAGATTTCAAATAACCTAATCAATATGAAAAGACATATACATACAGATTAAAATCTCATACATTAAAGATCAAACACAAAAATTGAGACAATAGTTACAATAAATAAATAATTTGTAATCCTTTTAAAAGAGGGAGTTACTTTTCAAGCACCCTGTTCAAACATCTGAATTGCTGCTGCTGATTTCCCGTAAATATTGTGTGTCATCGTTTTGTAGCAACCTTAATCTCAAAATATCTCATGTTTCTAAGAATGAATAAATCAGAAATAAATATATTATATTTTCTCTCCAAATGGCAGAAATTGCGCATATTAAGCATATTGTAAGCTACATGATTGACATTTTCAACCCGATGTTATTGTGAGTATAGATAAATTATCCGGCGTTAGTGATAAACATGTTTTAACACTAAATCTATTCATTACACCCAGGAAAATCAACTGAGAGAGATTGTTATTACTACTTTTAGCATGTTTCATTGACTTATCAAAAATAGAAAGACTCGATTGAATTGAAAAAATATTCTAAAATACCAATGTGTATCAAACTATTGAGTGTTTAATATGTTTCTTGTAAAGGTTGGTTGTCGCTGTTTTTTTTTCTGTCTTAACCTCGTAATATGTGTGTTTCTTATGAATAAATAACTAAGAAATAAGTATGTTTCAAAGCTCTAGAAGCAGGCAAAGATTACATCCAGCTACATGAAACAAGCATATCTTCAGAGTAGTGACTAAATGTTTCAAGCGACAGAGTTGTGAGTTTATATAGAGGTGTCATGGATTCGTGGTAATAATGCACACGTCTTGAAAAACGCGCGAGACACTAGTTTCATTATCTAGTAAGAAGCATTATCGCACATACCTTTCAATCGTGTCTGCACATTTAAGTTGATATGCCATTTTTTATTTTCTTAAACAGTGAAATTAATAAGAAGGTAAATGAAGCTTTGATCTGTCCGATTAATATCCGTAGCCTTACCTAGCAGCGGTACAAGTTGGCTGAAAGTGTGACTTCTCTGATAGAAAAAGGAATGCAGGTTCGATTCCTGTCTGAAGTATAATTTTTATTTAGTTGAACTTCTCAATTCATGCCGGTTGTTATGAATTTCATTATTTAAGAAAATAAACCAAACAAAACAATAACGTTGAAACACATGTGTTCACTATAAATGATCTTTATAGCAATAAGAAAAAAATATAGGACAAAAGAAGTCATACAAACCTACACACACACACACACACACACGCACGCACACACATACACACACACACACGCACGCACACACATACACACACACACACACACACACATATATATGTTATAGAAGTGGTACAAACAAGTTGGTTAACAATGCACTGTTTGTAGTGATTTACTTTTTGAAGAGTGCTCGAGACTTAGTAGAGCAATATTTATAGTAATATTTTTATTATTAATATTTATACTAAAACAAGGGACTGCAACACAAGAGTAGTTGTGTTTTGATACTAGTGTATTCGCGCTATGTTATGCTGCCCTTTTACGAGGAATGTTCTCTTAATATATATATATTTACCTTCGTAATTTCCGTAGACAGTCAAGACAGCAGTTAACATCAGTTAAGTACGCTAGTTGATAACAACTAGTAAGCATTTAAAGCCAGCTAGGATTCAAGCAAATAGCAGCGTAACTGTATCATTCGGACTTACTGATTCCTATTTATTGGTTATTAACACTTGTACATATGTTCTTGTTGTACTAATACACTTTTTCAAACCGACCCCTATCTCCTGTGTTCTGGCCATACCGGTCAATACAACTTTGCGGCTAAGTTTCGCAACGACAACTCCACAACAGATTGGCGTTGAAGATCCACAACAATTTGACAACGAAGATTTGCGACAAATATTTGCAACAAATATAAACAGAAATATTTGCGTAGACGACTGGGATTAAAAAGAAACCCTTTGAAAGCTCAAGTTTTCGTAAAGTACTACGTGAAAAGGAAAAAGACACAAAATGGAGAATTTCAAGAACATTTTATTAAGGCTGGTAAAATACCAGAATGCACAAAAAAATGGAAAAATTCTTTCTTCAAACTCAGAAGAAATATCAAGAGTGATAAATTGAATTGCAGAAGCAAGTGTTGGAATGAACAAGTCGAACGAAAACCAGTGCAAAAGGAAATTCTTCTTGGTCACAAGACACCATTTAGAGCGCGATAGAAACTTTTACATACGCTCCTGAGGAAGGCGTCTTACTTGCGTCTTACTTGCGTCTTACTTGCGTCTTACTTTAAGAGATATGAGGATATTTATGATATAGATTGTAAAAGCTGAAGTGACAATAAAATATTACGCCTGGGCACAAGTGAGCATTCAAAATTCGTTAATTACATTCTGCTGCGAAAGGCTAATGAACTGACATTCACCAAAGCAAGGAAATTACTCACCGAGCTTTTCAGTCCTAAGACCTCTCTTTTTCATAAAAGATGGAAATGTTTTAATCTAATTAAGAAAGAAGCGGACGATTATACCACTTTCGCTTCAATAGTTAACAAACACTGCGATGATTTTAAGCTGGCTTGTGCAGAGACTAGTTTCAGCAAAAGATGCAGAAATTAGACAAGGAATATTTAGCAAATTGGAGAATGAACTAAATATAGCTCTTTAGCAAATTAACGAAGAATGTCAACTGTACGTCAGTATAAAGTAGGATTCTAAACATATTGAGGTATCAGGTACTGCTCACGTAAAAAGTACACTGCAAACAGAAACAAAGTCTCAGAAAACTAACGAAGTAAAGAAAAAGCCAAAATAAATTGCCTCCAAACTTATGTTACGCATGTGGAGCCATACATTGGTTACAAATACTGTTTTTTTTCAGAAACAAAGAAATGCTGTGCATGTCACCGAGTCGGACACAAAAATTTGAGTTGCCAATTTAAAAACGGAACCAAAACATATAGCTGTATTAATAATGCAAGTTCGGACGATCAAGAAGTTTGTATACGCAAAAATGTTCAACAAAAGTGCTGAATTTCAATTAAACTCGGGGTCTGACTTGACTATAATTAAATTGCAGACATGGAATAAATTGGGCAAATATATTCATTATAAAATCTAATAAGATAGCAAGATCTGTCACTGGAGAAAAAATTAAACTCGAGGGAGAATTAATTGTCCACGCAACTTTCAAAGATTAGACTCTTAAATTAGAATTGTTTGTCATGAAAGATAGGAACAACATATTTGGTACTCACAATAAAAATCTATGGCTATTGAATTTTAGTACAAAAGAGTATCCATATTGCGTAGTCACATCCTCAGACACGTTTGTGTTTGTTCAAAAGCCAAAGAGTCTAAGTAGGGTTCATAAACTGTGAGGATCATAGTTTTTGCCAGAGAGTGCATAATCTGGCAAAATCATTTCTGAGCCATCGCTTACGCTGACTAGTAAGATCATACTAGCGTAAGCATCAATAAGTTTTAAACATTTACGTTAACCCACTTTAATTTACTTGGCTTAGGTGGTATGATATTCAGGCACGCTCTATGTGAGACACACGCTGAGAACGCCTCCGCAGACTGATAACTTCAAGAAGGCTCTTTTTTGTAGAATCGACAATGGACTTCATGGTGAAAAACTAGTCCATGTAAACCCCCATATATATATATATATATATATATATATATATATAGATAGATAGATAGATAGATAGGTTGAGTGATGGGTTGAGTGATTGATTGTCGGAGTAATTGAGATTTTTTGGCTAATTGGCAGACGTTCAAAGCTTCTCGTATTTTATAAGCAGAATCACTATCTTTGGCCAGGTTGTTTTTAGAAGCGAAATTGTGTTAACACAAAATGTGAACCGATTTGCAGAAAGGCGATAGTGATATAAACCATTATGATCTTAAAAATGGCATCAGTATACGCGCTTGTCGCCTTCTCTCTCATTATTGACATCTGGGCGAGGCAATTTGCTTTGTGCCTGTCAATAATTGAACGATTAGGATTTACCAGAAATGTACGAATTCACAAGCGTGTACTTAATGTAGCATGGCTGCGTACATGGCAAGTCTATTCGGGCGCCAAAAATATCGAACTCGATGGTAAAAACCTACCAAAATAGCTTAATAATGGATCTATCTCATTCAAGTAGAGTAATAGTTTACAAACACGTCTCGTAGATAATAATGTAGAGAGGTCGACCTTGCATGCCATACATTCTTATCTTTGTTTCGCACTAAGTTAATTCTAGTAAATATTTACTAATATTTACTATGCTGAACTTTGTTTTGAATAGACGCAATTTTATGAAGCACGCAATAGAACCTAACAATGGAAGACTAACTTACAGTCATTTTTCTATTGCAGGGCTTCTTGTGATATATATATATATATTAAAGACACAGAGATATTTCTTTTAAAAATAACCGCAGATACCCGCACATATATAATAATAATAATAATAATAATAATTATTATTATTATTATTATTATTATAAGCTTCACACTTTACACCGCATACATCATCGTCTGTATGTGCACAGATCCGAAGATCTATAACTGATTACAAAACTACAGTAATCGGTCTTCAAATATACATGGAAACTACAGAAAACTGGATGATGAACCGTAATAAAAAAACATAAAAGAAATATGAAACTTTATCTAGTAATAAAGGAAATGATAAATGAAGCAAACAAATTCAAAGTGCAATTTCAAGTGGGTGGAGAAGTATAAATAAAGAAATAATACATCTATTGATGCAGTAAAGAGCATAAAAAAGAAATCAAAATCAAATGCAATGTATTAAATACAGAAACAATGGTAAGATTAGTCCCTTTATGGTTTTTATTTGTTCGTGCCAAACATTTTGTAGGCACTGTGGATTAATGAATAGTGTCTAGGTGAGCCGAGTTCCAATTCCTGTCGAATTCATTACATTCCCTTTCGTGATAACACTCCTAGGAACGGTATGAATCCATCTGGTCTTCACCATCTCCCCCAGCTATAGATAAATAGCAAGACAGACTGGGTTCTATAGCCTTGCATGGCAACCTGTCTAAGTGAAGGAAAACCCTGGATTCAAAACTAGCTCAAGGTAGATTATCTAGCTCAAGATAAACCACACAATGCAGCTGCAGTACTGCTGCGCTCCGATGACTCTGCAAATTGACGGGACTCGTGATCTTGATCATGACTAAACTGATGTAGACAAATCTCGTCACCATTAATGGTTACATAGGGCAAGATAAAGAGCTGGAAAATGGAGATTTTATTGATTCTGCACTAAACCAATAAACAGAAATTTATAGTGAACTAGAAATTAACAAGCACACACACTGAAAAAATATCCGGGAACAATTGAGCATTTGTATCAGGTTGTACAGTCTTGGCAACAACTGAATATAATAATCAGCATATCTGCATTAGAAAATATGCAGTTGTCAGAAGAAGAAATTGCAAGAAACAGGTACTGACATGACCCAGGCCCAGTTACAAAGTTAAGATTTGAAACAATTTTATGAGATGGTACAATACACACAGACAAAAACAAATTAAGGCTAATCACTTAGGCATCGTGATCAACGACCACAGAAGTAGAATGTGCTTTCTTATTAACATAGCAGTCCCTGCAGATTGTAATATAGCTATGAAGATATTTAACAAAGTATATAAATTTAAGGATCTTGAAATAGAAATAAAAAAACATGGCACATGAGAACATTAGTAATTCCAGTTGTTTTTAGAGTCCTTAGATCGATTAGAAAAGATCTTGATAGATTCATTGAAAGGATTCCTGGTAACACATGTCTTAAGGCATAAAAATACTCCCAACCTAATCTCACACATTATAAAGAACTTTATTTAGGAAAATAATTGTTATCTTTTATCAAAATGATTAGTGAAAGATATAACGATGCCATTTCTGACCTTAGATCTCCAGTTGGGACCGGGAAGACAATATGTATATGTTAAAACTATACTTATCCTGATGTTGGTTTGTTTTGGTGGGTATGTTATTTAAATACAAGGGAAGAGGTCTGACAGATGAAGGAAAGAGAACGTGCAGATCCAAAACCAACCACACTGGCATGACTAGTGACGCATTTTATGAGGCTAGCCATAGTACTGAAAAACAGGAACAGCTGATTGAAAAAATTGCATTACTATGTGATATATGTCCTTCTGTATGAAAGTGAATGTTGGACGATCTCATCAAGTATGAAGAAGAGGCTTGAGGCAGCAGAAATGTGGTTTTACTGAAGGATGCTCAGGATACCCTGGACTTAGCACCTGAGCAATAATGAAGTGTTGGAGAGGATGTAAACGAGAAGAAAACTCATGCTTAACATCAGGAAGAGACAAATGTAGTCCGAGGGACACGAAATGAAGACGGGCCTGGATAATTTAATACTCACTGGAAAGAGTGACAGGGAAAAGCAGCGCGAGACATACTTGATAAGCCTGAGCAAATGGATGGTGGAGCGGGGTTTGGGATGGATACCAAGAGAAAAAAGTATTGAGAGTGACAAGAAGAAGAGGCAAATGGAAGTCAATGATCGCCTACGGAACAAGGTACATGAAGAAGAATGTTACGCCTCTTTTTACTCCGTTGTCATTTTTATTTTGAACTGGCTGTATAATAATAATAATAATAATAATAATAATAATAATAATAATAATAAACTTAATGAACACCAGTCATGAAGTTCAGGGCTTCTTATTTTCATTGATTTTGAATTGCCGATGTTAACATAAATATGTTTTGGGGAATTAAGATGGGCTATATACATATCTGGTTCGATACCACACGTTTATTTGTTACTTGACCATGATCAGTTAATTATGTTTAGTAAGGGCTAACATAATTTTGTTCATGTGTGGGAGTAGAGCATGATGTTGGATGTCGAAAGGGTTGTATTCTAAATTTGATGCATGTGGTAGCTAAGGCGACTTTGGAATCACATGGGAGTTACTTGAAAACTCCCTCAATCGGAGACTGTCTGGGTGTACTAGGTTACTCGGGATGAAGGTACTTTTAACTGGGTATCATTTGCAACTTTATGTGTTGCTTTTCTCAGAAAAAGTCCCCATATAATCCTTAGCTGGGCGTAATTAATGTGCCTAGGGTAGGCTTATAAGACAGTGTGTCTTGATGGGTTTAATGGGTTTCATATACTTGTGCTTCAGAATTACTTTGTTGCCATGTTTTTCTCTCATGAACAATAATAATAATCATAATATTCCTCCGTGTACATGAATGTGGAGATGGAAACACTGATACGCAGAGATACAGAGAGCAAATACATATTGATGATATATTTAGTAAACGAAATAATCCTAGTTGTTTTGTCAACTCTAAAAGCGTTCGTCTGCCATCGTTGTTTTGGCTACAAAGCACATCCTTTTATATTTTTTAACTAACAATGATGCTCTCTAATGTATCCAAACATTATGAAAAAAGCTAAAAGCGAAACAATGTATCAGCGCCATTACGCTTGTTTTATCTCAAGGCTTTTTTCAAATTCTTCTAATGTGTAGACCTAAAAAATAGAAGAGAAACATCTCAAAAACATTGATAGACATCTTGGTAACAAAAAAGCCATATCTTTTAAAAAAGATTATGTTGTTTTGTTTATTTTTTACTCGACAATTAAAGACAGATATCTTGTAAGGTGTTTAAGATTAAATGATGACTGCACAAAAGCTAATTGTAAATTTACGAACAAGAAGATTGTACTGCACCAATTTTCTAATTTGTGAAAACTTATCTTTCACAAGAAAGCAGCATTCAAAAGGGTGAGAGCAATTTGAACAGGAAGAATTTGCACTTTTTAAGAAAAACTATATATATATATATATATATATATATCAATGTGGAGAGTTTGTCACGTAATTGAGAATTCTTACGCCAACTTCAAACTTTCTTGATGACATTATTGTGAAGTCTTCACTCCTCAAGGCTTTTTTTAAATCATGTCACCCCAAGCAAGGCATTCCACTGCCACTATAGAGCAGGGGGTTACACAGGGCGATAGACAAGTTAGGATGTACATATTCACGACGTTACGGCTGAGGTACGCACTGGCTTTCTTCTATGTTGGAATTTGAACCCGAAATCTTTACTTAGTCCATAAGTGTAAATTGATCTAGTTCCCTATGCCAGGACATTTGTGTGTATGTCAGTTTCAATTATTTATCTTACAACGGTCAAAATGTCGTGGAAATGTTGATAAAGACGCGGACAACAGTCTGAACAGTGTAAATAGTATGAATACTTACAATATCCCATCTCAGGAATATAGCCATATGTGGACTTGATTTATTAATCCAATAAACTTTTATTATTTTTAACATTATTTTATCGGGTGCCCATATTTAGTAGAAGTTCCGTTTATTTTTAACAGTATTTTATTTCGTCTACCTGGCTGAACAGTCGAGAAATATTAATAAAGAAAATGCGCGTTCCGGTATGATTTCAAATTACCCCTCACAGTAAAGATCCATCAATCTCTTCAGTGTCATCAGCAAACATTTTGAAGTTATGATCAGCAAGAAGATTGTTTCTAACCTCAACAGGAACAACCTCTTGAAGAACACGCAATACGTATTTTGACCTGACCGGTCCACCACTGATATCCTAACACAGAATCTGTGAGGCACATGACAAAAAATACATCTCAAGCATGGACGCATTAGATATTTCAAAGGAACTCGACGAAGTGCAGAATAAGAAATTACGGTTCAAGCTCTCTAGCTATGGAAGCATCTGAAAGAGTTTTCTTTGTTATAAAGTCCCTCGTAATGGTTAAGTCAATAAAGGTTAATGAACAGTCTTTCAAATTCCAGACGATCGATTTGAACGTTTCCAAATGGTAGTTTCTCAGTCCAAATCATTTCTTCCTCAGTATAAATGGTTTGATTAAGAGTATACTCCGATCATTGTGACTATCTATGCTGATGATACAACAATATATGCGTACACCTCCAAAATCCTCGATGACCAGAGTTTGACAATTGATCACTACTCTGAGTTAGCTCTAGCATCTCACTGAGGAAAAAATAGCTGATTACATTCAAATGCTAAAACAAATGACCTTTAACAATCGCCTATTACACCCAGAATCTTTACCATGGATGTTTACTCAGGAATGCTATTTTCTTTGAGTTCCAAACTTAAAGTGTACCTCGTGCATACGATCTATCGTGAACGATACTGGGAAAATATCGCTTCTCTTTACCATGGCAGCAATACATGACTCCTCCCGGTATCCTCTAACTTTACCAGATCTATATCAAATTGAAATGTATATATAGGTGGGAGCTGCTCGTCTTCACTTTTCACTCTAGGTAGAGCCTAAAAGGCTTTCCACGTCTTTATAGGTGATGAATTAATTTCTACTCAGAAACACCTTTCTTACAGACGAAACGTCGCAAGCCTCTCACTGCTCTCTTGCTGCTCTTTCGCTATATTGATGGATATTTACCAGTTCCAGCCTTTACAGCTAAGGCCCGTCATTGCAGTGAAACACCTTCATTCTCTTAATATTTTCTCTTATGAGATGTAAGTTTTACTGAAGCATCTTCTTTCCACGAATTTTGTAGATATTACTGCCAAGAGGTTGCTTCCCCGATTACTTCAATCTTAACTTATTTAAGTTTAGGGTTAACCGTTATCTTCCACACATATCAGCATAAGTTGTGACTCTTACTCTGTAGTCCTCTACCACAGATAACCACAGGCTTTGTAAAAGGTGGAACACCACTGTAAAAAAATATTAATCATTTAGGAAATCTTAAAGAAGTGCCACATATCTTTTAATAAGTACATATAATATATTCCACTACAAAAATAATGAACAAAAACTTCAATTTCTCGAGGCCATCTATATTAAAAATAACAAACCAATACCCAACAAACTTTATTACGAGTTTAATAGTAACTTATTGAAGTGCATATAACAAACATTTAATGCTTTTTTATTGATACTAATTTCCGGTCAGTTCCCTTATACGGAAACGTTTGTTTTGAAAAAAAATCTGTAACTACAACGTATAAATCAAAAGTTTTAAAATAAGTATAACAGTGTGCGTTTTGAAGTGTTTTATAAAAATCACCAGCACAAAGGAATGCGGATTTTATTGCACTTACAAGATGTTTGTCTTTGTAATTTATCATTGAAGGTTATATTGGAAATGATCAAAAGTACTTGAATTAGAAAAAACAACAACGACTTGCTTGATAAATTTAATCGTTAAGATGAAATTCTTTGAGGAAGGTGTTGTAGCAAAATAACTGATTACAGAACTGAAAAGAATCAGTATAAAAATAGACGAAATGCATCTATATTATTTAATGAAATATGTTCAAATAAAGGTATGCTACCTAAGTATACATATCTTAATTTATGCATATTTTAAAATAAAATTCTCTGAAAAAGTAATTCTTTTACAAAAATGCTAAAACTATACTATGAGAAAAATTTTAACCTAAATCATAAAATTTGAAACGCTATAGCAACAGTAAGTTTTGCATTTATTAGTAAAGTATAGTCGTATTTGTTATATTTTAGCGTTGATAAAAAGAGAGTAACCAAATATCTTTATAAACTTGAAATTATTCCCAAATTCTTGATGGATTCTTTGTATTGATAGTCACGATTGATAATATCAAATATTTGTGATGATTTAATTAACGTGAAAGATAGGAATTCTACATGAATCATTCACCACTTTAATTTACTTTAGCCTTTTCAAATAAACACAAAATATATAGACGTTTCGTTTCAATAAAAGTAGATCATTGTTAACGGGCATTCAAATTTAGTAATAACAACGTTAAATCATTTTTCAGTTGTTCAAATAATTGCGTACAATTCCTGTGGCGACGGATATATGTAATTTAATAAATTAATTCAGATAGCCATTTATGGAATGCGGTAACGTTATTTTCAGGTGTCATTAGTAAAAGAGACATGCGAACAAGAAGACGTTGAGCATTGTCAAAAATCTGTTTGCAAAAACATATTGAAGCAGAGAAAATTTACGAATATATTCTAAAAAGAAAAGGTAAAAGTTTTGAAATAATTCGTTGCAAAGATTCCAGATTCCTGAATTTTAGTCTATACGAATTACTACACAACGTTGAAAGAATCTTCCGAAAGAGCAAGAGATGATAATGATAACTAAAGAAACTCCAACAGAAAAACTAAGACAATTTATTCACGTTTAAATTGGCTGGTCTTTGATATTTAAATCATTTGTTGAAATGTAGGAATCAATCTCTTACACAATATAACGATAGCGCAGATAACATTACGATATCGCACATTAAGTAGTGGTGTTTATAAAATAGTGCTCGATGTAATATAACGGATCTATATATTACATATTAAGAAACAGTATTAATGGATTTAATGTCTTCACTCTTCAGGACTAGACTTCAGAGAGCGACGATGCCTTCGAGACTTCAAAGTTTGCGTGATTTTTGCTCACCTGAATGAAAAATTTCTTCACATTAATCCTATTAACGCTCTATCTTTATCTCCATATCGAGCACTTTACAAGAAAAACTATTTGCAAAAATATCTTTTAATCAGTAAACCACTAAAAAACAACAATCTTGGCAGTAAACATTATTACAAGTTAATACTACTAGGTTGTTACAAAAATAATGGCCCTTATAAGTGTTGGATTTTGAAAAGCCATTTCAACATAATATTCACGGTATATATTAGGTGAATTTTGGCATACATAATTATTAATGTGTGCTCTTTCATATGTTTTAGCTTATTCAGACAAATATTCTTGAAGAACAGAAAATATACAGATAAATATTCTTGAAGAACACAAACCCTTAATTATGAACATGGCAAAACATGATGTTTCTTTACTTTTCTTGTATGAGTTCAAACTTGGGTACAGTGCCTCCCAAATTTCTGTCAAGATCAACAGAGTATGGGGAGATGGGACCACATGTAATCGGACAGTACGAAGGTGGTTCCAGAAATTTTGTACTGGTGACGAGAGCCCTGAAGATGAAAAACATAGAGGACGGTCATGCAGCCTTGACAATGAGAAATGACAAACAGTTGATGAGCAAAACCTACGTCAAATTGTTATAGAAAAGTCTCAGAATGCTTGGTTTCAAAACTACAACAGTTTTACGCCATTTATAGGGCATTGGCAAGGTGAAAATGCTCGATAAATGTGTTCCTTATCATCTCAATGAAAGTAAAAAATATAGACGTTTTGAAGCGTGCTTGATGCTTTTTCTGAGCAATAATAAGGACCCCTTTCTAGACCAAATAGTCACTTGTGATCAAAAGTGAATAATTTATGTCAACCGTAAACGATCAGGTCAATGGCTTGATAGGGATGAGTCCTCTAAATGCTTTCTAAAGCCAAAGTTACATACGCAAAAGATAATGGTGACTGTCTGGTAGTCTGCAATTAGTGTTACACACTACAGCGCTCTGGAAGCCAGTCAGAGCATTAATGCAGAACTTCACTGCTATCAGCATGACTGAAATGCATGCACGCTTGCTAAAAATGAGATTTGCATGAGTGAAGTGACGTGGCCCAATTCTACTTCACGATAATGCACGGCCACATGTTGCAAGAATGACGTTGCAAAAACTCACAGAATTGGGATACAAGAGTTTACCACATCTTCTTATTCGCCTGATCTTTCATCCACTGATTATAAGTTTTTAGGCACTGAAGCACATTTTAAATGGTAAACCGTTTAGGTCTAAACCAGAATATATATTAACACATGTATTATTATTATTTGTTTGTCTAAGTATTCATATTTGTTGTATCTATGAAGGCGAGTTAAGGCAAAAATTATACCCAACGATTTTTTTCTATTTGTGAGTAAGTTTTTTCGGCCGGTAGCAGTGATCCCGATGCGTGGGCGACCGGTTTTCTTGTACCGTCCTGCATTTTATGTAGAATACACGCTCCCACATCGTGTGAGCATGCATCGTTTGCAATAATAATTTCTAGCCTGGTGTTGAAGTGTGTCAATGTTAGATCTGACGTCAATTTAATTATAATTTCCTTAAAGATCTTTTTTGTAATCCTCCGACCAGTTCCACTGGAAATCTTTCTTCAGTAATTCATTGAGGGGTGCCCTCAATTTACGCATGCTATCGATGAATTCTCCATAATAATTTGCAAGACCGAGGAAACTTTGTAATTTCGCGACCTTTTTAGGCTCAGGCATGTTTTAATTGCTGAAGCTCTCTCTGGGTCTGGTTTCCTATTATTCTCGTTAATAATGTGGCTTAAATATTATATTTTCTTCAAGGAAAATCACATTTCTTCTCTTTTACTTTTAATCCAAGGTCCTTTTGAAAGTTTCCTTCATATGTGTCGCGTGGTTTACCATATCACTTTTAACGAGAATATCATCTAGATAAGCTGTGACGAAGTTTTATCCCGTCAGCAGGGTGTCCATTGTTTGCTGAAAAATCGCAGGAGCAACCTTTATTCCGAATGGCAACCTGTTGTATTTACAGAATGCTTTGTGCGTGTTTATACATAGTATGTTTGAAGTTTCTTCTGTAAATGGAATCTGCAAATACGCTTCACTTAGGTCAATTTTCAAAAAAAATTCCCACCATTTAGTTTGGTGAATATTTCTTCCGGACTTGGCAATGGGTAATGATGGTCTTTTATTGCGTTGTTTAAACCCGTGGAAAAATCTGCACACATGCTGGTTTCTCCCGATTTTTTCTTCACATATACTACCGGTGTCGCCTATTTACTGAAATCTGTTTTTGAAATGATCTCAGTTTGTTCTAGTCTATCAAGCTCTTTATCTATTTTAGCAATTGTGGCGAAAGTTACGTTTTTCCTTCTTTTAAATACTGGTTGAGCATTCTATTTTAGCACGATATTTGCTTCGAATTTGTTGCTTCGTCCTAACCCACTTGAGAATACCTCTGGAAACTGTTTGTATAATTCTTTCTTCAGTTTTGTGGCTTCTGAAACATCACAGTCTACTTTGTTTTTGCAAAAAGACCGAATGGGTAAATCCCATATATTGAATTTCTGTATCCAGTCCGTTCCTATCAGGTTGTTTGTGTTTTTCATCGGGTAGATTTTTAATTATTTGGTTTCTCTCTGAAATGTCACATTAACGATAATTTCGCATTCGAAGTTAATCTTCTCCCTGTTACAGATTTAGCAATGTTTTGTTTGTGTAACATGGTTGGCCTGTTCAACTTCTGTCACGTCTGTAGATTAATTATTGTTAAGTCTGACCATGAATGTAATTGTAATTTGATCTTCTTATTCAATATTTGAAGTTCTACATATTTTTATCGTGTTTTAATTGTTTTCATATTCCACTCCAGTAAATCTTACCCTCCTAGGTTGGTCTTTGTTTCTGCATACAGCTGCTTTGTGTCCTATCACGCTCTGCAATTTTTGTATTTGAAACGACAATCTGTAATCCAAGTGCAATCCACCACATTTGTGACATGCAGAAGTGGGGGCTTGTATTTCATTTGGTTTCTGTAATTAGTTGTTTTGTATCTTTTTTCCTTTTCGTTAAAATTTTATTTTGCTCTTGGGGAGGGCGAAAACCGTAAATTTCTTTTTCCCTACGAATATGCGCGGCTCCTGATTCTTCGATATCTTTGCTATATTTCTTTATACTGAGGCATTTTTGGCAACCCTCTGACAGTTTTTGTAGTGTTAAACCTGGCTCGTTTTGCAGTTTGGTCAGCATTCGTTTTCTCATTTCGCTGTCTTTAGCAGCGACTAGTCCTTGGAAAAATATGAGATATTTAAATTTTTCTGGAGTTAGCTCCGTCAATTTAAAGTCGTCACAATGTTTGTTGACGAATAGCTGCGAATGTTGAATAGTTCTCGTTTTTTTTTCAAGAGATTAAGTCATTTTCAACCTCTATGGAACAACAAGATTTTTGGGCTAAATAACTCAGTGAGGCAATCCAGTGCTGTCAGTTGATATTAAAAATATCTTTATATCACCTGTAATATTCTCCAATTTTTTTGTCTTCATTAATCGAGTATTTAAAAGTTTCTATAGCGTTCTACACAACATCTTTCAAAAACATCTCCTCTTTTTCCGTGTTCCTTTGTAGTGCTGTACTTGTTAATTTTGTAATAGTTCTTGTAGTTTTAATTGTCTTCATTTTCCTTTTGCATTTCCATTTGTCTTTTTTCAATTGCCTTTTGTATTTCCACTTGTCTTTCTGCATTTGCCTTTTGTACTCCCATTTGTCTTTCTTCACTTCTTTTAATGGTTTCTAGTATTTCTTTCTGAAAGTCATCCCTGGTTTGCTGTTTTGATTTCGTGAGGGGTTTGTTTTTTTAACTATTGCTTTCTGGCAATTAATCTGGTAAAATATATTGTGGAAATTGTTTTCTTTATATTCCCTTTACAAGTTTCTTTTTCTTCTATCTCTCTGTGATAGTGTCGCCAAGTTGTTTGTGGTCGACTTGTGTTCGAAATCCTCGTAGCAAACTTTGTTGAGATGGTTAGTGGTATAGCTGAACGGGAGTTCGTCGCAAATTTGTTGTGAGTCCATGTTCGAATTTGTTGTTGGCGACTGACGTGAAAAACGTATTTTTCTCTCCGGGTGAACTTATTCGATTATTCGTTGCCAATTTGTTATTGGCAACTCCGTGTATGTGAGTTTCGAGATCCTCGTCGCCAAGTTGTTGTGGATTCCGGGTGAGAAAACACACAAAATAATAAATAACAATCTCTCATGCCCTATATATTTCTGACCCTCAAAGTCGTCGCTGAAAGGGAAGTCATCATCTCTTTGATTGTTAGCAAGTACTGTCTTTGGGAACTCTTTTCATTTGTGATGTGTGTCGTAAAATAAATTTCTCTCCTCGCATTTTTTTTACTGTTCATGGTGTTGGGTGATAAACTGGCGTTAGCTTGTTGTGTTTACTTTGTTTAAGTAGTATGATATCTCTGGGTTTTATGTTAGTTTTGTTAACTTTGTTTTTTGGTCTGTGCAATTTTTCAGTCTGTCTTTTCCTTTTTTTGTCTTTTTGCCGTTCTGTTCTCCAAGCTTGGTTTTCAGGCCTCTTTTGTAATCCTGTTATGTTGATGTTTACTTCCCTACCCATGAATAGCTTAGCTGGAGTTTCTCCCTTCATGGCATGTGGACTATTTCGATAATACATTAGGAATTTTCCTAGACGTTTTCTCCAGTCTTTTTCTTCTGTGTTCATCGCCCCAATGGCTTTCAATATGATTTCGAAGAACCGCTCGATTTCTCCATTAGCTTGTGGATGATAAGGGGTTACCTTTCGGTGTTGGATACCCCATTCTGTTTAATAGAAACACTTTTGAATTGTCGATATGATTGTATCAGCCCTGGTAGATTTGGTAATGAATGCCACAGGCCATCGTGATTCCGCATAGATTATTTCCGATTACATAATCCCAGCTAGGGAAAGGCCTAAAAATGTCTACGGGGAGTATTTTCCAGGGGCCTTTCATTTCGGCCATATGCACTGGACGGTGGTTTCCCTTCGGCCTAATGTTGTGCACGGGATACATCGACTTATGGCAGCCTCTATCTCTTTGCTATATTGGGCCACCATACTTTAGTTCTAAGCAGGGCTTTTGTGTTCATTATCCCCATATGTGTCTCATGCGCCAATTTCAGGATTCGTTTCCGTAGGTTTTGAGGTATAATGATTTTGGCTCCGCGTATGACTACATCTCGTTTTGTTGTCAGGTCATTTCTCACGTGTTTAAAGGATTCTGTTAACTTACTGGTCCAGTCGTTTTGTTATATTGCCTTTTTCATTGCTGTAACGGTTGGATTCCGCTGAGATGCCGCCATTATTTCCGATAAGGTGATTGATTTTGGAATGCTCTTAGCTACAACCATGTTGATAAATCCTTTGGCAATCTCTTCTTGAGGTGAGACTATTTTTCGATACCCCATAGGTTGCCGAGAGAGTATGTCCACCGGGTTATCTTTACCGTTAATGTGTTTTATTGTGTAATCATATTGTTGTAGACGTAAAATCCATCGCAAAATTCGCGCGGAGGGGTTACCTTTAGCATTAAAGATAGTTGTTAATATTTAATGGTCGGTCATTATAAGAAATTTCTTTCCATAATAGTAAAAGTGAAATATTTTGCAAGCCCATGCTAGGGCTTCTTTTTCTAATTGACAGTACCAGCGTTCGCCTTTAGTTAGAGTTCTGATGCGTAGCTTATGGGGATGAGTATCCCGTGTTTGTTTTGGCAAAATGTGCATTGTGGTACAGTGGATATTGGCTCGGAACGAGAAACCGGGGAGCAGAGTATTAGTCCGTCTCTTCCTTCCAGTTATGGGTTAGATAACTGGACAGATTGGGTTCTATAGCCTTGGTCGGCAACCAGTCTACCGCAGAAAGCAATGGCAACCTACTGCGGGATAATCTTCTGCCCAGTCAGTCATGATCGCCCAGCGTGTATCACGTATGGCACTTAACTAACTGATTGATTGCTCCTAGTCTCACAGGACTGGCATCTACTATAATAGATGTTTGCAGTTTTAGATCAAAGTGCATGAGCAATTTGCTCGGAATGGCTGCATTCTTCAGCTTGAGAAAACAAGATTCTTCTACCACCGTCCACCGCCATTCCATGTTTGCTCGCGTTAACTTTCTTTTTTTAATCGTTCACTGAGTGTTGCCAGTCGTGGAATAAACTTTGCGAGGTAATTAATTAAACCTAAAAAACTTCGCAAATCCTGGACGTTTTCAGGGTTTTCGAAATTTCTGATGACATTTATTTTCGAGTCAGTCTGATCCCTATATTGGACACTATAAAACCATAGAATTCGATTTTTTCACTATGGAATATACTTTTGTGCTCTGCAATTGTGAGGTTGTTTTCTTTCAATGTGCTTAATACCATGTCTAGGGTTCTGTAATGTTCTCTTGTGTCTTTGCCCCAGATTAGAATGTTGTCTGCCTCTCTGCAGAAGTTAGGGATTTTCTGAAGGATTTGTTTAAGCAATCGTTGCCCTTCTTCAGGTGCGGATGTAATGCCCATAAGCAGTACTTTATATCGGTAGATTCCGGAGTTGCATGAAAAGGTAGTGATGTTCCCTAGATTCAGGAATTAGTTCTACTTGGTGGTAATAAGAGTTTAGGTCGATTTTTGAAAAAAAAATTGCATTGCAAATTTCACTCAGTAACTGTTCAACTGTTGGTATTTGATAGCGGGTGCTTTTCACTCCTTTATTTGCCACGCGTAAGTCGGCACATATTCTAATTTATCCGTTTGGTTTCGGTACTGCTACTAACGGCGAGACCCACTATGTGGGTCCTTCCAATCTTTCGATGATAACATTTTCTAGCATTTAATTGATTTTTTTCTTTCACTGCTTGTTGGGTATGAAATGGTGTCCGTCTTGGCGGTTGTGCAACAGGTATAACATTGTCGTCTAGTCTAATTTTAAGTTGGAAATTTTCCATTCTTCCTAATCCTTCCAACGAGGGTAGGTGTCGATCTAGAATTTCTTTTGTTGATTTCGGGATACTTTTTGTTGTAATCGATTTCACATGGAAGGGTGGTAATAAACCATAGTTCAGTGCAGGCCCACTTACTTATTAGGTTATCACCTTGATATGCCTTTGTAACCAATACTTTGTGGGTTTTCTTCTGGGACCATTCGTCAGCTTGCGAAAGATTCTCCTCTTAATGATATTGGAATATTCCCATAGGCTTTTGGTTTAGAATTTTTTTCTTTCAATGTTAAGTTTGGCCGAACTTTAAGAATTTCTTTAAACGTTTTGCCGTCTATAAGATTCTGCTCCAGAATCTATTAATATTTCGACTGCTACGTCGTCCATATGGACAATTCCACGAGCTGCTGAATGAATAGGTTTCACCTGAAAACGAATGCCTGGCTGTCCGAATTATTCGGATTCATCGATACTGGTTGGACGTAATTGTGACCGTCTGACATCTTAGTTTTCTCTTTACCACTATTCCTTGTTTTAAGCATGTTTTTTCAAAGTGATTAGTTACTTTCACAGTAGTTACATTTTTTCCCAAATTCTGGGCATTTTCTTTGACCGTGCGTGTGGCCGGAGGCATTACAACCTGTAAGATTTTGTAACTGTTTTTAATGGGTTGTTGTCCCGGGATAGTTTTCTATAACAACTGTTACTTCGCTGTTGTTGCTTGTAATTGGTTGTAATTTTGTGGATATCTGAGTGCTCTCTTTCATTCTCTTCTATTTGTTTGGCTTGTGTTTCAGTAGATTCAAATATGAATGCTCTTTGAAGTGCTTCCTCTACTGTTAAATCAGTTTTTTTACAAATACGCTCGGCGTAATTTGCTTACCGAGGATTTTTCTATTAAGTGGTCCGCTATAGCCTTGTCCAGGCTGTATTCGCCAAAGTTGCATTTTGCTCCTTGTATGCAGGTGACATTGTCTTGTGTTGATGCCCCATTTTCTTGACTAAGCATCCTGAATTTATGTCTTTCAAAGCCTTTATTTGTTTTCTTGATAAAATATTCCTCCAGTGCTGTATTTGTTGTTTTGTATGTCGGCTCTATATGGCCTGGTGGTATCTCCGGCGTTAAGGTTTTGAGGATATCTTTTAGTTTCTTTCCTCCATAAAATCGAAAGAGTGATAGTTGTCGTTTATCATTTGTTATATCAAACGCTGTAAATGCGACTTCGTTATGTTCACTTTATTCTTTCCATGCTTGCATCTGGGTGGAGTCTTCCCAATCTAGGGGTTCTATAGCTGGCATAGAGAGAGACATTTCTTTCGAAATAATTTGTTATTTTCGAATTTCGTTACTCGCGTTGTTGTTGAATTCGAGTACTTTTTCCCTTTTTTTGTTGTTGAGGGTGTGATGTTTCGTTAATTCGAGGTTTTACTTTTGTTGTTGTTAAGGGGGTAATGTTTTCGTTCATTTGAAGCTTGTCAAATGATCTCATCTTCGTCGCCAGGTTTGCTGTCTACTGAAAAGTCTCAACCTCAATTATATTTATACTCGCGTGGATATTACAATAATAAATTATTTATTAGTACAGTAATAGTACAGTAGAAATACCTAGATATAATTCATATTGAAAAACTATCAGCCCTTAAGTTTGTATGTGTGTGTGAATACATAGCTATGTATGAGTGCGTAAATCTGTTTGATTTCTTTTCACTGTTCTTTTATTCTATATTGATATTATTTAAAAACACACTATTCAATTTTCAGGTTTTGCTGTTAACACAATTTAATTATACATTTAATGAATAAAAAATATTCACACATCCGATTTAATATCCATAACAAATTTTAAGAAAAGAATGCTAATAAATAATTCAAATCGGAAAAGATTCAGTATGATATACACCTAAGGGTTGCTAAAACGCATAAAACTCCGAGTGATGCGTCAACGTAGGATAATATGTATATTTATTAATATATATTTTTTGCTGTCATACAGCATTAAGCACTACTCTATTCACACTTGGTCAATATTTATATAATTGATGTGTGCGCGCGCGCGCGCGCACACACACACACACACACACACACACACACACACACACACACACACATACACACACTTGTAACTTCTATGTTATCATGTGCCATAACAATTTCACGTTTTCTACAAGGTGCCAAACCAACTGACGTTGCAGGGACAATGCATTTACTTCTTTTGCGTCACAAAGCGGTCGCATCAATTTACAGGCTCCTTAACGCCCGCCCTCGTTCTTCCAATTATACATCATGCCCGTTCATTTGCAATATTGACTAAGTATGAATCCCGTTTCACAAATACAATAAAAACAATATTTACTTTGTATTTTTTACCTTAGGTCTTACAGTAACCTTATACTGGAGCTTTTTGAATAAACACTTAACGTTACCATTTCTATATATACCCCTAAAAACCCGAGAAACGTCGGGTTATATAGCTAGTATGAAAATACCCACACAGATTTATATGGTTATGCACATATTTATATGATTACATTTGCACAAATTTATATGATTATACACATGTTTATGGAATTATAAACACATATTTACATAACTGTACATACACATATTTATATAATTATAAGTAAAAATATTTATATAATTATACATGCACACACGGTTATCCACAGACATATTTATATGAATATACTCACATATATT
Source organism: Ascarosepion bandense (assembly GCA_037127315.1). Classification (NCBI taxonomy): domain Eukaryota; kingdom Metazoa; phylum Mollusca; class Cephalopoda; order Sepiida; family Sepiidae; genus Ascarosepion; species Ascarosepion bandense. The sequence continues at coordinate 2,893,880 of JBBBDQ010001536.1, forward strand.
TATGCAATTATGCATGCACATATTTATATAATTTTACAGACACAGATTTATATGATTATACACAAATATTTATATTACTATACATACACTTATTTATACGATTATACGTACTCATATGTCTATGATATTTTTAGGATTATGCATGCATACATTTATATGATTATAAACAAATATTTTCATGGTTATACACATATATTTATATTATTTAAACATATTTATATGATTATTTGTTTTTTAATCATATCACCCCAAGCAAGGCGAAAACGCTACTGATGCGCAGGGGGCTACGTAAGAGTGAAAAGATTGGAAAAGAGAAAAATCGGAAACCACATCCTAAACAGGAAACAAATGACGAGCTTCTTCACCTGTTCAATAGACGTGGGTGGAAGTGTGAACCGGGTGATAGTTTAGTCTATCTACTTCCAATTGAAAAAAAATAAAATTAAAAAAAAGAGTGAAAAGATTGGAAAAAAATAGAAAAACCGGAAACCATATCCTAAACAGGAAACAAGGGATGAGCCTATTCACCTGTTCAATAGACGTGGGTGGAGTTATACACACATATATTTATATGATTATACACATATTTTATTATACCTACACATACTTATATGATTATTCACACATTTATATGATTATACATATATATTTTATATGATCATACACATCTAAATTTATATGATTATATATACATATTCATATAATTATACACACTCCTATATTATTATACACACATATATGATTATACACACTTTTATGATTATTCACACATATTTACATGATTAACTAATCATATATTTATATGCTTTTCACACACATTTACATGATTATAAACACATATACTTATATGAGTATACATACATATATTTATATGATTACACACTTATTTATATGATTATGCACACATACTTATTTATATTATTATAGACACATATTTATATGAGTATGCACACATATTTATATAAAAATACATACATATGTATAGGATTATACATGCATACATTTATGTGATTATACACAACCAGTTAGTTATATGATTGTACACACATATTTATATGATTATAAAACACATATTTATATGCATATACATATTTTTATGATCATACATGCACATATTCGTACATAGCATGTGAATCTAAAACTATTAGTCTTTCATGATGATTACGAACATCTTCAGATATATAAGAGTTTCGTCGATTGCAATCATGATTTTAAATGAAAAGTTAATTTATTAATGCGTAACTGTATTGAAAGTACATTAATTTTGGAATTATCTACATTAAATCTACGACTAGGATGATACAACATATCTCATTTCTTCATAAAGCTAATGCTTATACAATAACTGATAATTAAAAATATGAAATGAAATAAAAACAAAAGCGATATAAAACTAGATGAGAAAGGCGTGGACAAAAATTTAGTTTTATCAGACGTGAAAACGCATTTAGATCAATAAGTCTATAGTCTAATGAGAAAATAGCATTTCTTTTGTAAACAGAATATTTATTTTTCAAAGTAATTTACATTCACCCTTCGAAATAAACTTAACTGTTCCGATTAATCACTGAAATGTTCAGATTAAAATGCAAATCATTTACGGCGATATTGATCCTCCGTCCTATATAAGGGACTTTTATGAACTTATAAACTTATGAGTTTTAAATTGTCAGTGACCAGTCTCTATTGATTTTTCGTAATCGATGACCAACCGTCAGTAAGTAGAAACGCAGACAGCAGAGCCACGCTATTTTCTTGCCCTTCTTTCAAAATATCAACGCGGATGATTCACTCTTTTCTGTTTTGTAAAAGCAAAATTCGCTTTCATTTCGCCATTCTCCCTCATTATCAGACCGAAGAGAGTACAAATCCAATATTTAGATGATGGGCGGCATTGATGTCTGATATCTTCAATACCGCGAAAGAGTGATATATGTTGTCTGGTCCACAGTGGGTGTAGAAACTTACTTAGGGTTGGTAGCCGGGGTTGTTGGTTTGTCAGTGGATAACTATCGTACATGGATTTTCATCTTTATGATAAAAAAAGTTGTAGTTACTTTTGTAGTGATGTAGTGTCTTTCTGGTTTGGAAACAGCACGGAGCCAGCACTAAACACTTTGGTAAGATTTTAATGCTTGTATTAGTTTTTTGACTGAATGGTTAAAATCTCAGTTGATTTTTAAGGTTGGTAAATTCATGATGTTATCTGTCTGGGTAGACGATCCTAGTGTGCGACATAGAAAGTGCCTCAAAACCATCTCACGGGTTAACCCAAGTCATGTGACTGAAATTAAATAAAAGTTACTATTTCGAATTTGACTGTTGTACTAGAAGTAACTGACAAGTCATTGTGACCGAGTAATAGAGCGTATTTATATTGTTTAACTGTTAATCATACCGAATGTTGGGGTCACTCAAAGAAACTGCTACTAAGGTCTTCTCAGCATAGTTGCAGAATAAACCATATGATGGCTGCAAGAGTGTGAGTAGGTGTCTGCGACAAAGATTGGTTAGCTGCCCTAGTAGATGGGTGTAATAAAAAATGAGTAACTGGCAATTATTTGTTTCTAAACATGACAGAAGAAAAAGAACTGAAAAGTCTGGGAAACAGCATATGTTTTACTTTTACATGGTTTGGAGTTAAATATTAACATATATCCATATATTCTCGTTAAAGAACACACACACACATGCAGAGACACTCATGCACAGACGCACGGACACACATAACATACGCAAATAAACACAAACACACAGAAACATATATGCATTAGAGCAACATAAATACCAATGTACGCACGTACATACGAAAGGTCGGAGCCTGAGAAAAACTGATTTCATAAGTAAAGTTTCTACAGTCAATGATTTAATCTATGTTATTAATGAAAAAGCATTTAGCGAAATATCATTGATATATATTGTCATCCGCAGACAGATATGTTGCTGTATCACAGCTCATCAGTACGGTTAGAATTGCTTATATATATATATATATATATATATATATATATCGTTCTATTTTAATTCAACCGACAAATTCTGTCTCTTTAAGGTTTAATACAGTTTTCTGTCTTTCAAATACTACACTGAGATTGAAATTGTGGACAAAATCTCTGAAGTTTATGTCTGTTCTGTTTTGTTAAAAAACAACTCATTTATTAAAAAGACACGGGTTTTGTTAATTCTGTTGGCTACATCCAGGCATTTTTAGATGAAATGAAATTTTAAAATGTCTCACATGACGCCATTTCAACAGTTAAAGTAGAGTTCAACAGAAAATTATGTATGAAGTTTTATTATTATTATTATTATTGTCAGTTTCAGCATAATTCGATTTCTGCTATGATCACACTACCTGTCAAGTCTGCGTAAAAAGCGAAGTCAGATAGCGGTCTGTTGTTATGGCGACATTTCATTTGTTTTTTTATCCCCCAAATTATCACTAGCATTAGATGGGCTTAGTTTGTTGGCTGTACTTATCAAGAAATTTTTTTGTTTATCTCTTATGCTGGGATTTCCAGGGATATATTTTGTTATGGTTTATAAAATGGCGAATGTTCTACAAATAGAAAAAGATAAACACACTGACGCCAAAAATTCAAAATTGGGCGGCAAAATAAGGAACCGTTTCTTTTGGTAGGAGTAGGAGTAAGAGTAAAAGTAAGAAGTAGGAGTTAAGGACAGTAGTTTTGTGTAGGAGTTTTAAAAAGGAGGACGCTAGTCAGTTGACCATTACAGTCCAGAAGGGATAGGCTCGTTTACTACTAGCATCCCACGAGTGAAGAGAATTTAGCTAGTCTGCTCCTGTATCCACACAAAATTTAAAGGTTGTAACTGGATGTAAAAACCTAAAGCTTTATACCAAAATTAAACATCATTAATTCAAGTTTGTGTTATCTTATAATTATACCAAAACGAAGCAACTAACAGTCGTGACCATGACATACGAACAGAAAGCAACCTCATATACAAAATATATATATACACATATAAAAGAATAAATGTAGCAGATAGGAGAGGAAACGACCCATCAAGTCAATATCAAGGCACCGGAATTCATGGAAACTGCTGTAAATGGATGGTTTACAATATTAGAAGCACAGTTTGACTTGCGACATGTGACAGCGTCGAAAACAAAGTTTTATACAGTAATATCGTCGTTAGCAGCCGAAGAAGTGGGTAAACTAACAAATGCTACCCTCGCATCACAAGACTACGAGGAATTAAAACGGACTCTGATAGAAGCTCACGAACAAACAAAACAAGAGCATCTAGAAAAATTAATGTCGACTACGACTATTTCAGGACGACCGTCGACATATTTGCACGAAATGCTATCCGTAGCTAAACGGATAGGTGTTAGCGACTCCACTGTGAGACACAAATTACTACAGGCATTACCGTCAACAATAGCTCCAATAATAGCCTCGCAAAAAGATTTAAACCATACCCAAAACTTGGCAGGTTAGCAGATGAACTGATGCCATTATCGAATAACGATAAGTCATTTGTTGTTCAGCGACCCTTATCTACTAAGAATAACTCACAAACAAATTATAAAGGAAAATACAGCCAAGACACTTCAGTGCCATTAAATGTCAGGGCGTATCGGAATAACCAACTGACAAAAATTTGCAGAGCACATATTTATTTCGTCAATGAAGCAAGAACATGTAAACCTTTGGTGTAAATGGCCCCAAAAAGAATAATCTACAAATGTTGCCGAGTTCCCGACCAGCAACACCTACAGGAACTGATTCGGAAAACTAATAGGGCGAACATGTTCAGTCTCACGAGGTTCGCCACTATTAGAAATTACCGCAAAATTAGGGGCTACCAAATTAAAATTTATTGTAGATACGGGCGCAAGTATCTCAGTATTACCAACTTCTGCAGTAAATGGTATTACATTAAAACCGACTCCTATATCAATATACACTGCAAATGGGGAGAAAATAAAATGCTACGGTCAAGCGAGTTTGGAAATTGGAATACCCAGTTTAAGGAGATGTTTTACTTGGACATTCGTGATCGCTGATATCACCAAACCACTCCTTGGACTGGATTTCCACAACAATTGTGGTCTAATAGTAGACTGCAGTAACAAAACTATTTACGATCCTACAACAACCCAGAATTAGAGTTTAAAAATATCTGCATCAGCGGTGAATCTAGTCATAAATGAAACGGAGCTCCCGTCATTCATACGGAACATGATTAAAGAAAAATATCCGAACCTAATCACAGCACATAAGAACAGTAACAAAAAACACTGCGGCGTCTACCACAGAATTGACACAGGAAGCCATACGCCAGCATTTGCAAAACCCAGGCGGCTTAATGTAGAAAAACTGGAAGCCGTGCGTAGCGAATTTAAAACTCTACAAAAAGACCGAATTGATCTACCTTTCCCAAAGCGAGTGGTCCAGCCCACTACATATAGTGTCTAAAGAAAGCGGAGTATTTAGATGCTGTGGAGACTATCGTTCTCTCAATAGCATAACCAAGACTGATAGGTACCCTATACCAAATATAGACTCTTTTTCAGCAAATTTTGCGAACAAAAGACGATTCTCCAAAATCGATTTAATTTCAGCCTACCACCAAATTAAAATGCATCCGGACGATGTAGCAAAAACTGCTACCAAAAATAAACATCATTAATTCAAGTTTGTGGTATCTTATAATTATACCAAAACGAAGCAATACAACACTTTCAATATCTTGTTTTGTTCCTCTTTTATCATTCCACTTACTATTACTGATATAATTCTTATTTTCAATTTCCAAGTTTTATAATTTGATAGCTGTTCGAATTCCTTGGTTACGATGTTAAAATCCACCGGACAAGCCATATCAATTAATAGACAAGTTTTTCATTTCGGTTTTTTTACAATAATGTTCGGTATATTTGCCTCAATTTTTCTGATTGTGTAGAAGCTGTAATTTCATAGAATAGTGACATCTTCTATTTTTGTAACCGGTGTTTGGTGATGTTCATACCAGTTATTGTTTCATATTTTCCAAAGTGTTTGCATATTGATCAGTGTAAGTACAGAATATCTTCAGATTAGATAGTCAATTGTTTCTTGGTATTTTTCACAGAATCTACATTTTGGATTCGCATAATTATGTATGATATATGCCTGAAAGTTCCTAATAAAAAAACTCTGGTCTTGCGCTGTAAGGATAAAGCCTGCGATTTCAGACTTTAATCCAGATGTTCGATGTCTATTAAGTTTATTTCAACATTGGCTTTATTAGTACAGTCTGGATATTAACCATGCAGAGATTTGTCTTGCCAGGGTTGTTTCATCTGTTCAAGAGCTTTATTGTTGGTTATCTTTTTCATATTTTTGCTGCAACGGTTGGAATCTTGACTGCTGATTTCTTTTTCTACAGAATCTATTAAATGTAATCTTGTTTGTATTGACTGTCTTTTGATTTATTGAATATATTTCGTTTTTGTTTTTATTCTATTTAACTAATTGTATCATCCAGTCCTTTGTTGCTTCCATGTATGTTAATAAGCAATTAGTTTTTGACTTGTATGTCAATTCTAGCTGAACAAGACTCCTTTCACCTTCTTTACTGGGTATGTATAGACGGCCTGCATCAGCTTTTCGATTGCATTTTATGCTTAGAAAAAAGCTTTCTTGACAATGGTCATGATTCTGTTCTGAGAATTAAATTCAGTTCTTAATATCAGTCAAACCCTTCTATAATACTTCTTACACCCTACTTTTTTATTTTCTTATGACGAATTCTTTCACTCTCCTTTACACTTAGGCACTTATAAGCTTCTTCTTGCTCTAAATCTTTTATTGTTACCGCTAATAGAAAATGTTTGCTGTCGTGATCCGCGGAAAATTGTATCTTTAGCATATTTATTCATTATAATGTTATCACTAAATCAGCTTACAGTTCACAGAAGATCTTCGCTCTCACTGTCATTCGTAGCATACAACTTTAAGTCATCAATGTAAAATAGATCGCTTATTTTCTTTTGAGCTATTTTATAACCACTTTTCATCCTGTGTTATATATCGACAAACAACAAACACGCATATATATAAAAATATAAAGTTATATTTTTATTAATGACGATGAACCGTGTAGAATAGGGAACAGAGAATTGAGAGAGCGCGCTTCTAATGCGTTGACGGGAGTGTAGTCTTATCTGTTGTGTCTCTCTTCACCGGCCGATCTCTGTTGCTCCTCTACTGGCGAATCCGTGTGCCGAGGTCTTTTTATAATCTTCCAGAACCGGGACTTTTTCTTCCGGTTTTGCCTCGCCCACGCACGCCCACGTAATTCTCAGAGACACCTGTTCTGTTTGCCTCTGTAGTTATTTCCGCTGCTGCCGGAAATAAGGTCAAACGACATCCGTTCCTTTCAACGACCGGAAACACCCTCGCTTGCATCAGCCTTCCTCGGGTGGGGCCAGATTGTTATATTACACCTGTTAAGTTGGCTGGTTAGTGCTATTAGTAATATACACAATGCTTACGTTAACAAAGAGTTAACTTTTTTCTTTTTTTTATAATCATATCGCCCCAAGCAAGGCATTTATATGCCACTGTTTTGCAGGGGGCTACATAGGAGGAAAGTTAGAGAAAGAGTGACAGGTTACAGGTGGTGTCAAGAAGTGGGTAAGAGAAGGATGAAAATACTGATGAGAGAAAGGAGCATGAGAGAAAAGATGCAGGTTAGTGAGGTAGAAGATGACTAAGATATAAATTCTTGGAGATTGTAGCTGTTGGGGAAGCAAGTAAATGGAAGGGATTCCATAGGCGGGAAGTGCGAGAAAAGAAACTGGTGGAGTAGAATTTGCGTATATATTTTATTGGTTTCACAGTAAAACGGTCAGACCTAGTTGCTAATCTTGTGGCTTGAGTAAATTAATATATATAGGGGGCACCAGTGAGCTAAGTTCATCAGAGCAGAAGCCGTGAAAATATATGTTGAAGAGACACAGGGAAGCCACATTGCGTCGGTGAGAAAGTGACTGTATCTGAGCTGCCAAGTCGGGATCTATCTCATTACATGTTCTTCGTCGGATTTTGTCAAGGACACCTAGATGGATAGCAAGAGCACTTGACCAGATATGGCAGCAGTATTCAATGCACGAGCGGATTGTAGATTTACGTATATGCAGGCTTGTTTCATAAAGTTCTTTTTGTTGTTATTATTATTATTATTGTTATTATTATTATTTCTTTATCTCTTGTTATCGAGCACTATAATTACAAATGTTGTATGTCTTAAATACGTTGTGTTCTAGACTTTTCCTGGCCAACAGATTGTTTATGAAATTCACTCAAAGGAGATGATGGTTAATTTAATGGATATAATACCATGTAACATAGCAGGGGCAGTGAACAGAAGAATAACTCTCTTTCTCTTTTTATTTCATTGTCTCTCTCCTCGCACTCTGTTTCTATACTTCTCTCTCTCTCTCTACGCTATCACAATCTGACTGAGCACTCTAGAAAAATGGTAGACTTTGAAAAGCAGTAGCTACTCTGGCATCTACGCATAGTTCATTCAGCAATGAATTAGAACACTCTCAAATATTGGGCGTGTATAATGATAATATACACGCTAAAAAGTCTGCTTCCTTTTACCGAGCGCCCGTAGCTCAGAGGTAGAATCGCCAACTGATGCCAATTCGGTCTGGTTTCAATCCTAGGTAAAAAAGCAATCGGCTGTCTAACGGTACTGATGAGCTGTGATATAGCGAAAGAGATCTGTCTGCAGATTAGTATATAAACTTTTAAAGAATTGAAACACAACGTGACTATTTGACCAATACACACACATGCGCGCATTGGTCAAATAGTCACGTAGTGTTTCAAGTTTTTCGTCACAGAGTGAGCGTTAAATAGAAAGAGAGAATAAAAAAACAGAAAGAGAGAGAATTAAAGAGAAATATAAAAGGAGAAAGTGAAACGTCGATAGTTATATAGATACAGAATTGTGTGAGAGTGCCATTCATTTTCCCCCCTTTCTTTCACACTTTTTCAAACAGATATCGCTTAACTAAATTGACCATTTAAATTTTACCTAAGGTATCAGCAATGTCAAGGTATATTGAAAATTCAACTAAAAAAGTTTAAAGAACTTAGACAAAAAAGCAAAGAAAAAATAACACGAAAATAAAGTGTAAGTAATCTGTTTTTTGAAAATCATTTCTTTTGAAAACTTTCCTATTCTCAACAAAAATAAAGAATAAAATTCTTGTGAAAATTTTCTATGAAGTAATTTTTTCATCGTCACTCGATGTAAATTTTGTTTGTCGTTTTTTTATTAATTTTAAGGAAACAAGACAAGCAAGAGAGAAAAAGTCTTGTCTCCATCAAATAATATTTATTTCTGTAGTACTATTCGTCATTTGAATGTCTTCAAGCGTTTGCAATTGATAGCGAAGAAGGTTTTTTCGTTTGCGACACATGTCTCAATTTTGGAAATTTTAAATGCAGCAGAGAAAAATGAGTGAAATTATTGTTCAGCTCAGCGTGAATCCGTCAAATTCATGACGTTCACACAGAAAATATTGGCAGGTTGACATGGAAACAAAATGCAGCCTTCAAAAGAGGCTAAATTATCGCCTTTTTCAGCAATTTTACTTATATGCTTATGTGAACGCACTCATTTGTGAATAAAACATTTATGCAGCGGCTACTTTAGGTGCATATGCGTGTTGCTTTTGAAAAATAGATATAGACACAGTTTCTTAAAGAATAACACATATATCAATACAAATGTTAACTTAGTTATCAAATTATATACGGAAAAGATAACTCTATATTAAAATATATATGCCAACCTATCCCTTTCTGTTCTTATTTATTGAATAATTAAATATCCATTAAATAAAACTTGTTATAAAATTAATATGTTTCTCTACCTATTTAGTTTCATGAAAAAATTTTGGGAGTGAAATTATGTGGAGTTATGGTGTTTGTGTTTATTTATGTATACTTTTCTATTCTCTGTTTTGATTTCATCAGTTGTGTTTAATTTAATTCTGTAAATGTTAACATAATTTAAGTGTGTATTAGAAATGGGTGTATACTTTTTTAATGTCATATCCCTTCAGAACGTAGGCAAATGTCCTTGTCTCTCTTAGCTTGCTTGACTCATTTATATATCTCTCTTTCTTCTGCCAAGATTTTCAGGTAGAATACTCTCTGATAATCTGGCCATCAAAATGCTCTGTGAGTGTCAAATTTTCCAAGTTTTCTTTTCTTCCTGATGCTAGGCACAAGTGTTCTATTGGTTTTAATTTTTATTAAAACTTCGTCGTTACTCACATATTTCGTCTTTGGTATCTACAGCAACCATCCTGAGAACCCCAACTCTGTTTACTTCACCTCTTCATCTATTCAAATATTTTATTTTATTGCACTTCCCATTGAAGAACTCTTTTCTATTTACTTGCTTCCCTGATAGCTACAATCTCCAAACATTTAAATACAACGTCAACTGTTATCGTCTTTCTATCATTTTCGTTCATTTTTTATTCTTTCTTCAATACCAGTATTCTTTTATTGGCTTCTAACAAAATGATGGCTGTTTGTCTAATATTAGGTTATGCCTATCTATCTATCTATCTATCTATCTATCTATCTATCTATCTATCTATCTAAGCGAGAAAATCGGATTTGTAAACATAAATGAAATGAATGGTGATAAACGAAACAGAACTAAATATAAAACTTTAAACGAGCAGAAGCTGTTTTCACATACTTTTTCAATGTGATGGACTGAAATATAGTAGCGATACGAAGATTGAAGTGCAAATTTTTGCCATATATAGTGTGCATTTCCTGAGATAAAATATAGTTTGATTTTGCCTGTCAAGACATTGAATTTGAAACATATATTTGTCGCTGAAATCTAGTTTAAAAGCAGAAACAGAATGATTCATTCTTGTGGTTCAAGTCAAAATCTGACACCATGAAAAAGGTTGTGGTAGAATCTGAAAACTTTATGCATTCAGACGGAACTATAAAAAGCCAAACTTGACCGCTGTCTCATACATATGGCCTAATGGTTTCTAATTAAAAATCACAGCAAAAAATTAAAAAAATTTTAAAAACTATAACGCCAGGAAAATAGAAACCGACAGAATATAGAATGTAAACACGAATTATTATTCTAAGAGTAATAGGAGCACTTGGAATTATTGAAAAAAATACTAATACATAGATTCAGAAAATTCAAGGAAACCTCTCCCTATCTGAAGATTGTATACCTGAGAAATTATTGTATACGAATGAATACCAATGCAATATTCTCGATACGTTATTGCAAAAGATTGTTTCAAACAGTATATCAGGAAAAAAGTTCAGATGATATAAATAATAATAATATTAATAATAATAATAATAATAATAATAATAATAATAATAATAATGCGGAAAGAGTACTATAGAAGGGTATGATTGATATTAAAAACTGAACTGAATTCTCAGAACAGAATTATGGTCATTAATAACCTTGACATCCCAGTGGTACAATATAGTTTTAACATCTTGAACCGGATTCTAAATGACAGAATTATGGTCATTAATAACCTTGCCATCCCAGTGGTACAATATAGTTTTAACATTTTAAACCTGGCTCTAAATGACATCAGACGAATGGAATTTTAAGACAAGAAATAATTTTTCTAAGCATATGCATCATCCAAAAACTGATGTATATTGCCTGTACATATCTTGTAAAGAATGTGGAAGAGGTCTTATTCAGCTAAAATTATCATATAAGACAACAACTATTGGCTTACTAACATACATTGAAACAACAAAGGACTGTACGATACAATTAGTCAAAATTTTGTTAAAAAAAAGAAATTATTTAATAATGAAAAAGAAACAATAGACCATCTAATCTCCGGATGTTCTGTACTTGCTTCAAATGAATATAAAAATCGTCACGAGAGAGTGGAGCAATATTTACATTAGACAATGTGCAAACATATGGAAAATATGTAAACAAACACTGGTATGAACATCACCCAGCACTGGTTTCAGAAATATAAGATGTCACCATTCTATGGAATTACACCATTTACATTGAACCAAATACACCGGACATTATTGTTAAAAACCAATAAGAAAATCTTGTCTATTAATATGGCGGGTTGTAAAATAGCAACCAACGAATTTAAAAAATATCAAATTATCAAGACCTAGAAATAGAAGAACATGTGAAAACTGAAAACAAGTATAGTACCGGCAATATTTGGTGCACTTGAATTGATAAAAAAAGAAAGAAAACAAGAGAGTGAAACAATCATGGAAACCTCTGCTTAAGTGGTAAGCAAAACATTTTCTTGATAAGTACAGCCTGCTCACTAAGAACTTTGTTTATTCAATGATAGGTATTTTATGGGAGATAGAAAAAACATTAAATGAAGCCATAAACACACGCTACGACCTGCCTTAGGTCTTTCTGCAGACTTGGTATGTAGTTCAACTATAGCAAAAATCAAATTATGATGAAAAAAGAAATAATAATAATAATTCATTTTAATCATTTTAATCATTTTATATCATGCAAGTCGATAAAGCCACAATATGAAATAGGTGAGAAGCAGGAAAAGAACCGGGAAATAAAACATTATTAAAGAGAGCGGCCAATAAAAGGACAGTAATTAAGAGACTGAAAATGACGATTGAAATTAGCTTTAAGTTTTTGACGATCGAAATCAATTTTAAAGCAAGATATGGAGGACGCTGGAAGTGCGAGAGAAGAAGTTGTTAGAATGAAACTTATTGCTATATAAAGCAATTTCAACTGTGAAATGATGAGATCTAGCTGCCAAACTAGTACTTTGCTTAAATTTGTAAATCAAGGAAAGTTAAGTAGAAAAGTAACAATAAAATATGTGCAAAAGAGACATATAGAAGCAATGTTTGGGTGGTGGAAAAGTGACAGAAGCTGAGATGTCAGATTAGAACCGATAACATTGCAGACTATCTTTTAGGTTTTATCAAGAACCTCTAAATGCATAGCAGAAGATTTGGACCAAATTAGGCCAGACAAGGCCGTACCAAATGAGACCAGACCAAGCCATGCCAGGACAGACTAGGCAGCAATATTCAATGAACAGACAAATGGTATATTTATACATGTGTAACATAATATCTGACATGAGAAGATGAACCAAATTCCCTTACAGTCGACCTAGCAATTGGTTCAATATAATCGTTCCACATCTTGTCAGTGGAAAAAATTAGCACGAGATGGCGAAATGAGACCCTATTCTAGAAGTAAACATCATCTATATTGATCGAAGGCAAACAACATTTCGACAAAACGATTGAAAGTGAGAAGTTATTTTTTGGAGACGTGGAAATTAAGAAACCATTTCTTAAACCAGTACCAACAGACTGAAGGTCATTTTTGAGATTATTTTTCAATTTGACCTTATCAAACCTATCAGACTTATCATTAAGGCAGGAATATTTTTGTGTCATCAGTATCGATAACTGATGACACTGAGAATGCCATTGACGAAAAATTAAGGAACAAATCAAGTCAAAGTATAGAGCTTTGATAGTTACTTTTATTAATATAAAAGACAGCAAAGAGTGGTTGTTCAAAGCAAATTTAATTTCGCAATCTGTTAATAAAAATAAATCAAATCAAACATTTGTCCAATAATATAATCTTTAACTTATGGAGAAGACCAGCATGCCAAACTCTGAAAGACACCTTTAAGACATCCGGTGAAATAATCTGAGCTTCCTCATTCTTATCTAAATAAAAAATAAAATAAAATAAACAGTTTATCAACAGTTTAATCGAGAAAATCAACAGCTTATCAAGAAGAGCAAAGCCGTGTTTTTGTTTGTTTGAAAATAGACACTTAGAGATGATCTATTTAACCAATTCGAACTAGATTAGAGCCTCACCGAGTTCTTAAAAAAGAAGAACTACAGACTATTTCAAGCAAGCAAGCAAGAAGCAACAAGGCATTTATTGTAGAGTTTTGAGAAAATATGAGTCATTTCAGTTGCACAATAAATGCATAAGTCTGCATGTATTGTAGAAATCCAGTTTAAGTATGATGGAAAGCATGGACAGAGTTGTATGAAGATTATACAGGAGAGACTCAATTCTAAGTACAAAGTCAGTTAAATATACCGCAAATGGATCAAGAATAGAATTGAAAGAGTGCAAGGCTATATCAGCAGAATATTTATTTTAAAAAAATTTTAATAATCGCTTCACCCCAAGCAAGGCAGCACTACCACTGGTGCGCAGGGGATGGGGTGCAGTGAGAGAAAAAAAAACAAGGTACAGGGGATGTCAAAGAAAGGATAAGAGAAATGGTGGAATCAAGGAGATACAGGGTCAATTTGACGTTGCATTTAAACTTTTGAAGATTGTAGCTATCAAGGAAACAAGTATACGGAAGGGAGCTCCACAGGCAGAAAGTGCGATAAAAGTAACTGAGGGGTAGACGTAGTGGTTATATTTGTCGATTTCGACGATAAAAATTTGAGACCTAGATGCCAATCTAGTTGCACAAGTAAATTTTTGTAGTCTGGACACCAGGTAAAGAAGCTCGTCAGAGCAAAAGCCGTGAAAATATTTGTTGAAGACAGAGGGAAGCTACAGTCCGTCGGTTAAAAAGTGACTAAAGTCGAGATGCTAAATCGGGATCGCTCCTCCTTAGAATTTTGTCAAGTCCCGAACTGAATATGAACATCAAACGAGGTAAGGCAACAGTATTCAATGCACGGACGAATGGTAGATTTATAAATGAACAACATTCTGATGAGAAAAACTTCCTAGCCTGAAACCAAGGAATAGATTGTCTCTTTTGCTAGTGTGTCCGAGATTATACAAAAGCATTGGTGCAAGAAGAAACTTTGGTGGTACAATTCTTAATGGGAGAGAGAGAGAGAGTAAACGAGAGAGAGAGAGAGAGAGAGAGAGAGAGAGAGAGAGAGACGGGGAGGGAGGGAGAGAAAGAGAGAGAGAGAGAACGAGATTTTTATAGTCAGATTATGTTTACGTCCTGAAAGTATGATTGTCTGTGTCAAGAAGGGATAGGGATTAAAAAAACATTTCGCTTTGTCAATTTTGTCTTCCGCGATTACCTAATGTTTTTGCAAAAGTTAGGCATATTTTTTGGAACGGGCCAATCAAAAATCCACTAATGAGTCACATGACGCCGATCCCAGATTTGTCTTTTGTCTGTTTCATCCCGTCACAGAAAAACTATTGTAAACAGACTAATAAGGACTGGATCATTAGCTTCACCAAGAGAAATGGGTAAGGCAACCATTTCAAACGAGCGCCGAGTTGTGAAAAATAATATACCGAATCATTTAAATCATTAAACCAAGCAATAACTACACGGAGAGGCATTGCGTGTTTATTGTTTAACGCACAAACAAATGCATGTATCGACGAAAGCCTTATTATTTAGTATATTTACATACATAAAACGAATACTGACATTTGCCTGTTTTACTATGTTTTTGAGGTGTTATAATTAGAAATTAATTTTAGCTACAAAATGACCGCATTTTTTTTAAACAAATGTCATATCAGTGCATATTCTAAAAAGATTTTCAATTAGCTGATGTTTATTAACTGAAACATACAATAGTGAAGGATACAAGTAAAATTTTTGCATACGTCTTTCTTTTAAAATGGTCAATATACGACTTATAAATTTATGAATTTTATGAGAATTATCCGATACATGAACTTCACATCTGAACAAGGTGTCTGCGATTAAGCGAGGTCAAATTGGCGGAATCAATATCTCTCTTGAAGATAACATTATAAAAAAAACACCAAAAATTCAAATTAATCAGTGACAATTATTTGTAGCTATTAATCACTTTGATGTATGGTTTCCGCATAAGGAAAAATAAATGAAAGTTTTAGTAAACTGTATTTTTGTCTAAGATTTGCGAATTACTTTTTACAAATATCCACCTAAAAATGCTCAAGAACAACTCAAAGTAGATAGTTACTGAATAAGGGCGTGATATTGATGCAAGAGGACGAAGCAGGAAGTGAAGATTATGCATATATGAAGGATATTGATCTTTCAATTAAAGAAGATAAAATTGTAGCGCTTAAGAAAGCATCCGCATGAGAGTCTGCTTCAAATAGTGGCTGTTATAAAAAATATTGAATAGAAATTACAGAGAGAATTAATGTCGTTCCATTTTCTTGATCATGCATGATGAGTCTTAGCTGTTAAGATCTGAATCGGCGGAACAAAATGGAGGTCGTCTGAATTGCTTCGCCTTTTGGAAAGAGGCAGAAGAGCGGAAAGTAAGATATCTTTTTCAATACCGGGCAAATGGTCTTGATCCCTATCAATACTGGAATGTAGAAAATGGGTAGCTAAAGTTTTGATATGGCAACAATACTCCATTTTTAATCACATCTGAATCATGTAAATATAAAGCATCGCAAAAGGAATCACTTACGCTCTGTAGCATCGCAACAACCTAAAAAGTATTTAGTTAATGATTATAAAATGGGCATAATTTGCATCACTATGAAATAAAACTAAAATCGCTAACGAAATACGAGTATTTGTTCGAAAAGACATTTTTTATCCCAAGACAACGTTGTTGTGTATATGGCAACACTGAAATAGAATTCTCTACCAAGAGCACATTATGAATGAGGTAAGGTTTGATGTAAAAAATATTTCCTAATTAAAACAACTGAATGAAGTAACAGAGGAAAATGATAATCATTTTGGATAAGGCTTAACCTCAAAATTGTTTCAACTCTTTTGGGATTTTTTTCGCATCTGCAATATTCACAGAATATTGCATTTTCGTGTTACCTTAAATTTCGCTCTTCAGACGACTGTATTTATTAAAATAATTTCATTTTGATTGAAGATAACAAAACGTATATTAACTAGTTGTTTACTAAGTAAGACGAAAAATAAGTAGACAGGAGGAACAAATTATAAAGTTGCATAAACGATGACTGAATATATTAAAGAAAATGCTAAATAATTTCTTCAATCTTCTCTTATGAATCTTGTCCCATCAGTATGTGGGCGATCATGGATTCCTACAGCTTCTACTTATTTTTAATGCGTACCAATGTATGTATTCTCATTACACTTCCTCTTCTGTTATTTACGCAAGTTAATCAAGTTGGTTACTTCCTGTTTCACCCTGGCTAACTTGCCCTCAATAAAAACTGTAATATTTTCCAAACCTTCATTCTTCTTTAAGATTTCCAAAGTTTTAAACATCTCTTTTCAATTTTAAGTGTGCATCTTGTTTGTAATCTGCTAAAAACTTCCTCGTTGCTAACTTACTCTGTCTAAATTATTTTCAGTATATTCTATAGATCCCATCTGTTTTGCATCATCTCTTCTCTTCAACTTTCGAACATAGAAAAATATTGATAATACGTAGCAGTTCGACACTCTTCTCTTTATTACACAAAGTTTCTTAATACTTTGTATGGCTTTTAGAAGGAATAAACAACATAAAACAATAATTGTTACTTAACATAACGAGAAGAATATATATATATATATATAAACTCAACGCTGACGAGTGAAAGCACCATAACGGTGTCCTCACGCAACTTCAAAGTCGTCATGAACCTGCTCAGCTAAAGTGACAAATTCTTTCTACTCAAACTATATATATAAACATATATTATTAAAAAAGTGAAAGAACGCGGAGATTAAAACCCACTTTTCAAGCATTTACTTTTATAAAGAGTGCTCAATACAGAGTAGAACTTTATATATATATATATATATATATATATATATATATATATGCACACACACACACACACACACACACACACACACATATATATATATATATATATATATATAAGATATGCGAAACATTGAAAAAATGTGGTCACTATTCGAGTAAAGAGCGTGTGAAACAATAAGAGTAGACACGGAGGGGGCAAACTCACAATCTGTTTTATGCTTAAACATCATGATTTAATATAAATTGCATTTAAGCATTAGTGAGAATGTCCATAAAGGAGATAAATCTGTGTGTCTACACTTAAATATATATATTTATAAAAATGAAGATATAAACGTACATCTGAAAATACAAAGTTTCATTATCGACGGGGTTAATTCTCTGATGGATTTCATCAATAGAAATGCAAGTATTTTGTTTTGCAATAGTTATTTCTAAAAATGAGTAAAAAGGCCGTTAAGGTTATATTTTTGTTAAATTTAAAAGCAATCATAAATGTTCTTAAGGCTAACTTTGAACGTCAAGGTAAACTATGAAAGAAGCTACGGGATGTAAGTTAATGCCTAATAAACGAAAGTAAGTAGATGTTATTGCTTTTGCTGAATGTTTTAACGTTATGTAATTATTATTTATTTTAGTTTCGTTTAAGAAATAAATTTAAATGCAACTTCCTCGATTTAATGGAGGTAATTTGAAATAAAATGTGCATATCTACCCCCACAAAAATAAGATTATCAAGCATTAAAGCACTATGGAACCAAAACGCTAGTCATCAAAAGTCGCTTAAAATTAGAGGAATTTCAATTTGATCCATTATGGTAAAAGTACTAACAAACTTTATATTAACTAGACTTTCAGTGTTATATGAAAATCAGCTCCTCAAAAGCCAGTTTGGCTTTCTTCCTGGTAAGGGCTATAATAATATCATATATGTTATCAAACAACTGCAAGAAAATAGAATATTCTATACCTTTTATGTATAGAATAACATACAACCACTCCATTAGAGATTTTGTCTTCTCATCCATTAGACAACGATTTTCAAGCTTCAAATTAACTGACCGTCTAGCTCTGATAATATCGGTTTACAAATTGGTACATGTCGGGCGAAAACCCCTAATAATGAAGCAGGTGTGCAATAATGAGAAAATTAGAGCCCGAATTAATTTAATCTCTTGTACGATTATGGTCTGTACATATACAAAGATGTGAAGAGATGGGCATTGATAATGCAGTCATTTCATAATCATATCCCAAACGAACCGAATAGAAAACAGCGTCGCTCCCGATGCCAATGAACAGATGAAGGGATGTCTATGTGAATAACAAAGGTACTCATAGCGAGCATAATTATGTTACCTGATATATCAACATCTTCTATTATAGTTTCCCAGCCTGAATCCATCATAAAACATTCAGAATGTGTTATTAGTAAATACAAAAATCTCCAAAGACCATGGTGCATTAATTCGCTATAATAAATTTTAGTATAGAAGATAAAGAAATTGAACAGTGCTAGCAGCACAGTGTGATCGGCCCAAAAGCAGTGACACAAAACCAAAACAATAACCTAACATTGAAATGTGTTACGAACCCCTTTAGATCAGCAACACATAAAAATACACTTTAGTTGGAATGATGTTGAAGGGAGTGAATCAAACTATAACGCAAGATAATTTTATACAGAAAGGAAAGTTATTATAACACACAACTATACTCAGCAAACACACAGGAATAAGGTGACAGAACTATAATATCTAGTTTCACACAATATTCACTGGAAAATAAGAGGTGAGTTTAACGAGGAAGTTATTTGGAGGAAGTTTAGGCAGAATGGTAAAAGGTCATTTAACTCGGCTAAAGATTATATATACAGCTAGGGTTTGGTCAGAGTGATTAACAAAACAATCTTTGCCGTTCACGGCCTTCAACTGGATGTTGAAGAAGGTCTTCGTGTCAGTGTTGTTAGCTAGTAGCTTGATGGAAGATTCTTTTGACGTTTGGAACGAATAGTCGGAGAGAGGTCACGCCCGGCCGGTAGCCCAACAACTAGAAACAGGGGCCTATATTCATTAGCCCACTCTTTCCTAGGTCTTTTCAGTTACCAAGCTATTTAATCTCTTTTTGGGAAGGGTAGAACCTGACCCAGTGACCTAATTCATACTGCTCTCCTTTCTGAAGTAGCAGAACCTTGACCGAATGACCTAATTCATACTACTCTTCTCTCTGGAGTGATTGAACCCTGACCGAATGGCTAGTTACTACTACTGTTACTAAGGTGACTATTTTAGTCATGACCCAAGGCTTTTGGGGCGAAAAAACGCTTCTAACTTCCTCGTTACAAGTGTTATGTTGTTAAACTGTTTCTTCCGACGGATACAATAATATGGATGCCGTAAATGGCTCCAAACTCATCTAGAAATAGCTAAATTGTCAGATGAATACAACCACTTTCTCAAATCAACAGTGAAAAAAGACTTCAGGCGATTGAAGCATGTACGTCACAGTGAGATCATCCTTCTTCTAAGCATTATGAACTGGTGCTACAGAATCACAAACAAATACACATTTTAACAGAAACTAAGAAACAAAACTTCTCCACTGCGAAGCAATGACATTCTTCTTATATCTCAGTAAATACTGGAAAATTTCCTCACTGATGAAGAGAAAACAAATTTTCACCTCAATCTACCTGGTCGGACTTACTGCCTCTAGGCGGAGAAGAACCTAGACGAGAAATATGCCGAAGGGCAGAGGTTCGTCTGGGGAAAAATAGACAGGTGTCCGACCCTGCCTTATGCAGTGTGTACAGACATTTTGCTCGTGTTTAAGGGTTCGGAGTTCCCACAATAAAATTAACTTGTGCCGCATTCAGCCTCAGTGGGGAGGACGGCAAGTACCCAGAGGAAGATAAAAACAAATTTAGCCTAGTTGTAGTTCTACGTAAGGATGCGGAAAACATCATGGACAGAGTAAGTGAGAACCGAGGAAGTTTTAAGAAAAATGAAAACATAAAACAGGGTTATGCTTTTGACCAGAAAGAGACAGTTTAAATTCCGAGGAGATATAATGAAAGAACTCAAAGGGCACACTGAAAGTAAGAGGGATATAGAGAAACATTGAGTAACGTTTTGTAAATATATATCAGAACAGAGAACGAGATGAATACTTAAAGACAAATATTGCTAAAAGCTACAAATGAGAAGAATTTTTTTATAATCGTGTCCTCCCAAGCAAGGCAGTTTACTGCCACTGTTGTGCAGGGAGTTACATAGGAGGAATGTTATGAGAAGGAGTGAGAGGTTGCAGGGGGTGTCAGGAAGAGAGTAGGAGAAGGAAGAGAATACAGATGAGAGTGTGGTGAACGGAGAAAAAAGCATGAGAGAGAGAGAGAGGTTGTAAGTTAGTGAGACAGGAGATGACTATTGACCTTACATTTAAATTCTTGGAGATTATAGCTGTCGGGAAAGCAAGTATGCGGAAGGGAATTTCACAGGCGGGAAGTGCGAGAAAAGAAGCTGATGAGTAGAATTTGTGTTTACAATTTATTGGTTTCACAATAAAAAGGTGGGACCTAGTTGCTAATCTTGTAGCTCGAAAAAGTTTATATATAGGGGTATCATTGAGCTAAGTTCATTGAAGCAGAAGCCGTGAAAGTATTTGTAGAGGAGTCACAGGAAAACCACACTGCGTCGGTGAGAGAGCGACTGTATCCTAGATGAAAAACTTCCTGGCTCTACACAGAGAACCGTCTTACTTAGCAGCAGATTTAGCTATGGATTTTATATAGTTATTCCACTTGAGGTCTGATGTGAGAGTTAATCCAAGGAGACGCAATGTTTTACTTTCAAGGGAGAGAAGCCTGGTCCATGTTAATCGGCGGTTGGAACGATTGCTTGTGATGTTATTAGATAGCAGCTTCATTTTGGAAGCATTAAAATTTACTAGTCATTTCTTACCTCCGGTCCACCACAGATTGGAGATCCTTTTCAAGCTTGGTAGTGAGGCTTGCTTTGTCAGCCTCGTCAGATTTTTGATTGAGACGAGATTAAACCGAAGTGTCGTTAGCATGTATGCCCACTTGGTATCTTATTACATCAGGTAGATCGTTAATATTGATAAGAAAAAGCGTAGGACCAAGAATAGAGTCTTGAGAGACATCCGCATTCGTGTGATAGTATTGGGAGGCTTGTTCGTTCAATACTACCCTCATTGTACGGTTTGAAATGAAGGACTGGATTAGGTCAAACAATTGTTCAGTTATACCTAAGTCCTGCAGCTTGCATAGAAGGCCAGCATGCCAGACTCTGTCAAACGCTTTGGAGATGTCAAGGGCAACAGTTCGAGCATCGCCGTTTTTGTCGAGGGCCAGGTGTATATACTCAATGATGGTCGTGAGCATATCAGCAATAGATCTGGTGAAGCGGAACCCATACTGCTTGTCAGAGAAGAGTCTGTGGGATATGAGATGTTGTACCACCTCAGCGTTAATGATGGCTTCGAACACTTTGCTAAAGATCGGTAGAATGTAGAGAACACTAATTTCCTACTGAAAGGAAAACGGGATATAAAAAGGAAAGTTTTTAGGTTCATATTTATTCTTAGGCCTGATAGAACAGTGAACTTTACTAGCTGATAAAGTTTATAATCTGCAGTGTGTGATAAATATAAAATATAGAGATGTTGACATTTGAATTCTTTAAGACGTATTTTTCTTCATACATTTAATATTAAAAAATCTCTCCATTTTCAATATTGGTCCGTATAGTAATTATAAACACACACACACACACACACACACACACACACACACACACACACACATATATATATATATATATATATATATTTATTATTTTACAATATCTTTTTACTTATATTTTACGAAATTGTTTTATGGTCATAAATTTACAAAATACTAGACAATTATAACTGAAATTCCAACAGTAGAAACTAATGGATTACGAGAGATCAATTGTAAATGAGATTCTTCAGTACCAAGCACTCTCTTGGTTATTCTATTTTCAGTAGCCCTCATTTTTGGAATGGTTTTCGTTATTTCTTAGATTTCTGTGTAATTCAACATTTTCCTCATATTGCCACATTGATTGCCCAATATTTTTCTATTATCTTGTGCAGTCCAGATATTTATCGAACTTGACACCTTCTTTTAATTATTCTTTCTTAAGGTAATGTTTTGCACTCTAAGGATTTATCGTCTTCGCTAGAATAAAATGGGGGTTTCAGTTAGATCAAGCGATCCATTTCAGTTCAAAGTCACACAGGTTTTCATTTTGCATTCTCTAACATAGATTTTAGTTTTGATTTTTAATCATCATCATCATCATTATTATTATTATTATTATTATTATTATTATTTAATTTCTTTGGTTTCTGGTGTATATTTTTTTAGGTCCCTACAAGAGACCTATGGTCAGAAAATGGACCATGAGATATTTACTGAACATATTTAAAAAAAATCCTGAAATAACACAAATATTGCATATATAAACCTTTTGTATGATGTGAGCTGCACTTGTTGGAATATTTTTGTTATTTTCTTAAGGGCTTGTGCTTCCCTTCAATGGGTTTATCATACACTTTTCTACTCAAACTGAGGTTTCTTACTATTATTACAAATTCTTCGTCGATCTCAGTTTGGGTGGTGTTCATACCAATTTCTTTTTGATTCTTTTCTGTATAAGTTACTTATTTTATTATTACTGTTGTTGTTGTTGTTGTTGTTACTGTTGTCGTTAATATTGTCTTTCTTACTGTAAAGTAAGTCAACGCTTTGTCTATTTTCTTCGTCATTATCTTAGTGCATGGCTAATTACAGAAATATATATTTTCTCATTCTTTTAATTAACTTTTTCAGGTTTTTCTTTTTCTTTTACCAGAACTCTTTCTCACCTTTTCTCTATTTTGCCTGCCTTTTTCATTTTCTTTCTTTTCGTCATTATTTCTTGCCTTATCAGCTTCTTTACTTCCATCTACTCCTTCGTCCCTCTCCGCCAACTTCTGCTGAAGCCTGGATTACCGTTCATATTTCCCAATTATGTAAACTAGATAGTGAGGCACTTCCGAGACCGGAAGTCACAGGAATGACATTGATAGAAAGGTGGTAATATCTGGCTTCCTTCACCTGCTTTCTCTGCTGACATCAGTGGACCTTGCAAGAATGATGGTTCCATTAAGATCAGGTACAGTGATAGACAACATTAATATATCTGGACACTAGTCAACTCAGTTCATTTCAAGTACGACGTTGAAACCCTGATATTATGTGTATTCCAAAAATCGAGTCAGTTCGTCCTCGGATCGACAGGAGTAACGTCTCTACGTAATCATCAAAATAAGAAATAAATGATCTGATGAATTTTCGATACAAACGTCTCCATATATTATAATAAAGTTATAATTATGCACGGATTTTTGACACTGAAGATTTCCGAAAAAATAAATTTAGATTATTTGATTAGACGTCTTATTTGGTGATATAGTCTAGCTGATTAACTTCAGTTTCCTTATACTTATGTTTTTGTCTTTATCACGTTTATTATTAGTATCCCCTATTGTAATAATAGATTTGCCAAGAAAGGTGAAATTCAAGAACCGAGATGCAAATTTACTGTGGATGCTCTAGCAAGCAGGGAACTTACTACAGTCTTAAAAAATTGCTTATCATTTTAATGAAAATAACACTTTTTAAATCATAGTTGTGGTCAAAGTTATGGCAGTAAGTGTGCTTTTTTATGAACGGTATCGTTTTCGTTCCCCTGATCTTTTATTTAAATTCTTTGAGGTTTCTCCTATGCCTTGTAGCCATTGTTAAAATTGTTTGAGTAAATTCCTCCCTCAAGTTTTAGCTTATAGTTATGTTTTAATTAAATATTTTAGCTTATTGTTTTGAAAGTCCATGCAACAAATTTTCCTTTAACTGCACAATGCTCTCTCTCTTTTTCTTCCTATATATATATATATATATATATATATATATATATATGCAGCGATCTTTATTTTATGCAGGTTTCAATAAATGACAGACAGTGAAGGTTTTATAGTGAAGTTTTTATGTAATTTCTTATGTGATCTTATGATTTTTTTTATAGAAGTATATAGAAATTATCCAAATATTTTGTTTATCCGAGCGCTTTCTGCTATACTTTTATTGAGGATGGATTTTATTTTACGTGTAACACAAAGTATGTAGTGTTATGTATGTTTGTAAACTGGTGTGTATGTTTTATGTATCGAACACAGTAAGTACGTGTAAGTGTGTTCGTTGTTGATATTATTGAGTGTTGAGTTTTTTTATTAATAATTCCTCTACTGTTTTTAGTTTTTATTTGCATGTAGATGATACTATGATATTTGTTTTCTCATCATGTATGTTACGGATAGGAATTCGTAGGTCGCCGGGTGTGTTTAAATGAGACCTAATTGAGCTTTGTTCTAATACATGCAACGTGTGTCTTCGTAGTTATGTGGCAGATATAATTATTTACAAAATTGGATGGATTAAGAATGCAGTTCTTCAAAGAACGTGTAAATTCGTAGATAATATTGATTCACTGTAGTTAAGATCTTAGACGATTAAAATTTTACATAATAAATAATTAATTAAATTTTTTGTCTTGCTTATTTTCGGATGATATTACGAGGAGAAAAATCATCCTATTTATAATTGCTATGAATTTGTTTTTTGTAGAAAATATTAATGTTATTTTTTTTACCCGTTTGTTTATTGTTGTTATTGATTAAATTTGAAAGAAGTCTCGTGTGGTAGTCAATCAAATAATTTGAAATCCCTTGTTAACAAGTGTTTGTTTTGAGTTAGGAAGTTCTTTGAAGAAAAGCGAACAAGAAGATGAATTCTCGTACGCACTCAGGAGGAAATTTTTAATAAGATCAAGTTTATATAATTTTGTTCTCAGCTAAAATGAAAATATCTAAGTAGCAGACGTATATTTTCGGTTTGGAAATTTAAAAAGATCTGTGTTTTCTATGTAAAACATGTAAAAGTTAGAGATGCATGGACCATAGGGCTTTCCCATACTTACCGCGTTAGTTTGTGCATAAATAATGCCTTAATAGTCATAAAAGGGACCTTATTTGTAGAGGCAAGCAAAAGATTATTTGAGATAATTAGGATTGATAGATGGTGGTGTGATTGAAGCATGTTCATATTCGGAGTTAATTTTGATGTCATTGGTTTCAACAACAGGGATATAAGTAAATAACTTTTTGACGTTCAGAGACGAGAGGGTGACTGGTTTGGGGCTCTAGATCATAAGATCATATGAAAAATTACATAAAATGTAACCATAATACCTTAATTCATTTATAATAAAAACCAGCATATATATATATATATATATATATATATATATATATATATATATATATATGTGTGTGTGTGTGTGTGTGTGTGTGTGTGTGTGTGTGTGTGTATGTAAAGGTAAAGCGAAAATATAAAAACAAACCTTACCGATAAAAAAACAAAGAAATTAAAAAAATGAAATACGATCCTAAGTTAATAAAAATAACACAGTGCAATTCATATAGAATGGAGAAACCAGAAATGAGAAACAAAATTCAAACAAAGTGTCTGTAACAATGTATATGTGGTTATTGATATTTCGCGCACACACACACACACACACACACACACACACACACACACACACACACACACACACACACACACACACACACATATATACGTGTGCATATTTATATATTTGAACAATTATATATATATATATATATATATATATATATATATATATATATATATATATATATGAGAGGAGAAAGATATACGCATATTTCTTACAGAGTGTAGGCATAGCAGGCCTATGATGGAAATTCGAAAAGGCAGAATATTAACATTAACAATAATATTTATCGTACATTCTTAAGCAATTAGACAAAATAAAAGTACGCGAAAAATGTTCAAAAGCAAAATGTTCCAAAGCAAAATTGTCTTACAGGCATGTGTCCTTCCTCAATGAAAAATCAAATCAAATTGGTGTTTCAGAGAAAAAGGTGTGTTTGCGCGTGTGCCTATTTATTTATTTTTGCATTGTTTTATATATCAAGCATGAATATTAGGGAACGGTTGACACTTGATATATATAGGTTTATTCATATTGTTTTTACTGCCATTTTCAAGGCTGGGGATAGAAGTTGCATAAGCTCTTGGCGAAAATGCCAAAACAATGATGCTGATTCTGTAGAAATATTGTGTTTTATTGCATAAATGTTGCTCTATCAACAGTGCTAATATATTCGATGTATATATGGAAATTCTCGTTGAAATAAATAAAAGTGAATAATTTCAGAGTATACGCTACACTACACACAAACACACACACACACACACACACAAATACATACACACACACTAACACGAATTACATCAAGGTAATTCGAAGAAAATAGAGTTTGCCCACCTTCATCTTATACAGTATACAGTAAATGGAAGTAACAAAATTAACGTATTCGCCTCGTTTGGCTCCCTGTTCACGATCCCTGAACTTGTGGTTACAACGATGTAAACTCACCATTGTCCCGCAGTAAATGTTACTCTTGTTCATATGAAAATGTAATTAGCATACATCTTTCTTCTTCTTCTATGTGCCTTGTCCCTTCAGGACGTAGGCGATCATGGTTCTCCATGTCTCCCTATCCCTTGTGGCTTTTAGTATGTTTGCTCCTGTTGCTACTGGCAACCCCGTTCCGTCATCCACCTGATCAGACTCTGCAAATATGTTATCCGCTGCCTTCCTCTGTCTCTCCTTCCTTCTATCTGACCAGTCAGTATCAGGTTCTCCAGGCTCTCCTTCCTCATTGCGTGTCCCAGGAACTTCAGTTGTCTCTTACTGATGCTCAGTATCAATTTCCTTTTTGTTGCCATTATTTTCAACACTTCATCGTTGCTTGCATGCTCAGTCCACGATATTTCTACTTCATGTGAGTATAAGTATATGAGACAACAGAGGCCCAATGAATCTTACATCAACCAGGGAGTCAAAAATGTTCCTTGAGATGACTAAAAGACAGCAGCTTCGTTTTGGATGTGTTAAAATCTCCAAGATATTTCCAGATAAGCAATCACTTTTACAGTATCGAACCCATCGCACGATTATAACAATAGTAAATAACTGTGTCATCAGGATAAATACTTAACTAAGAACTGATTGCATCTGTTGTATACACTTCGTGTATAATATAACTGTTGCAAACCAAAATGACGATCGTCTTGTCTAACAAACGATGAACAACGAACAACATGTGCATAAAATATAATCTTATGTATTTTCTTCTTTTTGGTCACGATTACATGTGAGGAGTAGTAGTCAGAGGGAAGCACGCACATACGAGGGAGTGACGCTGGAGTTTTATTTTCTTCCCTCCGTTTGCTGCGAGTCCTCTTCGTTTTCTGATCGTTCACCCCTCGACCAGGAAATCCCCATCTTACATAAACCGAAATACGTCGACTTTTGCATAATTGCGTCATTTTTTCCAAGGTGCATTTGTTTATTATTTTTGCATTATTATTGCCTTTGACCAGCTACTTTTGACATCATCACATTCCTGTGAAATTGTTTAATATTTCCTGCTTGATCGAGTTAATATTCTGTGGGTGACAGATGATCCCTTTTTTGTCCAGGCACATTTATCCTTTTCGCATTATTATTGTTTTTAGACCAGCTACCATTGACGTTATCAGAATTTCTGTCTTTCCATTGCTTATATTTTTAGACCTGGAGTCTACACTAATTGTTTGTCATTGTTCCTATTGCTAAATCACATTTCTGTTTGCTCACAAAAATACTGCAATGGTTATTCTTAATGGAATAAAGGTTTTGGATCCACCGTAGTTTAAATTTATTCATTGTGCTACCAATTTAAATTTTTTTAATATTTGGATTTTCTATCGACGAGATACATGAAAAATTCTGTGTTGCAAAAATGTTAAATTAATTATATTACAATAATATTTTTTTGCATTTATTTTATTTTAAATAACGTTTTATGATTATTATATCTTCCTTTAAAGTTTGTTTCCATGGCTTCTATGTAATTTTTCTGTATAAATATGATTTGCTACTGTTGCTTTATGTATTATATTATTAATCAGACATGGCCCAGTGGAGATAGATGTTGGTTAGTTCCAGTAACTTGACCCAAAGCGTTATGAGTTCAATACCAGGCTACAGCAGTAGTGAACAAGTAATTTCGGGTTAAAGGGAGAAAACACATTACTACAAGAAGTCTTCGCACAAGTAATGAGAATGATATACTCCAGTAATCGTAATAAAGGGCTTGGTTCGAAATTTCTAGCACCTGAAGAAGGTCGGAGCGTACAACGGCTGAAACGTCGTACAAATGCAAAAAAGACGAGGACAGTAACCCGAATAATTTAAATAGTCTACATAGATATGTTTGCAACTTTTGTTACAAACGGGACTGCTTACGAAAATTAACAGCAAATGTTTGTACTACATTTGATTCAAACTGACATTTCAATTTTTCTGTATATTTGAACATCATATATATGTAAGACACATGTTTCCAACAGTTCTTCCGCTTTCCCCTATTTAATTTTCCTTGTGTGGATAAATTTTCTGTTTTAATTTCAGATATTCAGATATAATATGTAGTCTTATATTAAAAATATATTATTTAAAACGGCTACGAAGTAAGCTCAATCAATGTTCCGTCTTCAAATACTAAAGTTATTTTGAATTGGTTAAAGATACAACAATTGGTCATTAAGTCAGGATTGAACTCAAAGTTGTAAGAAATAGTATAAGGAAATAAATTGCTCACCACAGCGCACTTTTATTGACTGAGTTTTATATCAAACAGGGAGACATGCTGTAAGAAAAAATGTCTGTACAATGACAAATTGGTCTGCATGAGTAAATTTACTAATCACTGCATAATGATAACTACCCATTAGCAAATACCTACAGGTCTATCTCTATGGGTGGGCAGGGTTCCATCTGCATGTGTCTTTGAAATACTGAATATGTCAGCATGCAAGCCGGTAGTGCGTTTTCAGTGTTTACTACATTAAGCATGCATCTGCAAACATTCGACAATTCCCCTCTTCCATCTCTCAGACAAGACTAGCGACTACGCTGGTTTTTACCGCTCAAAACACAGAAGCCGTACGCTTAACTCAAGATGGCGTGACAATACACATAACTGGTAATGCGCATGCGTAGAAAGACAATTTTAATTTCCCAACACGAGTTACGTATTCAAGTTACATCAATGTGAACATTACGTTTGGCTCTTATTGAATTTCGACCGGTCGTTTCCCGAAGTGAAGAAGGGTTTGTTTGTGGAAATGCGCATGTGCGTGCGTCGACATATTTATCTGCGCTAAATGAAGTTAATAATTGATTAGATGTGGGACGGCTCCAGTTACATGCAGGCTTTCTCTGTGGGGAAGATTTGGAAACGAGGATATGTTTCAAATAAATCGGGACAGATCGACTATTAAGGTGGGGAAAGACAGAGAAAGGGGAAGATGTAAGAAGGTAAAAGAAAGCGAAAGAGAAATATTTAAAGAATGAATTTGAATGATTTTTTGAAAGAATATGATTGTAGTGAGATAGAGAGGGACAGAGAAAGGGAAAGATGGAGTAAAAGAGTAAAGAGAGATGGATTGGGAAATGCAAAGAAATATAAGATACAGGGTATTGAAGGCTAAAAATGATGGAGTAAGATTAAAAAGATGTGGATAGACTGTATAATGCGTGGAAGTCGATGGATAAAGGTAGATGGATTGAGAGTATTAAGAGAAATAGTGAGACTTTAAAGTGAGATAAAGAGGGAGAAAGAGTTAGGGAGAGATAGAAAATGAGTCCGTAAAACAAGAGGAATTCGTGTGTAAATAGAAAAGAGTAAAAAAAGATGTTTATTGAAAAAATGATAGATTGCATGAAAAGCGAGTTTTCTCGTTAAAATTAATAAATGTATGTTAAAAAAGATTAGAGAAAAATATTAAAAAATGACCACACACACACACACACACACACACACACACACATATATATATATATATATATAAAGAGAGTTCAATGGGTGAATTATCGCCATTTTATATTTTTAATTCTGAGTAATTGTTCGTTTTTTCTCAAAATATGTGCGACTCTGTGTCAAGGGGCTGGCTGAAAGAATCTATATCTGAAAAAGGACCTTGCACCATGTCATACTAGAAAGAAAAATCAGTCATTGCTACCAGACAACTTCTGCGACCACATCATCCCGTATATCTGGCTTCCTAACTCTACAGGTTTGAATATTATGTTAGGTGCAGTTGATCGAGAGACTAACAAAACTCCTTGTAACACCAAAAGTTGAACTGAATTCACCAAATTAAACAAAGAGACCGTCCAGAAGAGTTCTATGAGAGTCCGTTCTCGTCTGGTGTCCTCTGGTGTTTGAAGCCAATAATGATTTTATTGAATAAATTCAATCCTTAGTATTTCAAGATAATTTTGTGTAATTTTAGTAAATATATATATTTTTAAAGGAGATGTCTGTGTTTTTTTCATCAGTTACATCACAATTCATATATCGTACCTTGCTCATCGATCTAAATATTAAGACTAGCGACATTTAGCAAGAATGCCTATTTCACTCTCGTAAGAAATGCGTAGGCAGGGTATATATATATAACCTGTTATGTTAGACCCAAATTCTTTGTTTTCATCTGTTCAATGTCATACTTTTGACCAGAAAGAAAGATTTAAGTGACTTTAATAAAGACCAGATTGTTATGACGGATTTTCTATGTCAAAATATTTTCAAGGCGACACTGATTTTAGTGAACTCATATTTATTCGTAATGGAAATCTATCCAAAGAGGTCCAAGGGGTAATAATCAACAAATCATTGATCATTCAGCATAAACATAACAATCAAAGACACGTTTTGCATAATAGAAAAGTGAAAGTCAAATGACAGCGTTTACCAATATTTAAGTGGAATGAATGTAATGTTACATTTTAGTTTTCCTGCTGCAAATACTTCTCATATTTTATTCAACTCTGTCTACATTTTCTGGAATAGCGCATCGTGTACGTGTTGATTGCTTTATTCGTTCATATCTATTCGTCTGCTGCGTGCTATGCTATGAACTGTTCGTGCCGAGATAATTGAGAACATGATACGACTGTCCAACCGCTCGTTGTAGATTTCAATTTACACTCTCTTTGTTATCTTATACATTCATCTATCTATATTTTATTTCAGAGTCTGTACGTAGTATATGGGTATTTCAGAGGAGACTGTTGCTTAAGATGCAGTAATTTATTTTTATAATTTACACGATGAAATAGAAAATGATTAATAATAATAATAATAATAATAATAATAATAATAATAATAAACATGTTTTTAACCAGCGTCTTTCACTTTGAATTTTTTTCTATATGAAATTCTGTTTTACTATTTTAACATAAACATGAATTTTTCTTCATATATAATTTCATTTATCTGTTTCTTCTTTAAATGATCCTAATAAATAGAATCATCAGTTTTCTTATTCATATTTCTCTGAGTTGTCGATATTTCGAAATAATTTTTTTGAAACTATTATAATTTTCTTAAAAACAAAAGACAAAAGAACAGGAAAAAATACGATGAAAAACAGTTTGATTATAATTTCTACGATATTCTTTTTTAGAAAGAATACGTATTTATTTTTATATTTATTTTTAATTATTTATTCATTTTATTTACTTATTTAATTTATTTTATTTTGATAACCCTATTTTTGACGACTTTAATGAAAAAATAACTGAATATACAGTAGACGAACAAATTATTATTTTTAAATCTCACAGCACAAATAAACTTAAACGTATGTCAACTCTTTCTTTTCAATTAATTTTTTTCTTAACAATTATTTTTGTTACAAGGAGTAGCGATAATAGCAAATATTTTTTAACAAAATACTCTAGTGTAGTGATGTTATTTTTTGTTGAGCGGCTGCCAGGCCCAAGTATTTTTTTTAAACCAGCGTCTTTCTCATTGAATTCCAATCGCGTCTCTGTCAGCTGTCGCTAGGAGAAGGAAAACTCTGAACAACAACCTGCAACTCAATGTGTTAATCGTGCCGAGGAGTGAATGGCTACTGCGTTATGAGGTCACAAATGATCCCCTACAGGCTTTGGGACCCTGTTTGTAAAAAACCGTTACCCAACGTGCCGGGCAAATTTGGGTAGACTTTTAGAGCCATGCGTCACTCGTGGGAAAAATATGAGAAATACAAATAGAAATAAAAAGTCCAGTATGGCTCTTCCAGTGGATAAACAGGGAGCTCCTACTTCAGGAGGGAACCTACCTGAGGTCAAAAAATCTGCCATAGGAACAAACTCCTACACAAAGAATGAATCTTCAGGTCCCCACAACCAGGATAATCCTAATGATGGCCCTGAAATTTCTCCAGCTAGATCTATAACCGTATATTTAAAGAAAGAAAAAATAAAATGGTCTCGTGAGGAGTACAAAGTCGTTATGACTGCATTTCATGAAGCGTTACTCCTCGCAAACATATGCCATTTGGCGAGAAAAGACTGGACAAACAAATAGAAAGTACATTGACGAAAATAAATTAGACAATGTACGAAGATACATCATGCGAAATAACCGATTGACAGAGACTGAAATTAATGAGATAAAAAGAATTGCAACCAGAATAGACGAATCAACAAAATATGAAAAGGAAACCGGGATCAGAAATAAAAAGTAGTAACACCAAACAAGCCACATGTCATAATATAGAAACCGTCATACACACAAATCACTGTGAAGATAATGTAAGTTTAGAAGTACTGGAAATGTGTGATCTGAGTCAGTTACAAGACGACAATAAAACGAGTTCAAAACACATTGAACATAATTGTTTTACGGAAAATAAGAACAGTATACAAGAAGCCAAGGAAGAAATCATGAACCATATAAGTCAAATACAAAATATTGCAATGGAGGAACGAGAACAGCTCCCAAAATTACAACCAAGAAAGCATAACCTCGAAACTATTAAGCTCTACAATGCAGCACTCAAATTAATGTTGGATGAAGAAGACACTCATATAAATCTCAATGAAGCATTATATGCATCAGCAACAGCAGCAACAAAAAATTGAACATCAAATAAAAAACAGGGCAGTCTCGCAGACATAAAAATCTACCTTGGAAAAAAAATAGAAAAAGAAATCGAACAACTTAGAAGCAACTATAAGTACTCGATAAACTGACAAGAGGAACAAATGTAAGAACTAGAAAAGGCAGAAGAGTCGAAAGAAAATACAACATTAGAAATAAAAATGAAATCCTATCAACTAAGGAAAAAATAAAGCAAAAAATACAACTGAAGGCTCAAAGAATAAGACGCTATAAGAAAAGATCAAGATTTTACAAACAAAACAAGATTTTTCAAACCGATGCAAAGAAAGTTTACAGGGAAATAGGTAAAAAAAGTCTTGAAGTGACAGTCCCCACCAAAATGAAAGACGTTATACAGTTCTGGGAAAAATATGGGCTTGCTCTAAAGACCATAACAACAAAGTAGATTGGATTGCACAAGAGACAGAATGAATTAAAAATAAACTGGAACAGACATGAGCTGGAATCACAGAAGAGGATGTTGAATGTGCACTGAAAAAAGCACACAATTAGAAATTTCCAGGTATAGATAATATTCCTAACTTTTGGCTATATTATTGAAATACAGCACATAAAAACTAGCCAAAGAACTTCAAGAAATGGGTAACGATCCCACTAAAATTCCTGCATGGATGACCAAAGGAATTACATTTCTTCTACCCAAAAATAGTGACACAAACAACCCGAAAAACTACAGACCAATTACATGCCTTCCGACAGCATACAAACTATTAACATCTATTTTAACGAAACAGGCATATTTATTCCTGGAATGAAATGACATATTACCGCTTGAATAAAAAGGGTGAAAACGTGGCTGTTACGGTTGTAAAGACCAATTGCTTATTAACAGAATGATTCTGGAAAACTGCTACAATGCAAAAAAATCTTAGTACTGCATGGATAGATTATCGTAAGGCATTCGATAGTGTACCACATTCCTGGATCTTAAAGACTTTAATTATATACAAGATATCACTCGTCATCATCAATTTCATCAAACAATGCATGTCGACATGGAAAACAAGCCTTTATCTCACTCATATAAATGGAATCTATAAGTCTGGTGAAATAAATATCAAAAGAGGTATATTTCAAGGTGACTCTTTGTCTCCCTTACTAGTCAATTTAACAATGCATAATATGATTATAAAATAGCCCAAAAGAATATAAGCCATCTAATTTACGTGAATGACTTAAAGTTGTATGCTAAGAATGATAACAAGCTGGAAGGTTTTATGCCAACTGTAAAATGCTTCAGCAAAAACATTGAAATAAAATTCAATTGGAATAAATGTGCTAAAGCTACAGTTTTACATGTATTGCTACAACAAACATCCTCAATTAGCTTACACCCTGCTGTAACAACAAAAGACTTAAAGCCAGAAGAAGCTTATAAATACTGAGATGTAAATGAGAGTGAAAAAAATCACCATAAAAAAATGAAAAAATAATGCGTAAATAGTACTATAGAAGGCTACAACTGATATTAAAAACTGAATTGAATTCTCAGAACAGAATTTTGGCCATTAATAGCCTTGCAATCACAGTTGTCCAATATAGTTTCAACACCTTAAACTGGACTCTAAACGACATCAAGGCAAATGCATTCTAAAATAAGAAAGCTTCTTTCTAAGCATAAGATGCATCATCCAAAGGCTGATGTAGACCGTCTATACATATCCCGTAAAAAAGGTGGAAAAGATCTTATTAAGCTAGAATTGTCATACAAGACAACAACTATTGGCTTAACTAACATACATAGAAACAACAAAGAACTGGATGATAAAATTAGTCAAACAACATGAAAAAAGAAAGAAAAAATATTCAATAATAAAAGAAGGCAGTAAATACAAACAAGATTTACATTTAGTAGATTCTGTAGAAAAGCAAAACAGAAGCCAAGAACCAACTATTGCGGCAAAATATATGAAAATGGAAGCCAAAGATAAAGCTCTTGAACAGATGAAAACAACGTTGGTAAGACAAACCTCTACATGGCCAATATCCAGAACGTCCCAAGAAATCCAATGTTATTAAAGTTAATACTTATAGATGGTTACCTGCATCTGGATTAAAGTCTGAGACTGAAGACTTTATTCTTGCAGTGTAAGACCAAGGTCTTTTCACTAGAAACTTTCAGGCAAATATTATACATAATAATGTCGATCCAAACTGCAGGTTCTTTGATAATCACCAAGAAACAATAGACCATCTAATCTCAGGTTGTTCTGTACTTGCCCCTATCGTCATGATATAATGGGACAATATTTACATTGGACAATGTGCAAAATCTATGGAAAATATGTAAACAAACACTGGTATGAACATCACCCAACACCGGTTACAGAAATAGAAGATGTCACCATTCTATGGGATTACACCATCTACACAGAAAAATTGAAGCAAATAAGCCGGACATTATTGTTAAAAACCAGAAAGAAAAAACTTGCCTATTAATTGATATGGCTTGTCCAGCGGATTGCAACGTAGCAACAAAGGAATTCGAAAAACTGTCAAAATATAAAGACCTGGAAATTGAAACCCCAAATTAAGAGATATACAAAAAATTTTCTTGTTAAGTACAGCCCACACACTAATGAGAACTTTGTCTATGTAACACTACGGATGTTTGAGGAGATAGAAAAACAAATGAAATGTCGCCATAACAATATACCACGACCTGCTTTAGGTCTTTCCGCAGACTTGGTAGGTAGTGCGACTATTGTAGAAATGAAAATATGATGAAAAATGACAACATGATAATAATAAAGAGAAGAACGTGATTTAAGAAAAGAAAAGAATATACAAAGTTTGAAAATGTTGAACAATATTTCTTCGTATTGTGTATGTGTTTTAAGTGTCGAAAAGGTCGGTAGATTCTGAATAATATTTCAGAATGTGCACATTACGATGTTTGTCGAAATTACAGTCGGCCTCGGAGAATAAAAAAATGACAGGCTATTTCCATATTATAAGTTGTTTGATTAATTTCTTTAGTAACTAATCAAGTTACGGAAAATATCAAGATGAATAACATCAACATCCTTTTAATTATGTTTCAGTTGTATGACTTCACGCGGGCGGCGTTTTATTCGTTTTGAAGCGTTCATTACCTGTACTGCCGGTTTTTTTTTTCAGTACAAGACAAAATATTTTGAGCAAATATTTTGTAAATTTAAATATTTTATACTTGCAAAATATTTTTTAAAATTATAACCTAAAAAGGTAGACTTTCTGTTAAAATAATGTCTGACCTGGTCGAGGGTTATGTGTTTTACTTTTTATTTTCTTCAATGGCACGTTTCTTTTAAGTGTTAAAAATATTAGAAGAGTTATATGAATCATTTCGTTTAATAATAATAATAATAATAATAATAATAATAATAAAACTTTTTTTACAAAAATGACCAGTGGAAAATGTCATGAGGCCATTTTTGACATGAGGTCTTTGGCTGGAAACCGGAAGAATATGTGTATGCAACAGAAATCAAAGGAAAAAATATCAATATTATTATTATTTTTTTATATTCAAAATATCAGAACTTAGAAATACGAGACCTGTAGAAATTGACTGCTACTAAAATTCCACTAGTTTTGGGCGAACTCGTTTGCATTAACAATGGCATAGGCAACTTCATCTAAATACCTAGGCAACCTTTTCTTCAAGAAATTCGTAAAGCCGTACTTGCCATCACTGCTCGTACGAAGCGCAGAATATTAACCGTGTAAATTTTATAAGAACTGATTAGTGATGACCTGAATGTTCTATTACCGTCATTTTGCTAGGTAAACCTTTATGATTTAAACATGGTTAGTTGTATTATCCCAGATATTCAAAATGAAACAACCATAATAGTAATACATCAGCTACCAAACTGACGTTAACAGAATGTGAGACATTCAAACCATTATTGTTACTGGTATCATTGGATTACTGGAAACTATACCACAGAAATTCAAGTCCTATATTGAGAAAATCGGAAGAAAGCAAATAATCCTATCGCTTTAGAAGTTTACGTTGTTTGGAACTAAAAATATTTTGCGAATTGGTGCCCTGTGTTTCAGGTCGTACGGCTTGATGGAGAATATTCCTAACGCTTGAAAGCAAAACCATTGAAATACACATATAACGAAGGTAACAATAGCGATAATAATAAATATAATGCCACGATGTTACACGAAGTATGGCTCACATGGCTTCTGTTCTTAACTGATTCGTGGTGTCAATAAGTTTCTGCTTTATTTTGTTGAACTAAAATATAGGCAACAATTAATATCACCGTCTGTATAACTGCTTGATCATAAACCGCTTGGCAAAGTTGCGTTACGTCTGGATATACTGTGTATCTTTGTTCATGAGCGGTGTAGTGAAAAAGCACTACAATTAAGTGCTGAGAGATTTATTTTTTTAAAACTAGGAAATTCGTTAATTAGAAAAAAAAATCATTAGGAATCCATAGTGTTTTGAGAGTCAAATTTCCACACTTAGGAATCTTCTCAAAGGACTAGGTTACACGGCCTGGACGTATTTGCGACGGTGTCCCACTGTCTAGTTTATATGACTCTCTTATTGTTAAAAAAAACTATTACCATATTGAGCATATTTCTTTGTGATTCAATGGCTTTTTAGACAGTATGTCATGACGAGTATATTGGGTCTTGCATATTTTGTACTTCACATTACTGACGTGATGGTATCTCAATAAATAATTGTTGTGGATTCCGGGTGTGGAACCGCACAAAATAATAAATAAAAAAACATATGGAGATAGCAAATGTAAGTTATATTGAACGTAATACAACTGTAACGCGGGTTAGTCAATTTAGGAATACTATTAGTAGAAATAAATATATACAATCTTGAAACGAAATAGTATGTCCGGGTAACTGATTCTAGCTGAGTGGAGCTCAGAGCAACTGCAAATACAACTGTGATTCCAGATCCAACTCCAACTAAACAACTATCACCTTACAACTTACAACTCAAGCAATCTCTCAACTAACTGCGGTTCTCTCTTATGACAGGATTATATGAATACTCAGTTGAGTCCATTATTATGTACAAAGGGCAATCCCACAACAATAATAATAATAATAATAATAGCGCTATAAAAACGGGCATTTTAAAATTATATTTCATATATATGCACAAAAATATATAAAACAGTGGTAAGAGTATAGATGAGAAAATAATCTACTTCTTCCACAGGCCGTGTATCTTCAGGACGATCAGGCCTCTCTATAATTTCATATTCTTTTTAGCGCTTATTAACTATTGACTTTTTGCCATCTCTTCCAAAACCTTGTTCAAGCTCACCAGGTAGGTTGTGTGTTGGTTGTATCTGGCCCTCTTGTGTTCAATCTATCCTGTGCGTCTCAAATTTT
The DNA here is from genome assembly GCA_037127315.1 of Ascarosepion bandense. Classification (NCBI taxonomy): domain Eukaryota; kingdom Metazoa; phylum Mollusca; class Cephalopoda; order Sepiida; family Sepiidae; genus Ascarosepion; species Ascarosepion bandense. Next base: position 2,933,218 of record JBBBDQ010001536.1, read on the forward strand.
CCAAGCTCTCTTTCTTCATTATGTGCCCCAGAAATTTCAACTGTCTGTTCCTGGTGTTAATATATGTGTCCTTTTATAGCCATTGTCTTTAAAATTTCGTCGTTGCCCACATGCTCGGTGCATAGTATTCTCAATATATCTCTGTAGAACCAAATTACTTTTCCTTCACATCTCTTTCTCATCTCTCAGAAAATTGTTTAGCATTTACTGCCATACATAACGATTCAGGAGTCTAAAAAATAATCTTGATTCTTAATAATTTCCTTAACTTTTGGAAAACATCTTTCTCTATTCCAAAGCGTTTTCGGATTTCGATGTCCTATTTTGCCTCCTATCTTAAAACGCTTCCTAGATATTTAATTTTCTCGACTTGCTTGATTTTGATATATTCAATTTGTTGTTTTCATCTTGGGCTGTCCGTTTTATTATAACATGGTTCTCTCTGTACACGATTCGGGGTCTAATCGAAGTAGGGGGTTAGGTTAAAGGGTAGTTTATATAGATAGGAGGGGAACATAACGGTTGACTCACCACTTGAACAGGTCAAGATTGTCGGGATCGGGTAAACATCCGCTTAGGAGTTTCTTCCATAGGGCATTGGTTCGCTGGATTAAGTTGTTTGAGTGGAATTGATGGCACAACCAGGACCGGAGCGCTAGTAAGAAGACAAATATTGCTAATTTCTAAACAGAATTAGAAATTTCTCTGAGCCATGATCGATGACGGTTCTAAGTGACACGACTTATAGAAAAAGATTTCATTGTCCAGATTTTTAAATGACACTTCATAAAATTCTTTATAAAACACTTCTCTCGTTATATCATTCTAATGATGATTTAATCATAATTATTGGTTTGAACCCAATTTTTGTAGATACGTGTAAATATCCCTCTAGATATAAAGCAGTGAAATTTAACGTCTGAAAGCCTAGATTCTTCATTAAAAAATAATAGATTTTAAGTTAGCTGTTTTTCAAACACGTGCACTAACTAAAATGAGATTTATACTAATAAGAACTCTTGTTGGGTTGAAAAAATGTATTAATTGCTTCCAATGACAATTTTTTAATGTAATTATTGCAAAATTATGAGAGTAAGAATCTTTCCTCCATATGCTTAAAAATCTACACAAGTACATTTTAATGTTCTTCTTTAAAAAGCACAGCTACATGGCCTGCTAAAATAAGGAGAAATTATAAAGAAATAAAATAAAAAATGTTGAGAGTAAATTATGAGGCCGTGTTTTTAGGCAACGAAAAAAAAACAACCATAAATACAGGTAAACCATCTGCGTCTGATTGATTACAATCTTGAATCTTGTCAGATTTTACAATCCACTCTATTACCGACGCCACAGTTTGTGAACGAACCTTCGCCCTTTTACCTCTCAAGAGGGAGATATTAGACTCACCCATTTGACTCAGGTGGTAGGCAGGGCTGCTAACAAAACCAAAATCAACGCAGCATGACAGGTTTAAGTAGACGTGTCCAGTAACACGTCTGGCACTTCAAGTGTTTCTAAGTGGCATTTATTTGTTTACATAGCAGTACAATGCATATGTTATTATATATATACAAATTGGTAAAGAAAATTTCCTGGCTCGACAGACTTTAAAAATTTGAGTATACGTTCATACATCAAAATTTTGAAAGCTTGAGATTATTTTTGCATTCTTCATACATGCATTTTTAAGAAAGCGTGTGTGTGAGAGAAAGAGAAGATGAGAGACAGACAGACAAATAAGAAAAGTGAGAGAATGAATTTATTATATCATCCTTACATCAGTTGATTTAATAAAATTTAGTTTCCTTACAGATAAATACCACATTCGCAAAGCTATAAACACACATACAAGCAAACACACACACACACACACACACACACACACACACACACACACACACACACACACACGCACGCGCGCGCACACACACACACGCCTTAGTCAGTGCTAGGTATTTTCGTTTAATCTAAGAAGGAATTAAGAACAATCTGACGTTTATTCGTTTGGCAAATTTTAGGACGAATCATTTCCTCTTTCTCCCTCCTCTCTCTACATATATATATTGCACATAGTACAGGTGTTGGTAAAAACAGTGCTTGGTCTAATAAAACAAAGCTTACTGTTTATAAAATAAACGGTAGGCGAAACATTATATGGTTTCATAAAACTTTTAATTATAGTGTAACCCTATTTCCACGTAAATAAAATTTTGGTTTAGTACAACGGAGTGAGAGAACTTGTTACCAGTGGAATTGTGAATTTTGCAGATTACAACAGGAGTGGAGAGAAAAATAAGAATAATAGATGATAAAATTGTTTATTGCCGATCGCAATTTGAACGCGGCTAAGTAATTGTGAAAAATATATATATTGCAAATTTTTAAAGATCTTGGAAACTCGCTGGAAAATGAATTGATCAAAACATTTTGCAGATCTAAAGCGTCAGGTTATATGGGGTCATCATATTGTCGGCCTTTGTGTGATATAAAGCGGAAGCTTTTGCATCTAGGAAAATAAAAAAATAAACTTCAGCTAGAATATTGTTTCAGGCTTCTCATGAACTTTTGATGAGGTTAAATCCTTACAATTATTCCTGAGAACAGATTCTAAATTCAGAAAAATAGATAATGTAATTGAGAGGAAGAAGACAAAAAGACATTACGTCATGTGAGGTGTTGATATTTCATTCTTTGAGCCATAGCTCCCCCTTAGATTGTGTGGAGGAAAGTAGTATCATCGAGACCGAGTGAGAAAAATCAGTTGGTTGAGTAGTTTTTGAAATTGCAGTCGAGATGTAACGACTGAGGGAAAAGTGTTCCCAACTTGGGACCACGACTCAGAGACTGGTCACCTACCATGGAACTCATGGCTGAAAATATAAAGAAATTTAGAAAAGCCTGACACCGATCAACTTAAAAGAGTTCAAGTCAATAAATACGCCTCCGATAGAGTCCTATCTAAGGATGTATAGAAACTGAAAACATAAACTAGATAAAAGAAGATTTTTGTTACTGCCGAGCAAAGGAGACAAGACGAATCTACTATTATTACCAGAATGCTCAACTTCGGCAGTTTCCGTAAAAGTCTGGTCAAGAGCGGAGAATTGGCAAGAATTAGAGAAAATTTGGTAGTTTTTCAGAGCTGGCGAGGGACAGAAACCAAACGACACCCCGCCGCCGTCGTCGCAACCGTTCGCTCCCATTTAGCCGTTTCCGTAAATGCTTCGGTAAAGAGCTATGAAAAGACATTTTTTTTATTTAGAAAATTGAAAGCTCTGATATATTCTTAATGAAAACTTCGCACTGTTATGAAAAGATATTTTTACTTGGAAAATTTGAAAGCTTTTATTGCTTAACGAATCCTTCTCTCCGATGTAAACTTTGAAATTCGGCGATTGTATATTCTGTTCTTATAATGAGTTATTTTATATATATATAAAGAATTTCTTTCATAACTCATCCAGGTATCTTAGAATTTGTTCATTTATTTTTTTAGTGCCGTATTTTTTTTTTTTTTTGGTGGTAGGGAGACGGCCACCGGATTTTCAGCGTGATTTTTCTAAGATCAAAAAACAGTGTGGGCAGAAAGGTTCATCGTTGTAATAGACATCTTGAGGACAAGCTACTGTGACGCGACCATTATCACCCAAGAGCGTCGTCATAATTGGTACCGTTTTGATAGCATCAACCCGCTCAGATTCCGATCATCAACATCACAACAAGTTCCGGACCAGGGGCAGCGAACCAGCCGGGGCGAGGTGTCACAATAGTGTTCAAACGAATTTAAAAAGATTTTCCCAAAATTTAATTCATAATTACTTTATTCATTGTAAAAAAATAAAGTTAAAATCAGCTATAGCTGCGTTAGTTCAAACTATAAATCTCCATCCCAACATGACTATAATTTATTGACGTAGACAACAGATTTATTTTAAAAAAATAAATTCAGCTCCTGAAAAAAAAGATCTGTCCTTTAAACTCCACATGACTGATAATATTGTATACTAAATAGTTACAATATTGTAGCTAAAGCTAATTCTTACTATGGGAAAGGAAATAGATGTAATGTATGTCTTTTGGAAATATTAAAACACTTAAATAACATAAGCTTATTAAACAAAAGACAGGACTCTAACATTTACAAGAATCATTCAGAATTGTTTTTGGAAAATGCAAAAATGCTATTAAAATCGCAATATCAAAGGCACCTTGCCATGAGAGAGGCACTATATATCAAACAATTTTCTCCTACCATCAACCTTGCACTATTTAAATGTAAAAATGGAATTAAAAAAAAAAAAGGCAGACGCTTACACAATGGCATTAGCACGCATCACGTGACATCTTTAAAGAGATATTTTTTTTAAAAACAAAACAGAATCACTAACAGAAAAAATTACATTACAGTCAAACATGAGGAAATAAATCACCAGAAAAACAACATCCTTGAAAATGGGCAGTAACGAGGTTGAAGCGCTTAGAAATTCAAACCTTATGGAACATTTTTACATTGCTTATCTCTAGCAAAAAGAAAACCTGTAAGAATACTGGAAATGTTAAAAAAAATTAATAAAATATTTCTTGTCTGTCGTTTTTAACGAAGCTTGTTCAAATGAAAGATTACTGCATATATATATATATATGTGTGTGTGTGTGTGTGTGTGAACAGGATATATAAAATAAACAGGATATATATATATATATGTACATACATACATGCATACATACATACATACATACATACATACATATATATATATATATATATATATATATATATATATATATCCTGTTTATTTCAAATGCGCCGTATATTTTTATATAAGAAACTGTAATCCCGTATAAAATATGACTGTAACGACATTGCGGTAAACGGATATTGTAAAAAATGAAATTACATTACTACATTCAGCATCTGAAGATTGTGTTTTCAAGAGAAATAATATTGAATGAAAAAGAGGTATCCATTTCTCTAAAAGATCAACAGTGAGTAGCGACTGTCAGTTTTCATGCCTTAACGCAACCTTCAGTATACTGGTGTTGCGTGGTAGCTTGACTATTTATATAGGTCAAGTATATATCCGGTTTATTCCATTATCCAAACTGGTAAGTGTTAAAGTTTATATTTCGCATTATTGTAAATGCTACTGAGTAGAAATAATGGTGAATATGAGGGCGGTTATTTGCAGATTTTGTATCTGTATCGTGATTTAACTTTTGACACATTATTTATTATTGATTACTTTATAATTTTCCATTATTTGTTGCGGTTTATTATTAATCAATTTCCTTTTGCTTATGCGTTCATTCGCAGCTTGTTAATTGGTTTATTATATACTGTTTTGTTAAATATGTTTTTCTATTGGAGTTGTTATTTTTTGTATATGTTTAGTGTAAAGTATTGTCTTTCAATAAAGTGTTATATTTTTTGCGTTGTGCAAAAGCATGCATTTTTTTATGATGGTGCACTCTATTTAGTTTTAGATGTTTAATTACCGTAGTAAAAATTTGTTTTTGTGTCTTCATTTTGTGATAGAATCTTTTATTTAGTAATTTTGTATATTTATGTAATTTTATATTTTGTTTTTAATTTCCCATATATGTTTATGAAATGTTGTGCTGTTTGTGTATTCACTTTTCGTAAAAGATGTTTTTTGTTAGTAGTTTCTGTTTCCAGAGTCCTTGAGTTTCTTCTTGATTATTATACTTTATTTTATTTCACTTTTACATTTGCTATTTAAGCACTTTCCCTATAAAATTAAACACACACAAACGCACACATACGCACACACACACACACATATAATTATATGTATATATTGCAATTTTTTAACATATAACCTATATTTTCTAATTGAAAAGTTGAACTTCATTCTTATTAGTTAAGTTAAACACACACATAATTTTTCTGCCTTCCCCCATCCATATTAACTCTTTAAATAACAAGCGTATTGTTTTTACATTCAAATGTAAATTACGTTCATTACATTGTGTCAACAATGCCTGATAATGAGGTAAAATCTCGAAAAATAGAAATTTCCGTGTCGCAATGTAAATAAAATTAATTATAAATAAAAACAAATTTAATTACACACACACACACACACACACACACACACACACACACACACACACACACACACATATATATATATATATATATATATATATATATATATATGTATGTGTGTGTATCACTTCATAATTGGAGCCACATCTTTTTTCCTAAAGCATTTGTTTGAGGTTTACAAACAGCCTGTAGTAACTCGGGGTCAGATCTGGAGAATAGGAGGATGCGGAAGCAATTTAAAGTGCAATTCATGGATTTTTCTCATCGTTGCGATCGACTTGTCACACGGTGAGTTGTCTTGGAGAAACATTCCTTTTTCCGTCTACATTTGTGACCATTTTTTGGCAACTTCAAATGCACAAATAATGCTATGAATATTCGCTATTGAAGGGTCTTCCTTTCTCAAAGTAATCGATAGCCAAAAACCGTGCGCATCTTAAAATACGGAGGCCAAAATTTTGCCTGCTGACGTTTGCGTCTTTGCTCGGTTTGGACGGCATTCACCTGCTTCTGTTCACTCAGCTAACTGCCCATTTAACTCCGGAGTAAATTGGTGGATCCCTGTTTCACCCATTGTCACGTATTTACACAATGACTCTTTCTTGGTGCATTGAAACGGTTGCAAACAACACTCTGATTCGTCGACGCGTTGTTGTTTTTGATCGACTCTGAGTAAACGCAGCATCCATTTTGAACACAGTTTTCTCATTGACAAATGTTCATGCAAAATAGTGAAAACACTACCTTCTCATATGTTCAACTCTTCTACTATTTCACGCAACTTCAATTTACGGCCAAAACGAGTTTGTGGATTTCTTGTTGTCCGGTGCAACTACCGATTTTGGGCGGTAGTTGCATCGTATCATTTGTGTCTGTATGAACGTGTTTAAAGTCAGCATACCACCTCTTAACCGTTGTTTCCTACGAAGCAGATTCCGAATAACATTTATCAAAATTATCGGTGATCATGTCGTGAAAGAGACATGACTGATTGGGCAGAAGATTATCCTGCAGTAGTTTACCATTACTTTCTGCGGTAGACTGGTTGCCAACCAAGGCTATAGAACCCAATCAATTCTGTTACTTAACCCATAACTGGATGGAAGAGAGGGATTAATACCTTTCCCAAGAGTAATTGCGCGTAATTGTATGCAGGGAATTCAAATGGAATTCAAACTCGGCTCCCCGACTTCTCGTTCCGAGCCCATATCCACTGCTCCACAACACAAAATGACTAATTCGTAAACTAATTATCCGATTGGTCCCAAATTTTTTCACGTGCCATTTGAAGGTTAGTACTTCATAAAAATCATATGAACTTTTTCTCAGTGGCGACATCTATATGTCAGGCTCGGGATTATTGAGTGATATGTTATATATGTATGTGTGTGTGTATGTGTGAGAATTGTTTTGTACATAGCAAAAAGAGAGACCACGCCTCGGTCTTATCCGCCGTATTTTTGTTCCTTCGTCAGAAAGCTACATTCATACTGTATAGCTTTTTGCATGAAGACAATTCCTATTTTGTAAAATTTGGTATTATTGCAGTTACTTTGCCAAACTTTCTCTCTCTCATTCTATCTTTCTTTCTCTCTCTTTCTCCTCCTCCTATCTATCTCTCTCTCTATCTCTATCTCTCTCTCTCTCTCTCTATATATATATATATATATATGTGTGTGTGTGTGTGTGTGTGTGTGTGTTATATTAATTTACCCATGCACACATGGACTATTCTAAATATAAACCAGCAGTAGTTTCTGTTTTGTGGTAGAAGTCTATTCTGATAGATAGATCTGACATGCTGATGACCTCATTTTGTATTTGTTTTGTACTACTTTTCTCCGTTAATATGTTTGTTCAACTCTATTCCTTCTTTATGTCTTTACTTTTGGCCTTAACAAGGCCACAACAACTTGTCAAAGTGGACACTTAAAGACCCTTGAAAACCCCAAAAAGTCTGCGTCAATATTAGTACCACTTTTGACGTAGGGAATTTTATTTTCGCCACACTTTGTTCTATTTAACAGTACTTGCCAATGCAGAAAAAGAAACTGAACGAAAAAATAAATCTATTTTCGTCACACTTTGTTTTACTCAACAGTACTTGGTAATCCAGAAAAGGAAATCGAACAAAAAAAAGTGTATTTAATTTACACTAAACATGAACGCGAACCGCTAAACTACGAGAATTCATGTTTTATTCGAGTGAAAAATGCACTCATGATTCTCTGTGACAGTAAGAAACTAAAGTTACTTTTTTTATTCATTTCAATTAATTTTTATTTCGGTTTACTGAAGGTTTTTGTTGTTCAAAAAAAAAAAAAGAAAAGAGTTTAACTTTGGTTTAATTGTATTCAGTTTAATCCTAAAAAGACACGGACAAACATAAACGAATTTAAATCAGCCATGCTCAAATTTTTTCAAGTTCCAGCTTGAAGAGGAAAACTAACAGTAACTTAAATGGCAAGAGAAGGAACTTGAGCAACAAGAAAAATAAAGCAACTCAAGAACAACTTGAAATTCAAAGAAAACTGAGAACGACAACTTGAATTTCAAAAGCAAGCTGAAAAAGAACGACTTGAATTTCAAAAACAAACGGAAATCAGACATCAAAAACTCGGAGAAATTTTACTTCAAACTCAATAAGAGCAACGAAACTTGCTTCAAGTTGCAAACAGGGGAGAAATAAATGAAAACGAAAAATTCGTTCTCACAAAACACGACCTGGGGCGCAATAGACATTTTTCCATATTCTCCGGACAGGGATATAACTTTCGCCTCCTATTTTAGAAGATTCCAGAATTTATACGCCACAAATTGCATATGCTTGTCGGACTCTAAGAAAGTTTGCATTCTTCCTCAAAAACTGGGAACCACACAGCACACTAAATTTGTGAACTATATTTTACCTTGTAAAACAAGCAAACTAAAGCGGTTAAACTCGTTAAAGAACGTTTTAGTCATAAAACATCACTCTTTCATAAGAAAAGAAAGAAGAGTGAAAATTACACTTCATTCGGTTGTAAACAAGCATTGCGAGGATTTCAAACTGTTAGTTTTAAATGAGAATAATTTTAAGTGTCTGATACTTGTTCAGGGACTCGTTTCAGCTAAAGGCGCTGAAATTAAACGTAGAGTTCTGAATAAATTGGAAAAAGTGCCAAATATTCCTCTCCAGTAGCGAAACACTGAAAAAGATTCGTAAGCGTAAGAGATTCGTAAATCGGGCAAAAGAAAAAAGGCCAAAACAAAAAAAGACAATTTAATACTCCCTCTAAAAATTAAATCTGTCAAACAAGAAAACAAGACAACTTGCCCTCTAACCTTTGTTCCGGTTGTGGGTCATACATTAATATAAGAACTTCCCTTACCGGAATAAAAAGTGCCTGAACTGTAGCCGTGTCGGGCACAAGAGCTCACAGTTTCGAGTAAGTAAAAATTATTAGCTGCGTAAAAAACACAAAATCAGATTAAAAATACGGGTTAAACATTAGAAAATACATATAAGTTGAAATCCTAAATAGAAATATTTAACTACAGTTGGATTCTTGTTCAGATTTGACAATCATAAATCTACACACTTGGAAAAAGTTTAGAAAACCAACCTTGCTAAGGACTAATAAAATGGCCAGGTCCGTGAGAGGAGAGAAAATTATGTAATTCTTCAAGGAAAGACGTTAAAAATAAAAAAATATCGTTTTCAAAAATATGAAACATTTATTCGATATCGACTGGATGAAGAAATATAAGTTGTAGGACATGCCAATTAATTTAGTTTGCAAAAATCTCGAAACCTGACCACAGAGGCAAATAATCTAATAAGCTTTCCGGGAGTTTTTTTCGGGTGACCCGAAAAAAAAATAAGATGACGGAAAAATTCGAGTTAAAAGATAACATTCAGCCAGTGTTTAAGAAAAAACGAAATGTGCCTTTTGCCTCTTTACAAATAAATGAAGAACTCGACAGAATAGAAAGAACTGATGTCTCGTCGAAAATTGTGCACAGTGAATGGGCGTTATGTGAAGAGGTCAAAGGAGATCTGTGTCTTCGCCGATTTCTCGACGGGTCTTAAAACGGCACCCAAAAACTATCATTATTCTTTACCTAGACCGGAAGAAATTTTCGCGAAACTAAATGTAGGGCAAATGCTTTTAACAGTTGACCTCAGTGACGTATATCTTCAAATACCAGTGGAAGCAAAATATTCTAAGTTGCTCTGTATCAACACCAATCGTGGAATGTACAAGTTCGAATGTCTGCCGTTCTTGGTAAAGGTTGCGCGGGCAGTTTCCCAAAAAGTGATGTATACTAATCTGAGTGACTTTGACTTCACAGTTGCATATTCGGACGACATATTAATGATCAGACAAAATGTAGAACAGCATAAGGAACATGTTCAAAAAGTCAAAAATTTCAAAAAGATGGCATTAAACCAGATCTAAAACGGACTATTGCAAGACTAGGACAGGGTGTGGACACCTGAATGGCAAGAAACATTCGTCAAAATAAAGAAAGTCTTGATGTCTGACTTGTTTTTCAGCCACTATAACACAGACCTGAACATTATAGTTGCCAGTAACACGAACTCGTATGGTATTATGCACAAGATTCCAAATGGATCTCACAAACCAATAGCTCATGTGTCGAGAACACTCCTTCATGTAGAAAAGAATTACTCACAAATTCGTTAGGGATTATTTTATCAGTAACGATGTTTCAACGGTACATTCACGGTAGACATTTTAGATTGCAGACTATAAACCGTTACTGACATATTAGGTTCTAAAAATGTTCTACCTGTGCATAGAGCAAATAGACGGCAGAGATGGGAAACAATCCTTTTAAGATATAATTTTCAAATGGAGTTCCAACCGTCTAAAAACTTTGCCATGCCGACGGACTGTCCAGGTAAATCCCGAAACACAGAGAGCCTCTTGAAGTTACTGTTCTTGCTTCTCTTCTAACAGAAGAAGAATTCAAAACCACATTATGCAACACAGTAAGGGAACTTCCATTAACTTTCGACCAAATCAAGCGAGGAGCTCTAATCGAGGAGTTTATCAGGCAAACCAAAATCAAAATTTGTGAAAAGGATAAACAACCTTCAGATATTTTCTCTCCAGTCGATGAAATACTGGTATATAGTGAGTGAGTTCTCATTCCCATAACACTATAAAGAATTCTGATAGATTTCCATGTCGGTCACCCAAGGATTACAAGGATGAAAAACCTTATGCTCAGTTGTGTATACTGACCGAACGTGGATAAGGATATCGAAAAGATCGTAAAATCGTGTAAAGACTGCTCGAATCAAACATTTAGGCATCTCTAATCAAATATAGTCTTTGGCCAAAAACGGACCGAACATGGTCTCGAATTCATATAGATTTTGCAGGTCCACTAGACCAATTCTACTGTCTTATAGTAGTAGATAGTTTTTCTAAGTGGCTCGAAGTTCTTAGATCTAGATTTCCCACTTGAGAAACGACAATCAGTTTCTTACACAAATTTTTTGCAAGATTTGGAGTAGTCGATTTTTTAGTTTCAGACAATAGGACACAATTTATGTCCGGCAATTTTAAAGATTTTTGTAAGACCTTCTAGATCAATCATATCAGAATCGCTCCATATCAACCAAGGTTCAACGAACAGGCGAAGCGTTTCGTTGATACGCTGAGAAAGCTAGGGGCGCACCCACAGAAATCTTTTGTATAAAATATTTGTACAAAATACAAATATTTGTCTAAAATATTAGTATAAAATACAAATATTAAAGTATCATCACCAGCAACTACTCTTAAATTTAAGGAAAGAATTCATTAGTAAATGCCGCCATAAGGCGAAATTTGTGAACGTTTAAAATTTAATTTCTGAATTCAGATTTTTAGAAAAATAAATTAATTTTAACAGATTAATTAATTAAATTTAAATAGTAAATTTGAACCCCACTACCAATGTCTGATCCCAGCCTAATAGACACCTTCTTCTTCCTTTTCTTCTATTAATATCTAACTTTTAAGAAGTAAGGATACTTAGATTAACTAAACCACAATGTTTTTTTGCACCTTTAAAGATTCTTTTGCCTGCACCTTTATATTTTTCTCTGCACCTTATATTTTTATACTTGTGGTTGCATGCGTATATATGTGTGTGTATATATGAAGTATGTTATTTTTAGATATAATTATATGTGATTTATTTGTCAACACGTCTGTTAACGTTTCTATGGAGATTAATTTTTTTATTTTTTTATTTTTCCTTTTTCTTTCCTTTCCTTTCTTTTTTCTTTGCTTATTTCACTGTCAACTACCACTTCTTTCTTTTTTATCCTTCCTTTTCTTTGAGCCAGACAAGACTAAATTTTAACTTACAACACAGTTTAAAAATAAGGTTTTCCAAAAATCTAAAAATAGACATTGCTTTCTGTCTACTTTCTTTCCATCCTACCCCTTCATTTTTTTCTGTGATGTATATTTTTTTAACTTCCGCCGGAAATATATCTTGCTTTATTTTGAAATAAAGTTGCCGATGATACGTGAAATTTCTCTTAAGGATTTCTTGTAGAAATGGCTATACAACTGATTTGAACATCGAAATTTATTTTATTTTATAATTGGCTCTGTAATTTAAATATTAATTACAATGAGCCCTTCACCTTGATCATTTTTAATATTAATGTAATTAATATTAACTAAGATCGGTTCTTTGGGATTTACCTTCCTGCTTTTTCTTTTGAATGAAAGTTCTATACTGAAATATATATATATATATATATATATATATATATATATATATATATAATTACATTTGTCTTTTTTTTTTAACTAATATAGTTTACATTGCGACAAGAGAATTTCTATGTTTCGAGATATTTACCTAGTCATCAGGAAAAGATAGCACATTGTTGTGAAAATGATTTTAATGATTTTAAAATAAAATTAAGCACTTACACAATCTATCTATCTATCTATCTATCTATCTAGTGTATGCTCTTAATATTATTTTTGCACTGTTTTTTTCTTATTTATATTTCTTATTGGAAACCTTGTCACTTGTGTTTATGAGACATTTCTACTAGTTGCACATAACCAATTACTCTACATTGTGGACACTGATGTCAACACCGTGTAGCAAGAGCTTATTTCATACTTGAACCCAATATTTATGGCTTAAATATTATGTTCAAGCGGAAACAACATTTGCCACTTGCTGTGATATAGCTAAAAATATGCTTGTAAAGATAGAATATGAATAAAGATATAACGAAGGCTCATCTTAGCCGATAGCTTTTGTCTTCTCAAATGTAAATATTTTATTTTGCAATAAGTATTTATAAACAAAAGTAAAAAAAAATTGTTTAAAAAAATCTAAATTTAAGAAACGCTCATAAATATTCATCAGGATAACTGAAACGTCGAAGTAAATTATAGATGATGACCATTGACATAATTTAATCAGCAGAAGTGAGTAAATGATTTTTTATATAATTTAATAAATATTTATATTATTTTAGTTTGGGTCTATGTATTATATATCAAAATAAACAAACAGCCAATTATATTTGTCTGTCATTGTGTGTGAAACCCCTACTAACTCGGTTACACTTGCTCTACATAGATATATTTTATCCTTTTTGGAATCAGGATAATCTCGGATTTGAAATCTGACCTTTTCTAGTGATGATATTTGTGTCTGGATTGCATTCAAGCATGAAAATTTAAAATTTTAAAATCACTGAAAAAATTATATTCAGTTTAAAGTAACACAAACACTTTGCGAATTTGAAACTTTTAGTTTCAAATGCTGTTTAAAATAACACCAAAACCTTGTGAATTGACAAAATAATTTTATTTCTTCAAAATGTCAAGGAATCAGAGATAAAGTGAAAGTTTTCATGACGTGAGGTTTTGAATTTTTACAGAGTTAGTGATTTAAAGGACTCAAACCATCTGGAGTTCAACGGAGTTTGTCATGTAAAGAACACAACTTTCAGCATGAATTGGAATGTAGGTCCAAATCGGTGTTTCGGGCAAAATCGGTCATTGGTCGGAATTAGACTTATAGCCCGAATCATAGTTCAGGTGAGGTTTTGAATTTTCATAGGGTGATTTGAGAATTTTCTAAGCTGGATCAGAGGTCCCTTTACTTTTGTCCAGTTAGCCTCCCGCAGGACCTAGCTTAAAATCCACACAAAGTTCGGTTTTTAAGCAAGTATATAAATAAAGGGAGGTTATGAATATAGGTATCATTTTACAGTTTTTAACTTTTTTATAATCATGCACGCTGGCTTAGGAGATAAGTAATTCTCTTAGGAACTTAGATATTAAATAAAGCAGTGTAGATTTATCTTTGGATAAGATTCGATAGTGACACTTTCGAGAATTTTCTTTCTAAGTAAGTTACTTTCTCTTTTAATAAGTGTGGTATTTTTAGAGATTGAAGTTTTAGTTGAACTTTTTATGTATAACTTATGCATTTCATAACTTTTACGTATAAGATCTTTCTTGTGTTCATAGAAACTTTTTAAAATGATTTAGTTTCTCTAATATAATTTGAAGAAAACTTGTGACAGTTTATTGTATATATACCAGCTTCAGAAAAATAATTTGTTTGGGGAATATTTGATTCTGACAATATCCGTAATAGATTTGGATGTGGTTTTAATTATCTTCATAATGTTATGATTGAATAAATTGTTCAGAAGTCAATAGCTAGTATTATATGTTAATCTATTATTTGTAATTATTGTTAATTATGTCATATTTTTGAAGTTGCATATTTTATGTGTTTCTTTTTAGCATTGTGAACAAAATAACCTGATACTTGAAGTTTTTAAACTGTTTCCTATATATATATATATATATATATATATATATATATATATATATACTGCGTGGCATATTATTATCGAGATAATTTTTTCTAATACTTCAAAAAACGTCCAATCAATTCACACAAAATTTTCACACAATGTTGGCAATACTGACAAAAATATTTTTGTACTGATCTGCGTAATGTAAACAAACTGGCGCCATGTTTGTTATCAGCATAGTGATTTGGGTGTGCCAAATTATTAGAAAAGTTTAGTAAAACTTCCAGAATTGAGCAAATAAACGTTTATTAATGTTGCACGTGAATGTTTATGATCAAAAGAAACCAATAAATAAGATAATCAAATAATTAATAACAGATACAAAAAAGGCACAGTTTTAAACAAATTAATAGGGAATGTACTTTTCCTGTTTTGAAATTACTTGAAGAAGTCGATTATCCATAGAATCTGTTAATTTTTGGATGTCATCTGCTGTAATGCTGCGAGATATGTCATTAATTGCTTTCTACAATTCAGCGTTGCTCCTGAATTGTCGTCCGTTGGCGTTAAGTCTTCGCTTCATGATGCTCCAAAGGTTTTCGATTGAGTTTAAATCCGGAGAATAAAATCCATTTCATTTTTCGAGGTCCATCAAAGCCTGTTTCAAATATTCAGTAGTCTTGTGAGCAGCATGTAAGGGGGCATTATTTTGCATAAAAACAATGGCCCTTCTGAAGGCAACTCTTTGCCTTTTCATCCATGGTTCAAGATGCTCCTTCATAAACGCTATGTATGCACCAGCAGTCATTTTGACGCCATTTGATACTCTCCATGGGCCAACAAATGTTTTTTTCCACCCCAGATCATTATGCTTCCACCGTCTGAAAGGCTGATGGTGATTCTGTCCGTTCATTACTCAGCCTTTTCACCATCTATCTGGTCCATCAAGTGTTGCTCGAGTTTCGTCTGTAAACAAAACTTTAGAGAAGTCAATCTTCATATTGTCCTTGGCCCATTTCAATCGATTTTGAATGTGATTTCTCGTCAACGGAGGCTTCGATACAGTTTTGACTGTTGTTGCTATTTCCCTCAGATACTGACACCAAGTACTTTTAGACACAGTAGGATCCCCAATGCGACTGAAAAGCTCTTATATATTCCCCATTTATTATGCATTAATATTTCGAAATCAAAGTCTCAACTTCAAAACAGAAGAAGAGCTTGCGTCCGTCGGAGTAAGTTCGTGACTTTCAACGAATGGTCATTCCTGGCTGCTGCTGCTGTCATTCATTGTAGCGAGTGCTTGTGTGTGTGTGTGTGTGTGTGTGTGTGTAATTGTGTTAGAGCATGTACGTGTATGTGTATGTGTTTATAGTATATATATATATATATATATATATATGTGATTGGTAGTTGGGACATTTTTCTGGCCCGATGATATCAGTCTGGTTTAATATGCGGTTTATCTAAATATATGTGACCTGACCGTTAGTTTGACATTTGCCAATGTTGAAAAAATTTTGTTTTATTACTGTTGTTTTATTTATATGCTTTATCTCGTGGTGTGTGCGTGTCCGTAACTGTGTCATCCGTGCGTGTTTATGTGCGTATGCTTTTTGAAATTTATTTTACTTTATTTTATATACATATATTGTTTTATTTATTTTATTTTATTATATTTATTCTTTTTCTAATTTGCGATCACTTTATATGTATATACCTATTTATGGTTTCATGTGCCCGTGTGCGTGTGTGCATATATAGATATATGTGTGTGTATGTGTTCCGGTGTATAGTGTGTTATAGGTACCTCCACTACTTTGCGGGGAAAAAACAGCATAGCGTAATGAAAAAGGCCACAAATTGAATAAAAATAAAGTTCTATCGTTGATGTTATTATCAGAATGAAAGACCAAGTTCTACTTTTAGCTTTTTTTTTATTGGATTATTATTTTTTAATCATTTCTAAGAAACAGTAGAGAGTAATGAAAAAGGCCACAAAGTTTTATCGTCAAATCGTTAATGTTATTATTAAGATGAAAGACCAAAGAATTTTTAATTATTTTTTTGAAATTTTTTTATTCTTTCTAACAAACAGCATAGGATAATGAAAAAGGCCTCAAACTTAATGAAAATAGATGTGAAAATGATGTCATAATTAAGATGAAAGCCCAAAGTATTTTTATTTGTTTTTTTAAGTTTTTTTAATCCTTTCTAACAAATAGCATAGCGTAATGAAAAAGGCTGCAAATTTAATGAAAATAGAGTTTTATCGTCAAAACGTTGATGTTATTATTAAAATGAAAGACCAAATTATTTTTGTAATTATTTTTTGTGAAATTTCTTTTTTTAAACCTTTCTAACAAACAACATAGCGTAATGAAAACGCCACAAATTTAATGAAGTTTTATCGTCAAAACGATGATGTTATTATTAAGAGCAAAGACCAAAGTATTTTTTAATTATTTTTGAAATTGTTTTAATCCTTTCTTGCAAACAGCATAGCGTAAAGAAAAAAGCCACAAACTCAACCAAAGCAAAGCTTCATCGTCAAAACGCTGATGTCATCATCAAGATGAAAGATCAATGTCTTTTTTTAACTATTTTTTGAAATTGTTTTAATCCTTTCCAGCTTGTTCAAAGTTTTGGTTAAAATCTTGTTTTGTTTACGTCATCGCCTTCTACAAATTTTGACATTAACTTTAGTGGAAATAATAAATGTAATCATTAAGCTTTTAATTAAATCTAAAATGAAATCTTCAAGAATGCGTTTCCATTTTTAAAAAATTAATTTTCAACGTAGGCATCAAATCTCTATGATAAATATTGGAGGTACCCAAATGTATGTGTTCAGTGTATAGTATGTTGGCGTGTGTGTGCAATATATATATATATATATATATATATATATATATATATATATACGTATGTGTGTATATGTGTGTGTATGTGTTCCGGTATAAGGTGTGTTGAGGTATGGGTAAGTGTGTTGGAGTATGGGTAAGTGTATTATTGTGTACGTATGTTTATTGTACGTATATTTATTTGTGTGCTTTAAACTGTGATGGCGTGTTTGTGTGTATGCGCCTTACTTATGTGGGCGGTGTATGTCAAGAGCGTTATAGCGTTGATTATTCTGTTATGTAGTCACGGTTGTGCTCTTGTCGATTGTTTATCTGTGAGGGCAGTTTAGCTATTATTAAAGACTCTTTTATGCGTAACTTTCCTTGGAGTTCCGCTCTCTCGCTTCAATTATGTGTTGGTCTGCGTTTTTTTGCATTTTTAGGTGATTATGGAAAGATAACGCTTGTGTGTGTAGATGTTCTTTGATTCTGATACAAAACTTTACTATTGTTGTGGATTCTTGTTTAGAAAACCATACAATATAGTAAGAAAAGCAGATATGAGAGGAAAAATGTAAGTATATTGAATAAAAGATATACAACCTGTATACGGTTAGTAGATTTAGGAATACTTGTTAGTAGGTGTCAAATATATACAAAAAGTAAGTCCGGGCAATAGTCTGTATTCTTGCTGACCAACGAGCGGCTGTTCAACTTCTCTAACTCTGTGTAGGAAGGACTATTTGTATACCATGGAAGAGTCCAGAGAGTACGTAAAAAAGGTGTGACTCACCAATACACCCATCCCTAGCTTCTTTTTAGGAAGCGTTAATATTTTTTTCGTTTTCAATCTATAATCAAAGGCTCTGTAAACCTCCGCTTCCTGTTGGTTCTTGTGAGTTCCGTGTTAGATTTTGGTTTCTGGATGTCAAAAGCTTCGAAGATTTCTCCATAGAATCTTCACATTCTAAAAGTGAGGAGCTTGGTTCTTCACCTCTTCTGTTTTGGATTTGTTTCACGTATCTTCTATGCGTGAATTGTGTCCCTTTGATGGTATACATTACGCTTCCAGTTCTGCTTGTAATTATTACTGGCTCCCAATACGACATATTGTTATTAAAAATTTGAAATATACTTTTTCGCAGGGCTTGAACGATCTTTTCATTATTGTAGGGGTATTCCGATTATTGCTTTTGCCTGGTAATAATTTTTCGAAAACCGGTCGGATCTTTCGCGCGAACATCACCTTGGCCGGTGACAGTCCTGATGGTGTGTTCTGGTTTGACGTAATACGGTAGACTTGTAGGATTTGCTGTAATGCCTTTTTTGATGGTGTGTCTATCGCTTTTTAACACCCTCTTAAGCGTATCTACAGATCTTTCAGCAAGCCCATTTGATCGTGGGCGATAGAGAGCTGTTTTATGTTTTATTACATACATTTCACAAAAATCTTTAAATTCACCTGACGTGAATTGTGTACCATTTTCTGTAACTCAAACGTCAACGACGCCGAATCTCCCAAATAGTTAATGCAAAAAGCTTATAGTATTGTCGGTTGTTAGTTGTTTATATCTAAAAACTCCCGGTCATTTACTAAAGGTGTCTACTACTATAAAATAGTATAGGTTCTGTGTAGTCTGCATGTATTCTTGACCACGGTTTGTCCGGCTTTGGTCAATGTTTTTGTATAATTGGTGGCGATTTTGCTGCCGCCGCACAGCCCTTACACTTTTCAACCAGATGTGCGATATCCTCAACCATTTTTGGCCAGTACACATAGCTTCGCATTAGTAGCTTTCATGCGATTTTTCCCGGGATGTCCGACATGAATGTCTTTTAAGATTCTCCTTTGAAGTGACTTTGGTATCACGGCCCTATCATTATAGAGTAGTACATTGTCACAAATTGAGAAACTAACTGCCAATTTTGCACATCTGTTTTCAATTTTTTTTTTTGTGTTAATAAATTCATCCGCTTCTACATTTCTTCTTATCTCTAGCAATGTAACCGGTAATTTTTTAACCGTGTAAATTAGTACTTTGCTGATTTCATCCTCAGCTCCCAGTGTTGCTATCACTGAGTCTTCCAAGGGGTCACTTTCCTTAGGAATTATCCTCGATAGTCCATCTGCGTGCCCTATTTTTTTCGATGGTAAATATTCTAGTTTAAAATTGTAGTTTATTAGTATTGTGCCCCACTTCAGGAGTCTTTTCGCGGTATATATAGGTAGTCCTTTCAAGCGGCTTATGATCCTTTTGTAGTGTAAATTCTCTACCGTATATATATCTATAAAAGCAAGTTACGGCGAAAATAATTTCCAAAGCTTCTTTTTCTAGTTGTGAATAGTTTTTCTCGGTCGGTAGTAATGCGTAGCCTACCGGATTTGTAGTACTATCTTGTATTTTATGTAAAATGCATACTCCCACCCTGTATGAGATTGCAACATTTGCTACAATAATCTCGAGCCTAGTGTCGAAATGTGTCATGGTTATATGTGATGTCAATTTATTTATAATTTCGTTAAACGCCTTTTTGCACTCCTCCGACCAGTTCCACTGGACATCTTCAGTAATTCGTTGAGGGATGCCCTCAATTTATGCATACTATTGATAAACTCTCCATAGTAATTAGCAAGACCGAAAAAGCTTTGTATTTCTGCGACATTTTTAGGCTCAGGCATGTTTTTGATTACTGAAGTTCTCTCTGGGTCAGGTTTTCTGCCATTCTCATTTATGATGTGGCCAATATATTTTATTTCTTTCAAGAAAAAATCATATTTCTTCTCTTTAATTTTTAACCTAAAGTCTTGTAATCTTTTAAAAAATTCCTTAATGTGTGTCGCATGGTCTTTTAAATTACCGCTTTTAACTAAAATATCGTCCATATCGTATCCATCGTCTACTGAAAAATCGCAGGCGCTACTTTTACCCCGAATGGTAGCCTGTTGTATTTGGATAGATCTTTGTTCGTGTTTATGCACAGTAATTTGGAACTTTCTTCCGTAATTTGAATATGCAAGTATGCTTCGCTTAGGTCAATCTTTGAGAAAATTTTTCCACCATTAAGTTTAATGAATATTTTTTCTGGGCTAGGCAACGGATAGTGATGATCTTTAATTGCATTATTCAGTCCCGTTGAAAAATCTGCGCATCTGCAGATTTTTCCCGATGTTTTCTTAACATAAACAACCAGTGCCGCTCATTCACTGAAGTCAGTTTTTGAAATAATCCCAGTTTTCTCTAGCCTCTCCAATTCTTTGTCTATTTTGTCAATTGCGGCGAAAGGTATGTTTCTCTTTTTTCCTAAATACAAGTTGAGCATTCTGTATAAGCTCGATTAAATTTGTTGCAACGTCCTAACCCACTTGAAAATACTTCTGGTAATTATTTTTGCAATTTTTATTTCAGTTTTGTAGCTTCTGAAAACTCACAGTCTATTCTTTTACAAAACGAACTAGTAGGTAAATTTCATACATTGAATTTCTGCATCCAGTCAGTTCCTAGTAGGTTGTCTTAATTTCTCATCACATACATTTTTTATTTTTTATTTCTCCCTGGAACTTAACGTTCACTATAATTTCGCCTTCGAAATTTATCTTTTTCACCGCTAAGGATGTAGCAATTTTTTAGTGTGTAGCATGGACGGCCTATTGAACTACCGCCATGTTTGTAAGTTTATAATCGTCAAATCAGATCCCGAATCCAGTTGCAATTTAATTTTTTTTCATTCAGAATTTTCATTTCAACGTATTTTCTGATAGTTTTCTTATTTTCATCCTCCATTCTAGTAGACCTTACTCTACTAGGTTGATTTATATTTCTGCATGCCGTAGCTTTGTGGCACATCTTACCACATGCTCGGCAATTTTTGTATTTAAAAAGACAATCCTTAAACCAATGCCATCCACCACATCTGTAACATGCAGAAGGGGAAGGCTTGTTTTCTACTGGATTCTTGTCAATCGTAGTGCTGTATTTTTTCTCTTTGGAATTATAATTTTGTTTTGTCTGTACGGGGGGTACAAAACTCAAATTTCTTTTTACCTTTCGAATGTACGCTACTCCTGACTCTTCAATATCCTTGCTATCTGAGGCATTTCTGGCAAACTTCTGACAATTTTTGTAATCTTAGACCTGGCTCGTTTTGCAGTTTGGTCAGCATGCGTTTCCTCATTTCACTGTCTTTAGCAGCAACTAGACATTGGACAAATATGATACACTTGAAATTGTCTGGGGTAAGTTCCGACAATTTAAAATCGTCACAATGTTTATTGACAATAGCTGCAAGAGTAGAATAGTCCCCGTTTTCGTCATTTTTAAGATTAAGGCATTTCCACCTTTTATGGAACAACGAGATTTTTGTGCTAAATAGTTTTGTGAGGCCTGTCACTGCCTCATCGAACATTAGCTCATTAGTTTTTTGGGAGAATATAGTCTACGAACTTGGTGTGTTCATCTGTGCCTAATTTTCTGAGGGGAAGTCTTGATTTTTTCTTCTCACTCCAATGCTGACAGTCGATATTAAAAATATCCTCGTATCGCTTGTAATACTCTCCAAAATTTTCATCTTCCTCAACAGTATTTAAAAATTTCAATCGCGTTCTACACCGAATCTTGTGAAAATCTCTCCTCCTTCTCCGTCTTCCTATCCAGAGATGTACTTGTTTTTTTTTAAAATAACAGTTCTTGCAGGTGTGTTTGTCTTTCCTAGTTTAATTTTGCATTTCAATTTGTGTTTTTTCAATTTGCTTTTGCATCTCTATTTGTCTCTTTTGTATTTCTGTTTGTTTTATTTCGTTAGCCTTTTGCATTTCCATCTGTTTTATTTTTAATTGATATTGTATTTCTTTACTTCTCTTTGTGATTTCGAGTATTTCCTTTTGAAAATCTTCCATTTTTTTCTTTTCGGTATTAGTGTCGACAACTTGTTTGTGGTCGACTTGTTTGAGTCAGTTGGTACCACACTTTGTTAAAGTAATTCAGGGGGAGAAAAAATTCGTCACAATTTTGTTGAGCGACTTGTGCACGAAACTATTTCCCGAATTTGATGTTGTTAACTCCTCTTATGTGATTTTCGAGGTCTAAGACGCTAAGTTTTTTTCCTTGGTGTTATGCGTAAGTTCGTTCTTTTTTGTCGCCAATTTGCTTTTTACGACTGATGTGACAACGTCTCTTTTTCATCCGTGTACACTTGATAGAATCCTCGTCGCCAAATTGTTGTTTGGCGAGAATGTATTTTTTTCTCCATATGAATTTGTACGAATCTTTTGTCGCCAAATTGTTGTTTGGTGTCTGACTTGAGAACGTATTTTCTCCTCCGCATGAACTTGTACGAATCCTTCGTCGCCAAATTGTTGATTGGCACGAATGTATTTTTCCTCCGCGTGAACATTTTCAAATCTTCGTCGCTAAATTGTTGTGGATTCTTATTTAGAAAATTACACAATATGATAAGAACAAAAACAGATATGGGAGGAAAAATGTAAGTATATTGAATAAAATATATACAACTGTACACGGTTAGTAGATTCAGGAATACTTGTTAGTTGGAGTCAAAGATATACAAGAAGTAAGTCCGGGCAATAGTCTATATTTGTGCTGACCAATGAGCGGCGTTTAAATGCTCTGACAAACACCATCTCTAACAACAACAATAACCAACAGACAACTTCCGTTCTGTGTAGGAATGATCATTTGTACAGCATGGAAGAATCCATAGGGTGTGTGACTCCCCAACAACTATATATATATATATATATATATATATATATATATATATATATATATATATTATTTAAATACTTTAATCCAAGCGGAAAAAGCAGGAAGGTAAATTCTAAAACCCGATCCTAATTAATATTAAATATTAAATTTTAATATTAAAAAATGATACAGGAGGAGAGCTCCATGCAATAAAAATTACAGAGAAAATATGAATTAAATTAAATTTTTTCAAAAATGTTGAATGACCATTTCGACATGAAATCCCCGAAGGGGATAACACATCACCTCAGCAACAAATGCTATCCAGAAATTGGAGATAATTTGAAGTAAATTATGTCTATTTTCTCTTTTCAACTCATAGATAGAATTGTAATTTTTTTCTTTTTTTACAATTTCTATCAATGAGTTGAAAAGAGAAAATAGATATAATTTACTTCAAATTATCTCCAGTTTCGGGATAGCATTTGTTGCTGAGGTGATGTGTTATCCCCTTCGGGGATTTCATGTCGAAATGGTCATTCAACATCTTTGAATTTAATTTAATTTAATTTATATATATATATATATATATATATATATATATATATATATATATGCAATGTCTCCTCAAAATATAGGCGAGCATGTCTCTCCAGAAATCTCCTTTTTATTTATTCTGAACTGTCATGAGAATATAGAAAGATAGGAGAATGGTTTCCAGTTACCTCTACAAGTGTATGGTGGTGAGAGGATTCCTTCAACGAGATTGGCTACCATCCAGGGTTAGATAGCCTTGTCTAGACTACTATTTAATCGATTTTGAAAGAAGACGAAAAGGATTCGTGTCCATATCTGTTTTTCAAAGTCTGCTATTTATTTTTGGCTTCTAGTTGTCACAATTCTAAAATAGATTTGTTGTCATGTGCGCTCATAAGTTTGAATAATATTTAGTTAGTATATTGCTAACATTTGTAGAGTGGCACTTGATATTCTTTGTTGGATGTGGCTTTTGAATCTGACCAGGTTTTTCTTTCACTGTTTTGGGAATTAAACATTAACATCTGCACTATTTTTTCTTTCCTCTCCCAGTGCTGAGAAGCAGGCTGTTGCATTTTGAATCATGTCTTCCTTCTTTCATTAACTGTATGAATGCCTGAAATTAACTGTAAGAATATATGAAATCACTCTTTGAGTTTTATTTGGAAATAATTCTTTTTAAACTAACAAAGAAAACTACTGAAATCTTAATATTGTTTTAAAAAGCATACTTTAAAGAACTGACTTTGGTGATTATCATACCTACTAAAAAAAGCGATGCAGCTGGCTTATGATTACAAACCGTAAACTAAGCTGAAATGACCAGAGTATTTTTGTTGCAAGGGAGACGCAAAGTGGCGCAAACACACACACACACACACACACACACACACACACACACACACACACACACACACATATATATATATATATATAGAGAGAGAGAGAGAGAGAGAGAGAGAGAAAGAGAAGATAACACATAATTAAACAATTATAAATCCAGAATATATTTCGGTATTTGTAAAAATAAGAAACTTCTTCAAACCCCCAAAAAGCAAATAGTTTCTTTTGACTAAGAATATTAAAAAAATAAAGTTGCCATTGAGAGGAATTTATTTGAGGGGTGTATACAGTTAAACATTGAAGCAATAGATACCGGAAATGTCACAAAAACAAAGAACATATACACAAAATCTTTAAGGAAAAGTGATAGACAACAACAAACAAGAGAATAGATATATCCATAGTTAAAATAAATACACACAAATATATAACTATAACAGTCCATACATGCACACAATAATATACACACGATATAAACAAAACTAACAATAATCGAAATAGAGAAGAAATACAAATGAAACTGTTAAAAGAAAACTAGAAAGAGTCTGTACTAGTATAATATAATTACAGCCATAATAAATTAGCAATAACAAAAAGATTTTAGAGTTAAAAATAATAATTAGAGATTGACAAGAAAAAATAAAAAAATAAGAAAAAGATGCGCAAAAAGATTTAAAAAAATTAATAACAAAGACAAACACTTTTAAACAAGACAAACATGAAAAATAATAAAGAATTACAAACTTAAAAGAAAAAGAACTTATATAGCTAAAATATATATTGTTTTTCATATATTTTCAAATACATTTTTTTAGTTTTTAGAAACATATATTCAGATATATTTTCCTGCTCGATTTGGTTGCTTAAATGCGGTTATCAACTGGGTTCTATATGCATCCTGTAGGTGTCAATGTAACATTACTGGGGTCTACATCCAAAAAATTGCATATTAGGGCTTAAATACATATTTTAAAATTATTTATTATGAGTTATTTTTCTAGTGTATAAATGTTTCATAAATAAAGCAAGAGTGACTTCAATCCTCGCTGGGGTCTTTATACTTTCGGCTTTGTGTCACAGCTATACTACACTTACTAAATCATAATAACAAACTTACAAAGCAAATGTGGTTTAACCCCCCCCCCCCCCAGCCCCTAGAAGTGAAACCGCAATTGCTTGGTAAGTTTGTCATCTTTTATCAAACAGAAACACACCGTTAAGTATCCATCCATGTTTATTTATGTTAAAAAGACAAATTAAAGTCAACTAGTGTAGAGATGTAAAAATCCTACTAATGAAAATGTAAAATTTGAATTTCATCGGAATGGTAAATATATAAAACAGTTTGGAACATATTTATTTTCACACTTTTCATCGGGAAAACAACCTTATTAGAAAAAGATGATATTATTTGAACCCAATTGGATTGATTAGTGTAATAAATGTCTTTATCAATACTTAAATATAAGTGATTTTTACTGGCATCAATTGATCGGCAAAAAATATCAAATAAAAGTTTTCCAAAAAGTCCCATATATATATATATATATATATATATATATAAAACACTTAATGAGAAAGAGGAACTTATTAAACTAAAGCAAAATACAAAAAGTATCGACGTATAAAATATGTTAGGCGCCTTTGACAACACTATTTCAAACAAGAATCGTCGGTAATTATTAAATCTAAGTGGCCAATAAAAAAAAATATTAGCTACTGAGTATAAAAGAATTATATATATATATATATATATATATATATATATATATATATATATATATATTAGAGAGGAAGGGGAGGAAAAATTTAAAAAAATCCACTACTAAATAATGGCTTCCTCGAAGAGGGCCAATTTAAATTTCAATTCTCGTTGTATGCCCAGGGCAGGCTTCCGCATATTAATGATAACAGAATCAAGAATATCAATATGGAGTCTATTCCACGCCCTGTGCAATACCGAGAAAAATTCGGAAGAATAATTTGTCCTGTAAGCAACAGAATTTAATAAATGCTCGCCTATTGCATAGCCATGTGCCTGTGAAAACCCCAGGATATCACAGGCTCGTGCCTACATATCTGGCCCAGGACATTTTGGACGATTCTAACTTCCAAACTCTGAATTGTTTTGCCCACATATTTGACCTCACATAGACACTTAAATTGTTAAATAACTAAATTATTATGATGGGCAGGCAAAACATCTTTACGGCAAGGAAGGACATTTTTTCTAGTTGAGAAAATGTTCCGAACGATAGCGGCATTATAACAACGCTTAATAGCCATTTTATCGGCGTATGTCTAATTTACTGGACCAATCCACGGTAGTCTGAAATATACAGGACAATTAAATGGCACAAAATCTTAGTCTGATTGTACTTTTTACGTTCAATGGCAGATGGAATCACACATTCGGGATATGTATTCATTAAGAACAGTTGGTTGATTTTCCTTAGCTTAGCATCAAGTTTACAATCAAAACAAATCATTAATGCCCGATTGGTAAGACAACTAACAAGATTAACTGTCATTGTTCTGGGGGTAAAGAAATCCAAGGTTTAGTAAAGCCCAGAAAAGGTGGGTTTACGAAAAAAAAATAGTAATAAAAGATGAAACTGTTCTTTCCACCAGGACATCCAGGAAAGCTAACTGATTGTTCCCTTTTACCTCCATAGTATAATTTAATATACTTATGGAAATTATTCAAATAAGAAAAGAACTATTCCGCTTTACTTCTGTTGAGAAACGACGTAAACTTATCGTCATCTTAGCGGAAGTAACAGTAGATTTTATCAACCCTATAAAAAATTGCTTCTCATGATAGCCAACAAAAATGTTAGCCATCAAAGAGTCCAATGGACTATCCATTGCTACTCCATCTATTTGTTGATACATGTGAGTGTCGAAGCTGAAGGAGACAGACTTAACCACCATCTCCATCAACTCAACAAAAACATCCTCAGGAAAAGATGGGTACTTCGTAGAAGAGCCTTAGCCAATCACTTAGCAAGACTATTTTGGGATGAGAAAATAGATGTAAGTGGCACGTAGAGAAAATGGATGTAAGTGGCACGTCCTCTTTATGAATTTTTGGTAACCCATACATCCGAGAGCGTTGGAAACCTACGGTACACCATTGTCGCATCTGGTAATATAAATATCTGTATTGATTTTTAACAGCGTAATTGTTTGGGAGTGAATCCTCCTCCAAGCAAAGCTCACTGTTTTTTTACACTGCTGACACCATTTTTGCAGTCATTGTGTACATAACTGATCTGAGAAAAGTAATATTTTATCGTATTTGCTTAAACAATCATACTTGTCATATCACGGCTTACGTAAGTAGCAAAGACAATCAGACAAACACACACAAAATTTATATATATATAATAGAGAGAGAGAGAGAGAGAGAGAGAGAGAGAGAGAGAGAAAGAGATAGAAAGAGATAGAGAATTAATCTGGAGAAACAGGTCACTTAGTTAAGTTGTGTCTTTTTGATGATTTTTCAGTTATGTCGACTTCAAAGTTTCCTGAGAGCGGTGTTGCAATATCTTTACTATTCAAGAATATTTGGTTTTGGTTTGCTCTCCCTACCCCCCCACTCTCTCTCTCTTTCTCTCTCTATCTCTCTCTTATATATATATATATATATATATATATATATATATAATTAAATTTTCTCCGTTTTATTTATCACCTGTGTTTTATCACGTTTTATTACTATTTATTATGCATTTAGCATGAATTGAAATCAATATGTTTATTATTTTGCTTCATTTTTTTTAAACGAGAATAATTTGCTGTCATTTACTTCGTATATTATTTTCTGTTTTGGTGGCAATCTTCATTCGTATATTTGTAAAATCTCACATATTTCCTCATGTTAATGTTAGTGTAAAACTTCTTCGTATACTTAACCACAACTTTGTCTCCCAAACACGCTCTTTGAAAAAGAATCTCCTTTCAAACACTTTTTGGCACGGTGGCCAATAACCTTTTAAAAACAACTCTGCTAGATTTTTGCAGTCTCTGTGAAAACGTAAAAAGTTCCTACTCTGTCGCAGACAGATGTCCATGAATTAAATACTATCAGACGATAGAATCTCTAAAAAAAGCAAAAGACATTTTGGCATTTCTTTCTTGTTGTTGACTTTATAATTCTATTAATAGAATGGGTATTTTTGACTGTTTTAGACATCTCAATTCTAAGAAAAAGTCACAAACAAACTACTATTATCTAAATAGCGATAACGGTTTGAAACAAGAAGAGCATCATCAAAACCAACAAAAACAACGATAATAATAATATATTACCGCCATGAATATTATTCTTGAGTTATTATTGATTGAAGAATCGTATAAGACGTATAATAAACATTGGCATTATGTAATTAGGTTTACGACTTAACATGAGGAAGAGACAGTTGAGATTTTTAGTGCACATAATGAAAAAAGAGGATTTGGAAACTGGACATAGTGGGAAAAACGTATAAACTATCTGGTAAGTAAATGAATGGCGGAAATGGTTTAAGTGACATAACGGCAAAAATTATAACTAGTTACAAAGGATAAAAAATTGTGGCGAGCCATTATTACCAACATCTTTAAAGGGTATGGTACACTGAATTGAAGAAGAACAAAGGGTCAGTTGACTGCGGAGTTTCAAAAAATACTCTGCTTTTGAAATTTAGTGCAACAAAATTTTGCTTTTCTTTATTAGGTTGTCATACATGAAATTCTACGGTTGGTTAATTATGTTGTTTAACAAAATAATTTCCTTAGTATATAAAACATTTTGACTTATGCCTGAGTCTTTTTCTTTCCAGATATCTTTCTTTCAATAAGCCCAAAAAATGATTGAATGAAATAATCGAATAATCTTACTGTATGCATAAAAACTGGAAGAAGTATCATTTTTGCATCGAAATTTTACATGCGATGAAAAATGAATACTCATTGACAAGAGTAAGAAAGTATATCAGTGGTTAGATGCAACGAAATCACCAAACCAATACCAAAAACTCCACTGCACTCTAAAATTTAACGATTACTGTATGGTCTTTTTTCAAAAGTGTCATTCATTATTCATTTTTATCTTAAGGGAAAACAATAACAGCAAACTCGTATTGTGAAGAAATTCAGTGTATGCACGGAAAATTACAAATGAAGCATTGTAGATTGGTGAATAAGGATGGTCCAGTTTAGCTGCATGACAATGCATGCCCGCACGTTTCGAGTCAACTGTCCAAAAGCTGAATGATTTGAATTACGAAATTTTGCTTCATCCTCCATATTTACCTGATATCTCCTTTACTTATGATTTATTTGAGCATCTTGAGCCTTTCAGATTCAATAAACATTCCCTAATATAGAAAAAGTAATCGAAGCCTTTGAATTATTGATCGCATCAAAGGATGATAATTTTTCAAAGTATGAAATCAAGAATCAACATGGTGCTTATTTCAACTAAATAAATTAGTGATTTAGCATTTCAAAAACATTTTATTCATTTTCTATAAATAGCGTCGTTTCATGTGTGAGAACCAAATATTTTATGCAGTCTACGTTGGTTTCATCTAACGTTACATGTGATTATTGACATAGGTTTATATTTGAGTGGTGGAGTCATTTAAGACCACTTCTATGATTTTTAACTTGTATAAACAAGTTAAAATCATAGAAGTGGACGTAAAATTTATCATCCTTTTTATAGCTTGATTATTTGAAAACTTTGAAGGAAAAAGATATGGCTGAATCTGTAACGCAATGGTGACAGTGATTAATATTCTCATTTTAACTTAGAAAAATCTATGGAAATAAGATTTTATTGGTATTTATGCAAAAAATGGGGGTTGTAAATAAAAACAACATGAAGTTTTGAGCTCGATGACAAAGAGAGTATTTTAATAGAAGTAATACTCAAATAAAATACTGCAGCAAGTAATATTTTAATAAAATAATCAAATTTCACACAAGGAAATAAATATTCACATCTAAACGCATACTATAAACTTAAACTGAAATAGTGTACCTATCATCTAAATATAATGCATCCTGAAAATATCTCCAAGATCGGTTTATGCCAATTTTGTTGTGAGAATATTGATTGCGCAATAAAATTTCACATCCAAATAAACAAATCATTCGTAGCCAATACGGATTTGCTTAATGGACCCACGCATTTAATCATTGATGAACAAATGAGCTTTTTGAAAATGACAGTTCGAAATATTCATTATGGAATTGTAATTAACACTGAAAAAAGAAGAAAAGAAAAAAACATTATTTTAAATTTAGCAAAGCTTCTGCTAATTACACAATATCCAGTCGGTCAAAGAATACATTTTTAATCTTACAAATAATAGCTTCTTTTGAAGTAACCGTACGCGGTATGGCAGCTAGGCTTATGATATTAATTTGTTTTAAATACATGTTCATATTTCTAAAGTAAAAACAAAAAATATCCAAGTGTTTAGATCTCTCTATACAAATAACTATGTGGTGTAATTAATATCGGTTCGGAATGAGAAAACAGAGCCGAGTTCGAAATCTGGTCAAATTCGTTTTATTCACTTACGCACAAATGCTATTCGGAAAGGTATCAATCCATCACTTCTCCCTCCAGCTATGGGTTGAATAGTAAGACAGACTAGATTTTGTATCTTGATTCGCAATCATTCTACTGCAGAAAATAATGGTAACTTACTGCGGAAAAATCTGCTTAGTCAATCATGTCTCGAAAGAGACATGATCGTCCAAGCGTGTATTGCGTATGTGAATCAACAGACTGACTGATGCAAACAAAATGATAAAAAACATACCTATCAATAGATATTTCTTACAAATGTAAATAAGATGTAAAATATATTGCATAATAAATTGACGGCCATTAGTTAGATTACTGTTTGATATAACGTCGGTGAATTTCTAAGTGCAGCCTTCAAGTATGTAACACCTAGTGATTACCGAACTGATTTTATAGTCGTAATTGTTCTAGCGAGACAAGTTTGTTAACCATTAAACCATATCTGTGTATCCAACCTTGTGTGTGCGTGTGTGTATGCGCGTGTATATACAATCATTAAAAATGTTTAAGAAAACTTAGCTGTAATTATTAAAATGAGGTATTTACTTTTTTATCATACGAGACAATATGACGCAATAGCTTGTTGTTGAATCAGCCAGTATTCATACATGATTTATTGTCAAATTTCACTGACAGTATTTGTGTTGTGGATTAAGCACATTATGATTCAGTAAGATTTCACGGCATTTGGATTAAGGTATTAGGCAAAATTATCCACTTTCACATACACGAAGAGCTCAAATTATGGATACGCACAATGAAAGTTGTTCTGAATGTAAAATTAATGTATTAAATTAATTGCTTGCAATGACTGATGCGTGTGAATGTAGCTCTGAAATGGTTTATCACCCAATCTATTCTTCTGATTTGACCTCATCTAACTATCAACTGATCTCCAAAATGAAAAAAAAAACACTTAACTGGGAACCAATATTGCTGTGACGATGACCTCCCATCTGCCGTTGTCGGCTTTTTGTTACCATCGGGGAAAAGGTTTTTCAATAATGGAATCCAAAATCTGAAACATCGACGGAAGAAGTGTGTCGACCACAAAAAAGCCATGTTGAAAAATAAACCTGATTTTGTCCCATTCCATGAGAGTATCTTGAGCAGACTATGGACTTTTCAGATGACCCTGATAAAAGCAAGGTGTTACAAAACAGCTGTTGTAAATTGTCAAAATTCAAGGATCTTTATCGACAAGGAGGTGAGTGGATGTTTAAGCAAAGCTAATGCTTGAGATGACCATTTGATGCACTGCTATACGATCCCTAAAAATGTCTTCCAAGGTGGTACGTGCTGTGCTATATCGAAATGATACGAATGTCAGTTCTATGACAGTTTCACGTTGTTTAAGATTTGAATTTAGCCTGAAATAATTTAAACCAGCTCGTAAACCACAGTTAACTGCAGCTATAAAATCTAAGTGTTTGAAATTTGCTAAGCAACATGAACCCTGGAAAGCTGAAAAGTGGAGCAAAGCTATATTAAGATTTATGCGTGAAAAAAACATTAAAGGATCGCCTGGTAAGAGATTTGATGAAATGTATACCATTCTGACTATGAAGCACCCGCCGATGCTCATGATTTCTGGTGCCATGATCAATTGCAATAAGTTGACACTATTTCTAACTTTCAGTAACAACAATGAATGGTGCAAGATAAGTGGAATTGTTGTAGGAGAGATTGGAACAGTATATGTACATTAAATAGGTCACAATAATTAGGCTTGAAGGTGTTCCCTGTCACTGGTGAAAGATCGTGAAAGATTTTAAAAAATTGGATCAACGTGATATCACTAGACTGGTTGACGAAAAGTTTAGATTTAAACCCATTATAAACATTATAGGAAATAGTCAAAATCAGAATTACAGAAAAACAATCTTCAAGTACAGAGGCGTTGATAGAGGCTACTAAAGAAGTCTGGACAAATCAGTTGATTACCGTCATAACTTTATACTCAACTTGACTAGACGTTCCCAAACAGTAATTAAAAACAAAGCACGTCACAAAAATACTGACTACAGAAATGTTTTAATTGAAATGAACAAAGAACAGTGTTAACTATCATGGGACGTTGGCTATCATGAGTCTTCACAATTTTTATCATTTATAGTTCTTAATATTTTTTTTAATATCTTCTAAAACCTGTTCCACCATCAGTTTAGTCAAGATCACTAAGTATGTTATGCGTTTTTCACGCCCGTTCCCTGAGGATAATAACATGAGGATAAATAACAACAGCGGAAATATAACACCGTTGAGAATTGCCAAAGAAGTGGCTGAAACCTCTTAGAAATATAATTATGGAACATTTTTACATTCATTATATCTTCAGCATAAAGGAAACATGTTAGAATACTGGAAAAAGTAATTAAAAAATAAATAATCAAATTTTCCTTGTCGGGTCGTTTTTAACGAAACATGCTTAAAAGAAAGGATGCTGCCCAAATATACATTACTATATATATATATATATATATAGATATCAGTTCACATTATTCCAATGCCCATGACTTGTTTATCATGTCTAATTATGTTAGAATTCATACAGGTGCATCTCATTTCATATTCGTATAATTTAAACGTTCCACTGACCGAACGCACTTCTTGGCTTCTTTCAACACTGAGGGTTTCATGACACCACTCTTGAATAATCACCAATATATTCTTGCATTTGCAAGAGGAGGCTTCTAATAATCTGCCTGTTCGCCAATTATTACATTAGGTTAGCAATGCCGTCGATGTTCACTCACAATACTTAACCCACATCGGCCGATTCTCTTTCTCTTTTATTCTCATCATTCTGTTGAGGAACGTTCTATGCTACAGGCCTCTAGTATTTGCTTTCAGCGTAAGAATTTTTATTCAGAATTTCCCCTGATAATCGCATTGATCAAAAAGGATGAGAAAAGCGATGACGGTGTCATGATGCAACGACCGTAAGGCTGTTTTTCAATCGGAGTCATCGGCTTGGATAAAATAAATGAAATCTTGTTAATTTGCAGTATGCTTGCCTGTTGGGGAAATGACTAGACATCATATCGGGCGCTATCGTGTGCACCTTAGGATGCAATGAAGAACAAGAGGAACAATAACAAGAAAAATTAGAAAATGAATGACAGCTGCTCCATGAATGGTCAAATTGATAACATGGCTTACAAATAGTTGTAGATAGAATTGGCTATGTCGATTGAAGAGAAAAACAAGGAGTTAGGCCATTGCTTTACATTGATCTATCTATCTATCTATCTATCTATCTATCTATCTATCTATCTATTTAGTTTTCTTTGTAAATCTTTCCGAATTTTAAAGAATATATATGAAAATAGTCTGTGTAAGAAGAGAAACCAAATATCTCTATCTATCTATCTGGCTACTTAGCAAGCTACCTTGCTAACTATGGATTATATCAATTACATACACGCCATGACATAAAGTGTAAGTTTAAGAGTATAAAACATGCAAACTTATAAGATACATATAGTGCATGATCTACAAAATTAAAATTAGTCCGTTTTAAAGTGAGCTTTTAGAGTTACAATGAATGTAGAGCGGTTGAAAGAGAGCAATTCGGAATGAAAAATCGGAGAGGTAAGTTTGAATTCCAATATCAAATATGTGCAAATACTTTTAGGAAAAGTATGAATCGACCACTTCATGGACAACAACTCCCAAATATGTTTTAAATGTCAGGTCAAATCGTTCTTTTAGTCTTGAGTGGGAACCATTTTAGTAGAGGGACAATTCTGAATTCAAAAACTGAAGCACATAATAAGCAACTAATGAAAAGATCTTAAAATGACTCTATTATCCAGACTGTTGCGCGGAATAGATAATCAGTCGAAATGAGAAATCGACTTCCAGTTCAGTTCGTTATATTCAGTTACATTCAAATAATATTATTGGGAAATGTATGAATGTATCACTTTTCGCTCTTCATCCTTCTATCTTCGGGTAGCAACCAGTTTAGGAGAAACTGTATGCAGTAATACTATGAAGCTAACGAAAGGATCGTGAAATTTACAATGATCCCGACTATGGTCTTCATTGATTGATTTAGAACGACAAGTGACTGTGAATGGAAATGAAAGATTTATGTTCGAAACTTTTTCATTGATTTCCCTTAAGAGTGTTGTAGCGTGGACCATCCAGATGCCACACGTGTTGAATTCCTCCGTTGTCAATTGTCTTAAAATGTCAGTATTCACTGTTTTTCCATGTCTGTCAAAAATAGCCAATCTTATCTGACAGCTTGTGGCCAATCACGCGAGTTTGTATTTTTGATTGGTTTTTCTTCCTAGGAATTCCACGCGCCACTCCCATTTAGGATTTTAATGTGTTTTTCTAACCGAGGCATTTTTACGAATATTCGATGAGTGATAAACTATTGTAATTTCACAAACCTTCACCTAAATTAGGTAGATACCGTGTCCCGGATGAAATATTAATGAAGATAAATACATTACAGAATAGGTGAAAGAGCTCCCAGAATATGATCTTCAGTCGACTAAATTTGAAGTTGATGGTAATCTAAAACGCTACTGCTTGGCAATAGTCAGTGTTAGGCGACGTGAGAAACATGTTAACGTAGAATGTAGTAGTTTATGAAACAAGCAAAATGAACAAATACTAACTGTACCAAAAGAAGAAAATAAGATGTTGCTGCGTCGATGTTAGGCTAGGAATAAAATTACTTACTATGTAGCCAAACCATTGATTTGAATATTTACTCTTCGTAATGCAATGAATGCACCTCGAAGCCGAGTAAAAGGTTAGCAAGTTTTTACCACTAGAATAATTATGCCTGAGCAGGGTGTTCGTTCAGTACTCGGTGCCCTATACTTTCGGGCTTGTGCCACATCGATGTTACGCCTAGAAAAATTACTATGATGTGCGTGTGACAATTAAATGAGCGCACATCAATTGAATTGTCATTACTTCACATATTCAAACCTATATTTCGCCAATTTCTCTCAGTCGGTCTCAGATATGCAGTCCTAGTTGTTTCCCTTGCTCCTGTCTAACACATGAGCCCTACGTTCTTCTTTTCTGTTGTGTAAAAACTGCGCAAGACATCTATGGGGCTATTGTGTATATAATTTTTTATATGTATCCAACATTCTCTTTATCGCGCTACCAGTGAAAGATTCAGGTGTTTGTTGAGGTATTTCTGCATTTGGTGGCCGGCACTGACCCATAGTTAGCACTGCACCTGACTTACTTTAACGTTCTCGCGTGAAAATTGAGGGTAATAAACACAATGGCACTATAATGAAATTATTATTTTGCTCGAAATGTTTCATTCACTTTGCGCAAATACCATTTGGAAAGGCATTTACTCATTTCTTCTCGCATAGTTATGTGTTAAATTGTAGAGCAGCCTCTATTTATTTACTTGGCAGCCAATATATGAGAAAGAAAAAACACCTTTGTAACCTTGAAGCATGTAATATGCAGTTAAAGTATATAGAAATATCATTTTTTACTGATTCTTTACAGTTCTCTAATCAGTTTCTTGATGTTCAGATGAAATTCATCAAGGAAGACGACGTAGTTTTTCCTACCCAAGTACTTTCAATGTTCTTAATGTTCTTCAAGATCTTCCTAAGGGAAAAATAAAAAAAAAGATATAGAACAAACATATTGTAAGGACGATAAAATCTGCATTTCTTTTTGTGGTGATTTTTTGAGAAAGCTATGATCCCCCTTCTCTCCACACCAGCTACGAATTAATTACTAACATCTGTGTTAACAATTCATTAGCATCTTTAAATATCTATAAATACTCGCTTTAAATAACCTGCAAAGCCTGATAAAGCGTAGAAAACCAATGAACAAATTTGTCTATAAGATACAACAACTAATTCAGAAAAGGATTAAAATAAAACAATTACAAAGAAATTTTCTATATTATTTAACTAAACATTTTGAAAAAATTGTTACTGCCAAAATAGAGCTTCATATATATATATATATATATATATATATATATATATATACGCTCTCACATCATGATTGAGTACTCTGGAAGAATGGTAGACTTTGAAAAACAGTAGCTACTCTGGCATGTACGCATCGCTCATTCCGTAATGAATTAGAGCGCTCTGGCTATTGGGCGTGTATAATTATTAATATATACTCAAGAAAGTCTGCCTTCTTCTACCGAGCGCCCATAGGCCAGAGGTAGAATCGCCGACTGACGCCAATTCGGTCGGGTTTCAATCCTGGGTTAAAGCAATCGGAGTCTAATCGTACTGATGAGCTGTGATACAGCGAAACAGATCTGTCTGCGGATGATTATATATATATATATATATATATATATATATATATATATACCCTGTCCAACGCACATATACACATGCACACACAAACATATATGTGCGGAGATAAGAGAAAGAGAGTCAGATATATGATGGGTATATAAAAAATGTTTGAAAGGCTGCTAAATATAAGTAGAAGTAAAAAAAATGTGACACAATTACAATTTATTTGTCAATAACAACATGAAAGGAAGCTACATTAGTGAATGTTCTAGAACAATATTGTGTATATTTTGTTTCTTTTGATTATATAATTCAGGATTGTATAAAGTTTAGATAATTACATGAATATGTGCGTAATAAATTCGAGAATGAGAAGTTACTTAAAAGGAACGAGAGAAGAAGAAAAATACAAGTATAATCGTTGCCGTCAACAACCATTGAATTTCCACTAGATTTTGCACAGATTTTTAATTTCTACAGCCATTTAAAAATCATTAAAATTCAAGGAATTCAAAAATACGTTTATTGGAAATGGCCTACTCCTTGAATTTTCTCTATGAAAATACCATAGTTGTGGTTTATTCAAATCCAATCTCGTTCAGCTTTCTTTCACTTCGCTTGAAATAGTTTTGTCTGTTTTGTTCTCTTTCTTTCTTGGTCCAACAGAATTCGATGTGAAAGACCTGACGATGTTTCTCGAAGCGCCAAGCGTACAGTAAAAGAGCTTTCATATGAAAAAAAATCCTTTCATGCCGAATGCACTGTTCCTTATATTTGCATTATAAAAAGAAATAGAAGATCAAATATCCATACGCCGTGCCAAAGGCACGCAGTTTATAGCGGAAAATGAATTTGGTGGTGGCTAAAAGACGGGGACGGCGTTCAAGAAAGCTGAAGAAAGCAGATGTGAAGATATCAATTTTGTTTTCCTTCTTGATGCAACAGCAGCTTGCATAATTGTAGGATTTTTCTTCCTTTTCTGCCGCGATTTACATCCAATTTTTCTATTTACTTATCGATACACATTCGCCCTTTTTCTGTTCACCGAACGGATAGGACAGGATGGGGTCCGCTTTTGATGGTAAAGACATTATGTTCGTTGTAGACCTTATTGTAAATATGAAAAAAATAATAGAAAAGGGTAATCTCACACGTTTATTTCATCTGCAA
Source organism: Ascarosepion bandense (assembly GCA_037127315.1). Taxonomy (NCBI): domain Eukaryota; kingdom Metazoa; phylum Mollusca; class Cephalopoda; order Sepiida; family Sepiidae; genus Ascarosepion; species Ascarosepion bandense. The sequence continues at coordinate 2,972,053 of JBBBDQ010001536.1, forward strand.
AATGGAAAAATGTGTATAGCCTAATAGGTTTATTTTAGAAATATTTTATCTTATGTTTACGAACTTTTGAGCATGTTTCTTTGAAAATCTCTTTTCATTTGTATTCTGACTATATTTTTGATGTCATAGCATTCAATATTCTTTATCGTTCTTTTACGACTGACTTCATTCCTTTGTTTTATTTTAAAACAATTGTTTATCAAGGGATGAAATATTTTATCCTGTGAAATTTTTCTTCCTTGTATGAAATACTTTTCTATTTTTCTATATAACCGCGTGACCGATTAGTTAGAATGTACGTTTCTGATCATAGAACCCGGGCTCGAATCATACCATCGTCAATTTGTGAGAAATGTTACTTCTTGAGGGTATCGGTCTGAGGATTGCGATACCAGCATCTTTGGAAATTGCCTGAAAACACCACGGGTTGATCCAAATCTTATGAGAGAAATAGGGTAGACGCGACTCTTTGGGAGCTGTCGATGGTTGTGCTAGCAAGAAGTCACAAGTTTTGAACGCCATGGCCCTGTTCCGACCGTGGTTCACGCTAGATATGTTATATATCGTCTGGTTCACATTGCATTCTCTTCTGCTGAACAAGTGTAGCGATCTGTTTCCTATATAAAACTGTTCCGGATCCTTCTAAAAGCTTCTCATTCTCTTAAACTTCTTTGTTTTTTAATGGCATTATCGGCTTGCTTGGGGCTTAATGATAAAATAAATCTCAGAATTTTGGATAAGATTACCGCGGCCGGAGAACTTATCAGTTGTAACAAAGATGGAAATATTTGCCTCTATAATTTCTACAATAATCTCAATATAGATTTAACATAACCATGAATTCTGAATAATTGAATCAGATAAAAGAAAAAGTTGAAAGACCACTTATTTAACACATCACTCAATAAATCCCAGGACTAACTAATAAAACAACAACCTTTAGATAAAATTCAATTTTATTCATCAGCATAGTCTCCTTCTAGGGTGATATCCAACGCTTCTCTAGCAATTCGATGCACCTTTGTAGAACGATTTGTCTTTGGTCTCAAAATACACCTGTTTCCGATATCACTTCTTTATTGAAGCCACGTCTCTTTTTCTGGAGTATTCTTTTAAGGTGTGCAAACAGCCAGGAGTCGCTGGGGGCAGATCTGGAGAATAGGGTGGATGCGGAAGCAATTCAAAGTGCAGTTTATTTGTAAACAATTAATTTTTAAGCAGATTAAAGAAAATAATATAAATTTATTTTTATTAATAATAAAAAGAAATTTATATAAGCAAAAATAAGAAAAAATTAATTAATATAAAATTTTTCAGGGGGTTTTAGGAATTAGTGTTACTGTTATCTGAAGTAAGAATTATAAATTCAGTGAGTCCAATTCAAAAACAGTTTTTATTAATGTTAAAAAGAACAATAAGCATACAAATAGAGACTGCTTAAAAATTCGTTTAAGCCACTTCGATAAACGTTGTAACAGATTTTTACAAAATGTTAATGAAAAATAAATTTTACAATTAATTTAGAAGAAAGACTTGTAAGTTACTTCCCTTTGACTGGTTACAAACCGTTGATAAAATTATCTGTAAAATACACAAAACGGAAACCAAATTACATTGCCTTTTACAGATAAAAAAGACAATATTAATAAAAGCTCAATATTAAATTTGAAGCTATAATATATTAAAGATTTTACACATAGAAAAAACTTTGCCGATGTTTTTTTCTAAAATAATATATATATACGTAAATTAAACACTCATAATGTAAACAATAGGTTAAATACACCCAATTATATTAAATGTATAAGTGACAGATATATTATAGGCAAAAAGTCAGAAAAAGCCATTTACATTCAAGTTATGAAAGCTACAATATTAACTTGAAATAAATTACATATTAACACAGTTAATATATAAATGAATATAGAGGGCATTTTTAAATACGTCTATAGCAATTTACAATACGTTTCTACCTCTATTTACACAGTGATAACTAATATATTAAGTTGCGAAAATATATAGTTTCACATCCTAGAAAATAACGATTTCTTTCGACTATATCCAAAAAAAAATCGGAAAAAATCTGACACGTCCGTAGCTTGTAACGTGCAGATGCTTTCTGAAAAAAAATTGTCAAGCTGACGATTACGAAAAATTATCAGACGCTAATTTTTCCGCATTGCGACAAATTTTGAAATTAGTACATATGTCCACGAAAGCGTTCAGTTCCAACGACATTTTTAAATTTGTACTTGAGATGAATAAACGCCCATATTTCAAATAAGAAACTTTTGTAATAAATCCTGAAACCGTCAAGATTAAGCGTTCATATAATTAGAATACAAAAATTCGCTTAAACAATAGTGACAAAAACTAAATTAAGTCAAAATTCAAATGCGCAAATATTTTTCAATAAAATAAAAAATGATTTCCAATCAATTGAAACATAGACAAATAATTCTTACACATGTAGTTTTGCCATGGTTGCAATCGACTTGTGACTTGGCGAAGGATCACTTTTTTCTTCATTTGTAGCATTTTCTGGCGATTTATTCCTTAAAACACGCAAATAATGCTATATAATATTCGCTATTGATGGTTATTTCTTTCTCAAGGTAATCGATGAACAAAAATACCTTGCGCATCCTAAAATACAGAGGCCAAACACTTGCCTGCTAATTTTTGAGTCTTTGGTCGATTTGGGCGGCTTTCACCTGCTGTTTTCCACACAGCTGACAGCCGATTTGACTCCGGAGTGACATGTTTGATCTCTGTTTCATCCATTGTCACATATTTACGCAACAACTTCTTGTTGCGTTAAAACAGTTGTAAACATCACTGCGAATTGTCGACGCGTTGTTGATTTTATCTTTGTGAGCAAAGGCGGCACCCACGTTAAACACATTGACAAAAGTTCATGCAAAATAGTGAATACACTGCCTTCTGATATGTTCAATTCCTCTTCTCTCTCATACAACTACAAATTATGATCGACCAAAAAGAGTTCGTGGATTAATTTGGTATTTCCGAGACAAGTGCCGATTTTGGGTGAATTGATTGTTCTGCATTATTTTGTGTTTGTAAGACCGAGTTTAATGTTATTATACCACCTCTTAACCGTTGTTTCCGACGGAGCAAAGTCTGAATAAGACTTATCAAGCCATTACTTTGCTTGACCAGTATTTTTCCATCAGAAAGCAATGCTTTATCAACACACGAAAGTCAGATTTTTCTATTGTTTTGAAAATTTGCAATAGTAACTTCACTTAAATGATTGTAATTTGTAAACTAATAATCTGATTGAGCCCAAACTTTATCACGTGCCATTTGAAGGTTGGTACTTTGTAAAAATCATATAAACCTTTTATTAGTGCCTCCATCTATATGTCAGACCCGGGACTTACTGAGATATATATCATGGTTTTACCAAAGAATATTGCTAATAGCATGTACATTCTGATGATAGTTTTAAGATAAATAAGAAGTAAGGAATCGCCGAGACAGTTAAATATTTTAAAAGACATAATGAAGCACTAAAAATCATTTACGTTTTAACATTCACAGGAAAGACGAATCTAGGGAGAGGCATGCCGTATACAACTTATTTGACAACTTAAGAAAACGGATGGAAGGTCAAGTACGACAAAGAATAAGACAAACCTTGTAGAAGTATGAATTTCTGAGAGCAACAATAGACAGAATGTTGTAGAGGACTACGACCGCCAACGTTCTGAAGAGATATTGGATATAAAGAAAATAGAATTAATTATAAGATACTTTTTGGATGCATCATTTTTCAATCACAGTCATCAGAATACATAACAGCATTTTTTTTCTACTTGATTCTGGTTTAGGAGCGTATCTTAACATTTCTTGAAACCATTTAAATCTGATGTCATTTAGTAAGATTTTGTTGTGCTGATGGGGTCGGGAATATTTCAGTGCAGTGTCGTATTTTTCTAATGATTTCTCTTTTCGATTCTCTGTTAATGGAGTAGTTATGCATTAAACCTTTTGCTACTCTCAGCTGAGATCACTAAATCAAGTTAAACTTCTTAACTCGGCGAAGCACTTTCGAAATATTAATATTTCTAAGTCTACTGTAGAAACTCCATTTACAAATCACGGATAAACGTCCTTTCTAAGAAGAAATAGTAATTTACTATTTCTAAACTTCTTTTAGAATTGATTCAAAGGTAAGCTAATATAATTGAAATGTATATTTGTCATTCAGGTAAAAACTTTTAAATGAAGCCTGATTTACGATATATGTTGTAAATAAATTATAACAGAAACTTCTATTTTTCTTTACTATCGCTTACAATCACATACCCTATTCTTAATAATTCCAATTTCGAACATGGTTGTCAGATTAGAGTACAAATCAATGCATCTGAAGTCATAAAGCCAGTAAATTACGAAGATATTATTTTTCTCCACTAGTCTCTGAAAATCAAATCAAAGTATCCATATTTAGAGACTATACCTTATACTTTAAGACATAGTCTCGAATTTAATTATGTGTGGTAATCTTTATTTTTAACTTGAATCCGTTCACTTCCAAATAAAAACAAAACCCTTGTCACATTCTCTTCTTCTTTCACTTCCTTAGAAAAAAAGCGACTGACAAATTAAAGAAATTTGGTGCCTGGATATTTAACCTAAGTAAATCAATTCTGCCATTACCATATGCAGGTTTTAAGGAATAGTTTTATGTCTAAGTATACTTCTTTTATAAAAAATTAAAGCATCTTTTCAACATTATAGGCAATACATTAGCATTTCCTGCTTTTATATACAAACTCTTTATTAGAAAATAAGAATTTAATGATGTAAAACGTGTTATAATAGACAACAAAAAATCTGAGAAAAAGCCGAAGACGAGTTGAAATAGAAAAAGATAGCTTCTGGAAAGAAAGATGTATCGTTATCAACAAAGAGTGCTGAGCTAAATATTGGACAATTACCTCCAAGATGAAGAGGAAACTGGATGTGCTTCTAGAGAAGGAGGCTGAAAATACCACATGTTAGAAACAAAGTAGGTCTAATTTGGAAAAATAGAAAGAAATTAATATGGACAATCAGAAATTGAAATGTCTGGGACTCATTAAGGAAAGAAAATGACTGAAAGACATATGGCTCAGTAGATAAAAGCGTTTATAGGATCCAGTGATTTGCCCCATAGAGTTATGAGTTCAGTACCTGGCGACAGTAGAGCTACAGAACAAAAAATTAAAGTTGAGTTAAATGGCGATAACTAAAATATCGGAAGTGGCTAGACTCATAGAACGAGAATAAACTGCTAGTGATCGAAATAAAAGGTTTGATTCAAAGTTCCAATCACCTAAATATTAATGTAAATGATGATAACTCATCTTAGAAATTCAGACATAAATCATCATTCTATGCAAATTATATTCTTTCAGAGCGTAGGTGTCTATGACTCTCTACATCTTCTAGCCATTACATATTATAATTCTGATGGTATTGTATGCTTAAATAATAATCCCTTTTTCATACAACAACCACACTGCATCCAGAAGAGGCAGTTTCAATTTTTCTTAATATCCCACCATAACATTATCACGATTCTTATAGTCGTGGTAATGTTTAGGACAGGAGAATATTAAATACACAAATAAGAGGTTCTCTTGTCTAAACACAATTTGTGATGCTAAATAAGTTTCAGTCATTGTAAACATATTCAAAGATCACTGTGAACGTTGACAATGTTTCTGAGAGTTGTTGCTAATTTATTTCTTAGAAAGTTCGTTTGCCCCCGTTTTGACTCTTATTTTCTTTCGTCAGCTTCTGTGGTATCTCAGTAACGGGACCTTTGTGTGGTTATAGAAAAATGTGATAGATTAGGTTCTAGCAAAATAATTTCAAGTAGGCACAATTTGATTTCAAAAACACTTCGACAGACATAGAACATACTTTGTAGTAATCATAAATGTGCGAGATAGTTATATATGGATACGTCTGTAAATATTCTATCATTTTAATTATTTTTATATTTTCTGAAATAAAAACAAAATGTCCTAGAATTTTTAAAACCTAATTCCTAGAATGTGTGTGGTATATATTTCCTGAATATTTAACAAAAAGGGCCGTTTAGGTAAGATTGCTCTGGATGGATATTTTTGCAACAAAAACAATAGTTCCGGTTCGTCTATTTGAAACGCAAATGTATATATTTTTAATTATATTTACACGACCTGACTCGAACGTGTCGACTGGCATGACACGTTCAATACAGAAGCGAGATATTGAGTGATCTTTTGATAAAATACTCTTACAAAACTTACATGCCCAGTAACTGCAGTTAACTTCATAATTAATTTTGATAAGAACAAACGAGATTATTCTATTGCTTATATATATATATATATATATATATATATATATGAGAGGTACAGATAAAATTTATTCTTATAAAGATGTCACCCTGACATAACTTGTATATGCATAGGATACCTCAGTAGGTTGCATTTAAAAAGCTAATCTCATAGGCTCTTACTAGGGTAATAAGTTCAGTCCTCACCAGGTGCCCCGGATTTGAATTAGGGAAAATAAAAGCAGATAAACAAAACCAAAAGAAGAAATACATGTGAATGATAAAATAAAGAAAAGAAAAAATGTACTGAGAGAAAAAACGAAAGAAATAAAGAAGAAAAACAAGCAAAATGAATAAATAAATAAATGAAAATAAACAAATATTCAGATGAATGATTGCAAAAAGATAAAAATAAAAGAACCGGAGTTGATGAAATGTTAAATATAAAGAATAAAACAGTTCAAAATAAGTTGATAATTCTTAAACATTCCTTGCAAACGAGAGCGTAAATGAAGAAAAACAAAAGTGGCAGGAAAACTTCAAAATACTAAGAAGAAAAAAGGTGAAAAATCAAGAAGGAAAGAACTGAAAGAATCCAAAGAAAGAATTATAAATCAGTATTTATAGGAAATGTTTTGAAATGGAAAAATAGGAATTTCGGTGGTGGGAATTCGGCGTTTGGAATGAGGAGGTGGAAGAATAGGAAGCTTAGGTTGCGCAAGAATTGTGTCTAATCCAGGAGTTGCAAAATCTGATTAAATTTTCGCATCGCTGAATTCTACCGATTCCAAGCGCAAACGGGCAACAAAAGACGAGCAGTGTCCATGCACTTATAATGTTCGATTCAATTTGCAAGTGTTATCTTTTCTGCAAGACAGTTTGCATGAAGCAAAGAAATGGTAAGATTTTCAGTACATGGGAGCCAGGCATGTTTCCTCGTTGTTGATAAGAGAATTCATAAGAGCAAAGAGCCTGACAGTCAAATAAAATAATCCCTTTTAGGTTATTGTATGGGGTTTCTATTTTCTTATCTATCTACGATGCAACGCCAGGTTGAATACGTTACGATTTACGTTGGTTTAGTTAGTTTGCCAACCAGCGATTTTATTTATTTGATAAAAGTAAGGGATACCGCAGGTATATTATCAATGTACGTAGGCCGTTTCTGTCATTACAATAAATAAGGTACACACTGCGTATTATGAAAGTAATGGCAGGAAATTAGTTTAAGTATGCTCATGAAAGCGAGATGCTAGTAAAGAATATAAATTCAGAGGAATGGATTTTAACAATGTGTAAGTCGAACTCTTCATGTATCTTCTTTTATCAGAGGCATCAATAAAATAGTAATATAGCTTTAATGAGAATTATTGCAAGAATCAGATTAGGCCCTCAACTGACTATTACTAAGACAGCGTTCCCAAATCTTCACACTACAGCTTTAAAATATTTAAAAATTCTTTGCAAGGTTTTCTAGATGGTGACTTATTTTTCACGCTATAATCTCTTTCTCACAGATGCAACATTGTAAGTCTGTTGCTATTCTATCAGTATTTCTAAAGGCAAACGTTCAGATGATCACCATTCTTTAGTTTCACCTATTCAGACTATTACAACGAAAACTCATCTTACTTCCACGAAGTAGAATCACACTCATTTTACCGTGATCGAAATGTAGAATGACAATTCTACTCAAACTGTGTTTATCCCAAGAAATACCATGTTATAGAACAGACGCCCACACTGAGAACTTTCAATCTTGACCTCTACAGGCCATGGGTCAATCGTATTCGATACTTCATATTTCCATAATATTCCCTTTTCCCACCTTCTCTTTCATTCATATAATATGCTTAATTCCTCTTGACCATTTTAGATGTAACACTTGCGCGTTACTTCGAACATTGTACTGCGTGAAATTAGCATTTCTTTATATGAATTAACTTCTTCGTTTCATTAGTTTAGCAAATTTTCACGTTTTATTTGTCTAACATGCATGCACAAACACATGTCAAATAAAATTACCGAATTATTTGTGGTTATATCGATATACTGATATGCCTTTTATTTGGATCCATATGAATGATTCTTCTAATACCGTTAAGATCTAGAAATATATTTGTTAATTTTTAAAAGGATGTTCTCATAGTCTTGCTTTCTTGAAAGATAACATATGAAACAGAAATCTGAAGATGAAAATGAATAACGTAAAATTACTTGCAGAAACAAACTAAAGCATTAGAAAAGTACGGAAATATTGTTTAAATAGGAAAAAATGCTGAACTGCTTTATTGTAGTAAATCCTGGACAATTTCCTCGCAGCTAAAAAAGGGACTTGAAATAACTGAGATGTGGTTATACGGACAAATACAATAAACAGAACAAGGAAACAACTATGATGTCACAATGAAAATAGCACAAAAAATAAGCTTAAATTTGCTCCAGAAAGAGATAGTTGTGATTTCTGGTCCAAAAAATTAGGAAAGAGGAACACGGAAATTTAACTTAAAAATACTTGAGACAAGAGAAAAAAATGGGAAAAAGTGGATAACAAACATATCAAATTTGTGTGAAAGCGTGACTAAAGATAGACAAAAGTGAAATGGTAACGGATGAAAACATTCTTAGAGCAACAAAATACAGGGTGTTGTGTAGAGCCATGATCATATACATCCTGAAGTAGTTTTGTCGTTGTCTACAACGTTTATTCCTTCACTGTTTTTCCTGCTATTTGTAAAAAAACTTGTTAGATAGGTTAAACGCCTATTTCTCGCTGTGACCCTTGCCTTTCGTATGTCCTGCGAATGTCAAATTCTTTACGCTCTCTTTCCTAATTAGGTATTCCAAACTTTTTAAGAGTCTTTTTAAGTGTCATTCAAAGCAAAACGATAAAAATGACAATAGAGCACAAAATGTTACACAGACAATGTTTTGAGATGATCATTTGACATCTTTATTGAATATTAGATCAATTATTAGCTGCTAACGAGATTACTTGGAGAAAATACTATCATAAATTTTATCGAGCATTACTAAGCTCTCTTTTTTGAGGTTCCTCGTTGAGGTAGCTTGTGTATTTTGCGGCCATCGCATGCTCAATAACCGAGTACATGCATCAACTTATGGTGATCCAGAAAGAGTACATTGCAGACTATTTTATAAAGTAGAAGGGAAATAGATTAGTTTGAACTAGACGAAGACTTTCTGGCCGAAGAGACAATTTTCATTAGTGCCAACTAATTGTATACTCTATGGAATGATTTGGAATTTTTTTTATTGCTATAATGATAATCCAATTGCCGTATTGGATTGGAATCTATCTATCTATCTATCTATCTATCTATCTATCTATCTATCTATCTATCTATCTATCTATTGTTGTGTGTGTGAGTGTGTATGTGTGTGCGCATAAGAAAAGAGAGAGAGAGACAAAAACAGAGGATAAGTTAATTAAAGATAGGAATAAAACTTGAAGAAATGTTGCTCTTATTACGAAGATTTCTCTTTTGATGTATTGTCCAAGTCATCTACAGAGGCAAGTGACCTTTTTCGATGTGACCCGTTATTATTCCAACTGCCAAATTTTGAATACTCATAATTGAAAGCTTCTTGGCCAAATCCGATTTCTCTTCAGCCATATTACTATTTAGCGTTAAGGTTACATGGTGGTGCTAGGGTTAAAATAATCTCAAACCAACAATATTAATCAATATAAGGTTACTCTAGTTATGCTAACCATTCAAAATATGTGCCATAATTTTAATTTAAAGCTTATCTTCATTTATTACACTTTTTTCATACAATACTATATCCCTATAAGACAGAGCAGACGATGTCTTCCTACACAGTGTGCGACGTGAAAATTGTCGCCATTTTACATTTTTAATTTCGCGAATGCGCATTGTTTCTTTTTTTTATTTTGTCGATTGCGCAGTATAGTAGGATAAGTTAAACACCATCTGTGAAAAAAGAGCATCATGGCGCAATTTACTCAGCCATAGATTTGGAAACAGTATGGTGGGGTACGGCTTGGAATTCGCACCGGAAGCTTTAATACGTCTATTTTAGATTGTTTGGGTGTCAATCTGAGGGCAGTGCAGATGATTCGGGAAGAGTTGAATGAGTCTAGTAGGGGTTACGAAGTATTTTGGAATGATTACTAGTGATGGCAATGTTATGCATCTATTCAGTTTGCCAGAGGTCCTTAGAGTCAAGCGCCTTGATAAATTAGTACTACTCTAGGTCAAAACTATGGCTGCTAGAAAAACATGTGTTTCTGATAACTGAACTCTACACGATACTACACAAGAAGGACACAGTCGTGGCTGTCAAATAATTTCTGCGATCACATCATCTCTTACATTTGGCCATGTAACTCCCCAGGAGTGGAAGACCAAAATACTCATTGAAACACCAATGATGAACTGAAGGCAAGAATTATGGCAGCATTCACTAAATTAAAAAGGAGACTGTCCAGAAGAGATGCAGGAGATTTCAAAGTTGTCTGGAGACCATAGTTAAAGGCATTGGCAATTTTATTGAATAAACTTATTCTTCATTATTTCAAGATATTTTTGTATCCTTTAGGTAAATATATCTGTTAAAATGAGATGTCAGAGCTATTTTTATTTTATGCGAAGTATAAACAAAAATTTATTCATCGCATCCTCAATATAAATTATTTTTAGAATCTTTGAATTCTTGCAGTAAAAGTTGTTTTTCGCTGACTTAACTACAGTTTTAAAATCAAAGTTATCCTTCAAGATGACTGCCAATTAAGGCTACAGAAATTAGTCTATTGTGCTATTTACCCCATAACTTTCGGGAGAAAAGATGGACTTATATTTTAAAGAGAACATTTGAAAATGTGACACAACAAATGCAGCCAAAATTTCATGAATGTTATGGCAGAAATTTCCTGTTTTCTGTAGGACAAAATTGCTATCTTTGTGAATGACTAGATTAAATTGTTTTTCTAAAAATTATTTAGAACTCTGAATATTTCTTTTAATTTTTAACATCGAAGTATTTTATATACTACATTTGTCTCGCCACTCGTATTCAAGAACGCCTGTCAACAAGGGTGGCAAGGTAATCTCCGTTTCAGTTACCCACAGAAACCATTTGTGGTTTGTACTGTAAATATGCAGTAACTTTCTGGGAGAGAGAGCATTATCTAGTGAACAAGGCCGGGACGATCAAACGCCTGGTTTCGATGCTAGCACAACCATCAACTCAGTTTTATTCACCAGGTCAACCGTGGAATGGTTTTCAGGCACTTTCCAGAAGTGTAGTCACCTTCCTCACATATCAACCATGATGAGGCTCATATCACAAAACGAACGGTCTATTTCCATACAACACTTAATATCTTCGAAATACAACACTTTAATATCTTCGAAATTGCATCAAATATTGGTGAACGAAAACTAAGATTTATTTTTTATTGTCTTTAAGTTCTATTTAAAATGGATTTTTAAATGTTTAATTTAAATTAATTTTTACTATCTTCTTTATAAAGAAAATGCATTACGTTGAAGTAAAACTTAATTAGTGATAAATTTAAAAATCAGCGAAATACTACCAAATATAACAAGCTGGCATAACACAGTTTACTTGCGATTTATTTCTGGATAATAAAGTATTTCGTACCGTCAGTATACAAAATATACAACAGGTTTCCCTGTAAAAAAGCGGCAAATTTGTTATCACTGTGTTATTTTTCAGGAATAAATGACCTTGAATAACTTTAGACAAATTTCTTGAATATACATGATTTTGAATAATCATTCTACTCTAGCGTAATTACTTCACTGATTGACGCATTTATGATTGGCTAAATGCTGCTCGATTTTGTGACCTGTCAATTAAATGTTATTTGCCGACAATTTTAGCTTTTCGTGTTGCTCTTCTCGTATAGCAAGACTCACTGATTTTCAGCGTCTAGTTATCGTACTTTTCGATGAGCATCCAACACAGGGATTGACGGAATGAGCAGAAATTCTTCCTGAATTTTTCAGTTGCACCAATTGTCACCAATTTTCAATGGTTGTCTGTGTTTCTCAATTTACTGCTTTCTTTACTGGGCACCCTGTAGTTTATAGTTTGATCTTCTGTAGCTGTGACCTCGTCTTTCAAAGGTAAAGCTGTCAAATCAGCTCTGACAGTCAAAATTGCTATACTTCAATTTTCTGCTACTGTATCTTCCCGAGATTATGTCACATTGTATTTTTGCTTACCTATCCATTTCTGAAATTGGACTTTCTAATTGCTTTTCTGAATAAAAAAATACATTAATACTTATATCCGCTTTTGAGTAAATGGTCTTTTTACAATTCTTTAGTAATGTTTTGATTTGCCAGTTCACTTCAGATAAATAAATCAAATAAATATTTGAGAGAAAATATAAGATAGAGAAGCTAATCAATATTAATGCTAAAATATGTCTATCATCAATCAGATTTTCACAGAAATTTTCCATCATATTTTTGTACTTTTCTTTCATATTCTGTAATTGTTAATATGCATCGCCTATTTGAAAGATTTATAAAAACTGTCTTTTTACTCGGGAAGCTTACCTGTCTGAGATGTTGTTTTATCGATTAGGCCACAAATACCACCAACTACAGAACCTTAATTGTAACGATATAAATTTGTTTCTTTCTTTTCTCTGAATGCTTTCATATTTGTTTCCATGTATAAATAATATAATTGGCAATTTTAAATATATATTTATACACTACTGTGCAAAATTATTAGGACAAAAACTGTTTTATCTTTTATGAGACATCAAAATACATTTTCAAATCATCCCTGTCCTAACACATTTGCACACTACCGGTAGTGCGCAAAAGTATTAGGACAGGGGTGATTTTCATAAAAACCTCATTGAAATTCAAATACAGGGTGAAAATCCAATTAAACTGCTAATAAATATTGATTATTTAAAACTAGGTGTAGAAAATGTATTTAAAAATATATATTTAATTGTTCTTACTTTCTATTAAACAAGTTTAATTTGAAACATCTATGGAATTTTTGGGATAAAAAAATTTATAAATTTAATGTTTTTTCGCCAGACACACTTCAGAAAAAAATGCAAGCTGCTTGGCAGGAGATACCATTAGATAGATTGAAGAAGCTTGTTATGTCAATGCCTGTCAGACTGAAGGTTGTGATCAAAGCAAAAAGGCTATTTTACTAAATATTAAATTACTTTTGTAACAGGTATTTTTTCTTGTTCAAGCTTTTGTTCAGTAAATCAAATAAAATTACTATAATTAAATTGTTTATTTTCTGTCCATATGCCTCATAAAATATAAAATAGTTCTTATCCTAATACTTTTGCACAGTACTATATATATATATATATATTAGCGATTTGCAAAAAAACAATGTAGTTTATAAATTCAAATGCCCCTTTTGAGAATGTATCTCTAAGAAACTAAATAATACCTACATTGGACATACTACGAACTCGCTTTCGCGGAGGCTTACACTTAAATGAAAATTCTAACATATTCCGACATTTAAATCACCACTTCTTAGAAAAACACTTGTTAAAAATACATATATACTTAGACAAGAAAATAATAAGCGAAAACTTAAAATTCTAGAAGCTATCTACATCAAACAGTTTAAACCTGGCTTAAATAAAATAAATTTCGACACCACGACAAACATATTCTAATGCCTATAATCGACGGGAGAGGTCACAGTTACTATACTTACCCAACTACACCCATAGTAGTAGCAGTTCCCAGACCAATCCCCTAATGCCACTATACTCTCATTTGACCAAAAACCTACTATCTCCATTCGTTCACGGTCTGCGGCCATATGCGACGCAAAAAATGGACCTGTTTAATTTTCTCTGTATAACTCCACTCTGTTAATAATTTAAATGTTCTATGTTCACTGTATATTAAATGTTCATCCTTTGATAATGGCTAATGTAAGCCGTAAGCTCAGACCTGATAAAAAATCAATAATTACTGCGATTTCTTGTCGTCTTTTCATGACAAAACTATCAAGCTAATCAGATCATATGAAAGGATCTTACATAAAATAAATAGAGAGAATTTGTCTTTATTATTCAATGAAACCTGTATTAATGAAAAAATGCTGCCAAAATACACACAATATATATATATATATATATATATATATATATATATATATATAAACACCAAATGAACCAGACGGACCTATCTAGGTTTCACCTAAACGGATCGTCAGGGAAAGCTTTCTGTTAGTTGATTACTCGTATCGGAGTTTTTTCTTTGGGCTTTGTGCTGCTCTCGGTCCGAACTCTTTTGAATGACGTTCATGTACTAAGCTGTTTCTTTTTTTTAAAACCATTTTTTACATCTTTCGATAGTTTTCAAGGAAGGTTTTTTTCGACACGAGTATGATTATTAGTCTCATTTATATATATATATATATATATATATATATATATATATATATTATTAATGTTTTATTAGTCTTGTTTATAATCTGCTTGATACTAAATAGCACAAATCAAAAATAAACTACTCTGACATTATATTCTTTACCAATGTTTCTCAAAAACGGTTGCGTAATGATAATTTGAGATTTGCGATAAAAAATAATAACGTACCATTGAAACATGTATGGCAGATTGCGTATGAAAATAATTTAAAAAATTATGAAACTTCAAGAATCAATAAAGACACCATGAAATCACATGTGGCAGCTCTCCTGTTTAAATAATTATCTGTATAAACCAATGTAGACAGCATGAAAAATGCATATGAGAGAGCGTCTATGGAAATAATTTAAGAAATTATGGATTTTCAAGAACCAATAGAAACACACGCGCGCGCACACACACACACACACACACACACACACACACACACACAGGCAAAATAAACGCATGGTAGAGTGCGTATGGAAATAATTTAAAAAGTAATGGATCTTCGAAATCAAATAGAGACACCCAGAAATTACGTATGACTGATAACTTTCTTAATGAATTTTAGAAATATAGATCTAAATTAAAGTTATTCTATTTTATGAAAAAAACCTTCTAGATTATAGAATTATTGTAATTACCTTCTTGGTTGGAAAATTATTGCCATTTACTCGGAGATGATAAAACATGGCAGTGACAATATCAAAGAAACTAAATAAAGACTTAAATGACATAAGCAAGTAAAAAAAAAAAAAAAGAAAAAACGCGTCACGTCTTGTTTATGATATTCGATAGAACATCGAAAAAAATACGGAACAAAAACATCCGGAGACGGTCAGAGAATGAATTCACTCAAACGCGAGAAAAATATGAGTTCAATAGAAACAAATTGATGTCCAAAATGAACAAGAATAATAACATGAGAAAGAAAGCTAGCGATTAAATTCGAAAGAAATATGAAAATGTATCCCTTGGGTAATGCATTAACATTTGATTGACAGTTACTGGAGAAGGTTGGCTGAAATTAGATGCGATCAGATTAGAATAAGAGACAACACTTACGATTTATTTACTTCTCTGATTTTAATAACGTTTACGGGCAGAATTTCTCAAATTCAAAAATAAAAAATAAAAATAAAGTACATCACAGCAGTTTCAAAATAGCACTAAACCATATACGTATAAACTGAAAGGTTTTTATATGGAAAATATGTATAAAAAAGGTATACATGTGTACGTGAAGATGTTCGAATGCCTGTTAGCAAAAAGTACAGATGCTGACGCACACGTACACGCAGCACGCACGCACACATAACACGCACGCGCACGCACACACGCATACAACACACAGAGATACAAACACACATACACACACGCACACACACACACACACACGCACACAGTCACACATATATATATATATATATTTAATTATATAGTATTATTTATTAGTCGAGTGCATAATTTTAAAAATGTTCTACATTTAAAATGCTGTTTTATACTGTATAATGTATCCTAGCCTTTAAAAATTTGTACGCACGGAATTTTTGAAAGCATCTTATATATACTTTAGTATGGTGAGTAACAGAATCAAAAAGTGGAAAAAATGTAAGATTTTGTTCTTCGAAAGACTTCTCCAATCTAAAGAATTCTCTTACTGATAGAATCATTTATACATAGGGATTGGCTAACATTTCGCCTTTAACTCCGGAAAGAGATTTTGGGACGTTGATGTATTGAACTGTCCGTCATCTGTGGCGGTCGTGTATGGTAAACTGTGTTGCGACCGATCCGGCGTAAGGTTGTTTCTTATTGGGCTCATCATGTGTTATGTTTTCGGATTTTTAACCTGACGGTTATATATATATATATATATATATATATATATATATAGATATATAGATATATATAACCGTCAGGATGACAAAAACATAAACATCGTTGGTCATAATCAATTTATTAAGCACCGAGAGAAACGCTGAAGAATTTTAAAATTTTGAATTTCTGGTGCCTAATGTGACTACACGTATTGCCATGCCAGAATGGTTATTATTATTATTATTATTATTATTATTATTATTATTGGCACACTAATTTCTTCTACGGTAAATTTCTATCCAGGATATCATTTTTGTTAATAAAGCGACCTCTAGTAAATGTGCTATATTTCAAACAACAGTCATAAAAAGAATTATCGAAAACCAAATTAGGTCGGTTAAGTTGGGCTTCTAGACACATTGGACACCCGAAATTCAAACTTTAACTTATAAAATTAAGAGACCCTGGATATCTCAGCACTCCTTTCTGTGTCCAACTGTAACCGACGTTTGTTATATTACGCTTTCTTTCCCCTCATATATATTATTCTATCAGTACATATATTATTTAGTTTAAAAAGGTTCTTTCGGATGACAAAACACTTCGCTTAAGATCTTTCTACTTTATCATTCAATTACCTTCCATTTGATATATCAAATTAGCACATATATAATTTTATATATATATACTCATGTATTCCATACATGAGTATATATATATATAAAATTATTCCTATTCATGTGTGTTTATATGCATATATACCATATTTATATGCATATATCACTCTATTTCGAGTGATACATTGCTGGATTTATCTAAAAATATAAGCAGCACTGATTTGGAAATTTAGTCCTGTTAGGAACGTTAACTCTTTTGGGCAATTTTAGAAACGTTAGGTGACATTTTCAATAGTTTGTTGAAATTTTATATGACATTTTAGTTCACCAACAGAGGTATATGTTTTATTATACTCATTGCAAGTGTAATACCATATGGCGTTTATTACACTCACTGCAAGTGTGCATACCGTATGGCGTGCAGTGAATGAATTTTATTTTGTTAGTAACATTTTGATCAATATTTAGGCCTACCATACTTAGACAGACGGGATTACATTCATTACACGGTAGATCAAACCATATGTCAATATTCTTAGGGTGCCTAACATCAATACACTTACAAACATTTCTCTTAAGTTTTCATGCTCAATAAAGTTCTATTTACTCTCTTAACATTATGTGCAAGTTTCTTTCAGAATAAACATTCTAAAACTAGTTTATGGATGCTTGATAAAATTCACAGAAATATAAGCTTTGCTTCATTTTTCCTTTTCTATGAATATTTTCATGGTAAATGTTCTAATTTGTTTTCCCATTGGTACTTCCACTTTATGAATTTAAGCGGAGTACTAAATCGGCAAATAGGTCTCATGATTTAACAGTTAAAATTGATAGAGATAACCGTTCTATACTAAGAGATTGTTCGGTCGTTTGCATATCTCGATTTTGGAACTATATTAAGGGATCTTGCTTTCGAGACAATTATGATCTTCGAAAATTAAAATACAATGTTAGTTGTCATCTATCTTTCTCATTTCTGTTATGTTATTATTTTCTCCCTTTTATAATTTTTCTTATTTTCTAATACTTTTCGTCAAGGGTTTTATAATTTTCCTATATATATATATACATATATATATATATATATTTTAATCATCTCACCCCAAGCAAAGCATTCCACTGCCACTATTGCGCATGGGGCTACATAGGGGGAAGTTAAAGAGAAGGAGTGGTTAGACATAGGGAATGTCAGGAGGAATGAATGTTAGACATAGGGAATGTCAGGAGGAATGGGAGCAGGTTAGTGTGTTAGGGGGTGTCAATTGACCTTACATTTAAACTCCTGGAGATTGTATCTGTCGGGGAAGCAGTCATGTGTAAGGGAATTCCACAGTCGGGAAGTGCGAGGAAAGAAACTGTTGGAGTAGAAGTTGCGGTTGTATTTTATCAGTTTCACTGTAAAAGGGTGGGATCTAGTTGCTAATCTAGTATCTCGTGCAAATTCGTATTTAGGGGGCACCAGTGATCTAAGTTCATCGGAGCAGAAGCCGTGAAAGTATTTATAGAAGAGACACAGGGAAGCCACGTCGCACCGGTGGGAGAGAGACTGCAGGCGGTCTGCCAGGTCGGTATCTATCACATTACAGACCCTCCTCTAAACCTTATCGAGAAGCCCGAGGAGAATAGCAGGGGCACCCGACCAGATATGGCAGCACTATTCAATGCACGGGCGGATGGTAGATTTATATATGTGCAGGATAGATTTAGACGGAAAAAAACTTCCGGGCCTTACACAGAGAACCGACTTTCATAGCAGAGGATTTAGCAATGGATTCGATATAGTCATTCCATTTGAGGTCCGCTGAAAGTGTGAGACCAAGGAGGCGTCGTGTTTTACTCTCTGGGAGGCAAGCCTGGTCCATGCTAATGGGAGGTAGGTGAGATTGTCGATGATGGTTAATTGAGAGTAGCTTCGTTTTAGAAGCATTAAAATTTACTAGCCATTTCTTACCCCAGTCCAATATGGATTGAAAGTCTTTTTCAATCTCGGCTGCGAGGTTAGCTTTGACGCCTACACCAGATTTTTGTAGGAGGCGAGAGTAT
This sequence comes from Ascarosepion bandense, assembly GCA_037127315.1. NCBI lineage: Eukaryota > Metazoa > Mollusca > Cephalopoda > Sepiida > Sepiidae > Ascarosepion > Ascarosepion bandense. The sequence continues at coordinate 2,991,311 of JBBBDQ010001536.1, forward strand.
ATTGTGGTTTCATAGGCGTACAAACCTATTTGGGCTCTTATGGAATCAGGGAGATCATTAATGTATATCAGGAAGAGTGTAGGACCTAAGATGGAGCCTTGGGGGACACCTGCCTTTGTATGGTAGTTCTGGGAGGCATGTCCGTTTAATACCACCGTCATTGTGCGGTTAGAGAGGAATGACTGGATTAGTTCAAAGAAATGCCCAGTTATACCATAGCTCCGCAGTTTACATAGAAGGCCAGCATGCCAAACTCTGTCGAACGCCTTAGATATGCAACGGTTCGGGCTTCGCCATTCCTCTCGAGTGCCTGGTATATGTACTCGGTGATGGTCGTTAGCATATGAGCAGTAGATTGGTGAAGCGGAAACCATATTGCTTGTCCGAGAGGAGCCTGTGTGCTGTGAGATGCTGAACCACCTCGGTGTTGATAATGACTTCGAACACTTTGCCAAAGATCGGAAGAAGGCTGATAGGGCGGTAATTTGCAGGGTTAGAAGGTTTTCCAGTGTTTTTAAATATAGGAACTACAGAGGAAGATTTCCAACAGGCAGGAAAGCAGGAAGCAGATAGGCAGAGGTTGTAGAGCTTAGAAAGGACAGAGGAGAGTTCAGGGGTATATTTCTTTAAGACTATGGATGGGATTCTGTCACCACCGCTCGCTTTGTGAGGGTCAAGTTTTAAGATTATCTTAGAGACAAGCGAAGTTGTAATGTGGATATCATTCAGTTGTGCCTCGGTTCTAGGTGAGAAGTCGGGTGTAAAAACTCCAGATGTCCAGACTCGAATTGTTCGAGAATCTGCGGGCAAAGCATTCAGCCTTATCTGCTGGGGAGGTGAGGACCTCAAATTTGTTGATTAGCGGGGGTATTGTGGACTTGCTCTTGTTAAGTACTCTTTGACAGAGTCGCCAGTAGTCTTTAGCGCCGAAGTTAGAGCATGCTATGCATTATTGCTTCATTCTGGCAGCAAACAACATCTTAGCTTTGTTAAGTATCCTTTTACACTTATTACGAGCTGAAGGGAAAAGGCGCCTGTTTTGGTCCGATGCATATATATATATATATATCCGAGTGGGTACAGAACGAAGAAATAATTTTTTCCGTCCAAAACATAAATTTAAAACAGTGCTCGATATATGATGTATGGAGCTGTGAATATTTATTATAAATTATGTTTTAGAACATGTACATTATTTTTTAATATATGTCCTCGACAATCATATGTTTGTTTCAACGTTGGGTACCCAATAGCTCCAAAATTTAAAAAAATAGCTCCCAAATCAAAAAAGAATAAAAGAAATTAAAAGAAAAACATCGATCCTCTAAATTCAATATTAAGATTAAATATACAAATTTAGAAACATTATAAAAGCTGACAAAATAGAAATTTGCATTTACTTCCGAAAGAATGCAAGTTTAGACTTTTCAGAAACAACTTTGCCTAAATACATTAACACATGAATAAACACCCCGATCCCGCTAAAATAAAATAAAAAAAATAAATAAAAAATAAAAAATATAAAAAACAAAAATAAAATACAAAATATGCCGTACTGAAAAAATCAAAATTAAAAAGAAAAAACAGCCCACCCCTATCACGTCTATATAAGGAACCCTAAGAAAAATAGCCTCGCCACTAAATGAAAGAGAAATAAAATTTGTCTGGTAACAACAGACACAAATAAATCAAGCGCTAGCTAAGCAAGACACCTAAAAATTCTTAAGCTCAACAAACAAGACAAGTTCCCAATCACACACACAAAAAAACCCCACGTAAACACACAAAACTGACCCAGTAATAACCCCCCCCACACACACGCACCAATCTCTGCGAAGTTCTAACCAAAAGATATACCCAACAGATAAAAACGTACACTCCAACAGATAATACCATTAATCAACAATTTAGCACTTCAAAACTCTAACAGACAACAGAAGACACATTCCCTTAATTATCAATAACCCCAACCAACCTACCACATCAAAAATGAACCAGATATATGGACCAGAGGAATTCAGTTTTGCTCTTACCTCCCGAAGAAACTTTGGGCACCCAACGTTGAAACAAACATATGATTGTCGAGGACATATATTAAAAAATAATGTACATGTTCTAAAACATAATTTATAATATATATATATATATATATATATATATATATATATATATATATTGCTTTGAACAAAATGGACGTCATTATAATAAACTAACCTGAGGAATCTTTCGGCCAACACTTTTCAAAGGCTTACGTTGGTTTTATTATGAATTTTAAATTCAGAACACAGGAGAACAACGAAAGCTTAACTTACAAAAACGGGGGGAAAGATAGATCTCGTCTAAAAATAGATTTTAATCAAATAATTAAAACGTAAGTGGGGTGTAAAAACACACAACTTTATAAGAGTGATAAAATGGAAAAAATATAACATTCACAAACCGTCCATTAACTGTAAGGAGCGAATAAATCGCTCTTTCTGCTAACACAGGCTCGGTGGATGGATTTTGAAACCATGTGTCCTCTTAATGAGAACCATACACGAAAACTGATTTCAGTAAAGTTTTTTTTTACAGCCCAATCATGGATCCCCCTCGATGGGCTTGATGGATGGGCTCGAGGATGGGTTTGCAAGCAATATGACTCAAGAAAATTTAAACACCTAGAAGGCGGCGGAGGAATCATGATATGGGCTGGGATTATTGGTAATGAGCTCGTGGGTCCATTTAAAGTGAAAGACGGTGTTAAAATGGATTCCAAATGTTACTGTGATTTTCTAGAGCAATATTTCTTTGAATGGCTTGATAACCAGTGTTTAGCCAAGCGTAGATCTATGATCTTTATGCAAGACAACGCGCCAAGTCATTCATCAAAGTTTATTAAATCCTGAATGAAAGAAAATGTATTTGTTGAAGATTCTTTTATGGACTGGCCTTCAAATAGCTGACTTAAACCCCATTGAGAACCTGTAGAGCATACTCAAAAGAGATATTAATTCTAAAGGAGAGCAATTCAACAGCAAGTGTGACCTGTGGGAGACAATTAAAGTTGCTACAAACAACTTACTAGCCGCTAAAATAGCAAATCTAACATCAGATGTTGACAATAGGCTGCTAAAGGTTATTGAAAAGAAAGGAGAACTTGTGCAATAAACATAAGAGGGTTCTTATTATTTTTTGTTAATACATCTTTTACTTTTAAAATAAAATGATTTTTTATATTTTTTAAGAAACTGACGAATTTGTTAAAAAATCTTTTAATATTATTTTTTAAACATTAGTTTTACAAGATATAATAATGTAAAAGTATCAAAATAAATAGTTGCAAAGAAACTACTGACAGTCAAATTAGTCTGTTTTGTTAACTTAGGAATTTTTTTTTCCAACCAAAAACAATAGTTTTCTCTATCACTATATATCTAAGTTAATGATATTGAGTAGAATCTAAACAACATCATAACAGGACTTTTAACATTAAAGGCGCAACACTTTATACCAATTCATAACTTGCATATAATCTCTAGACACAGTTTAGAGATAGAGATAGATAGATAGATAGATAGATAGAGAGAGAGAGAGAGAGAGAGAGAGAGAAAGAGAGAGAGAGAGATGTTTGCAGATTGTGACAAGAACAAAAGCTAAACAAAAACAACATGTTTCCAGAAAAAATATTGGATGAAAGATCAGAAGCAATGTCCAGATAGAAAAATATTTCTTTCTCTCTTTCTCTCTCTCTCTCTCTCTCTCTCTCTCTCTATATATATATATATATATATATATATATAAAAGTAGACAGATAGGTAGATAGTTAGATACACGCACGAATATATTTATACTAATAGACAGACTGTTTTCTCACACCGACACCCACCTACATATCCAAACCACCCCCACACTCGCACTCACACAGACATACATATGTGTGTGTGTGTGTGTGTGTGTGTGTGTGTGTGTGTGTGTGTGTGTGTGTGTGTGTGTGTTGGAATTTGTGAAATAGTGTAACAATGTGTTTGAGTACTATCTGCAATTTTATTCAACTGTGTGTGATCCGGGTTCATCCACCGTGGATGAGTGGTTACAAGACTTGCTATAAATAAATAAATAAATAACTTTTGACAGATTTTCGAACTTGTTTGAGTCCCCGTCAAGGTCAATTATATGAACTCTTTTACTATGACTATACTTTTAGAGTTAATATCGTTATGGGAGAGTGGTATGTTCATTCTACCACTAACAGCCCACTTGGCATGTCACCTGCTATGTGAAGACGAGGTTCATGACTTTCCTAAAGGCATTAATGCCAAGTGAACATAAACAAAATCAGTTTGAATTTGAACTCGGTGTATCGTGCTGATGCTGGTTACGCCATTTGTTACCATATTCACATTTAATATACATCTCTAAATATGTATCGAATTCTCTATAGGCCGCAGGAAAAAAACAAATATATTCTTTATCCGTCTGTTCAATACGATCAAATTTCCCAGGGAGTTCTTTTCGCTGTTGCGTCTTGTTACTTCATAAGATAAACATTAAAGCGTTATCTAAATTTACATTTCCGTTATTTTCATATCAGTATTGATCCTTCAGGAATAACGATTTTATCAGACACTTAAATGTCTATTTCCATCTTTGCACACACAAATCTTAAGAATAAACAAAAGATCTGAAGAGAGAAGACAACACAATAATGCCTTCACGAAACTTCAACATGACTGAAACAACACTACTCCGTTAAATGAAAAAAAACTCTCCACATGAATTCTATTAACGTTCTATGTTATATCTAACTATTTATGACAAAAACCTGCTCGCCAAAAATGCTTCGCTCTCTGAAAAACCTGCAAATTTGGCTTCACTATTATATATATTTTAAATTTAATACCACACACCACTATTTTGTCACTGTCTTCGGCCATCCGCCACGGTAGGGATGTTTGCTGTGTGTTAATATTTACTCTTTGATAATGGATTATGTGAGCCGAAAGATTAGACCCGATAAAAAATTCAACAAATACTGTGATTTTTTGTTGTCTTTCAACGACATCACCATCAAGTATATCAGACGGTATGAGCGGATCCTACACAAAATTAATAGACAAAACTTGTCTATATTATTCAATGAAACCTGCATTAATGAAAAAATGCTGCCAAAATACACACAATATATATATATATATATATATATATATATATATATATATAATGGATTCTCCTGTCGAAATTCGACGTACGAGGATCTGGCAGCCTAATTGCTTTAGTTAGGAATCCAGAAGACCCATACAAGTGATTTGATTAACGTGGTAAAGGCTTGTGCAGAACCACCAACACTTTTTGTCAGTGCATATAATGCCACAGATGAAGCAGACAATAGACCTCAGGCATTTTAATTACCCCGCAACACGTTGCCACTACGGTAGACAGACAAGGCTATAGAACCCAGCATGTTATTTAACCAATAACGTGTGGGGGGGGGGGGGGGACGAATGAATAACTTTCCCAAACGTATTAGCGCGTACGTGAATGCAGATCATTCAACTGGAATTCGAACTCGGTTCCCGGATTTCTCGTTCTAATATCCACTGCAGGCACATCCTTCAAGAAACGCTTACAACTTCGGTGATTGGACGAGAATCGGTGTATTCATTGTGATATGACAGTATATATATATATATATATGCTTACGCTCATATCCCGTTGAATACACCGGTTTCCGCTTGATCACCAAAGTTTGGCAACCTTCAGCCTAATTATACCTCTGAGCTACGGGCGCTCGGTAGAAGGCGGCAGACTTTTTAGCGTGTATATTATCATTATATACGCCCAATAGCTGACAGTGTTCTAATTCACTGCTGAATGAACGATGCATATATATATATATATATATATATATATATATAGTCATCCACACACAGATTTGTTTCGCTGTATCACAGCTCATCAGTACGGTTAGACAGCCGATTGCGTTTGATTGAAGCCCGACAGAATTGGCGTCAGTCAGAGATTCTACCTCTGAACTACGGGCGCCCGGTAGAAGGAGACAGACTTTTTAACGTGTATATTATCATTATTCACGCCCAATAGCTGAGAGTGTTTTAATTCATTGCTGAATGATATATATATATATATATATATATATATATATATATATATAGTCATCCGCGGACAGATCGGTTTCGCTGTATCACAGCTCATCTGTACGGTTAGACAACCGATTGCTTTTTAACCCAGGATTGAAACCCGACCGAGTTGGCGTCAGTCGGCGACTCTACCTCTGAGCTATGGGCGCTCGGTAGAAGGAGGCAGACTTTTTAGTGTATCATATGTGTATATATATATATATATATATATATATATAAGATGTATCATATATATATATATATATATATATATATATATGTGCGTGTGTGTGTGTGTGTGTGTGGTGGTTGGTTGGATTTGGATATATATATATATATAAACCACCACACACACATATACGTATATATATATAAAGTTATGTATGCAGGTAGTACTCAACACATTGTTACACTGTTTCTCATACCCCAACACACACACACACACACACACACACACACACACACACACACACACACACACACACACACACACACATATATATATATATATGTGTGTGTGTGTGCATGGTAGAGCTAAATATATGTGTATACATTTTTAAAACACTCTGTATATGTGTGTGGGTGTGTATGTGTGTGTGTGGGGGCCTGCAACGAAAGTAATACCTCCCGTTTTATTATGTTGGTCTACGATCGGTGAGAGGGGCTAGACGGTAGAGATTAAACATTTCCATTATACTTTTTGGTGTAGCAACTCAACGATAGTATGGCAAAATGTGTTTTATAGAGAAACTTCTAGACTGGATTTGTATCATTGAATCCCACCGGCAAACAAAAGAAACTAAATCATTGGATATTTATCGATGTTTACTGAAAGCATCTTCCTTTTCTATATACTTGTGTCCATTCAGAACGTAGGCGATCATGGCCTTCCACATTTCTTCAACCCTTGTTGCTCTTAACAACCTTTTTCTTGCTTTTCCTCCCAAATCATGTTCTGCTAGTCATTTGCTCAAACATATTAATATGCCGCTTTGATTTCCTCACTCTTTTTTCCTTCTATCTTTTCCGTAAGTATCAGATTCTCTAATCCCTCCTTCCTCAAAACATGTCCCAGAAACTTCACCAGTCTTTTCTTGATGTTAAGTGTCAATTTTTTTTTTCGTAATATCAATGTGAATACTGTTATGTGATGGTCAATAAATTTCAACTAAAGCGACAATGATGTGTGCGACCGCGAATGCTATCTATCTATCTATCTATCTATCTATCTATCTATCTATCTATCTATCTATCTATCTGTTCTCGCGAGAGATTGTATATCTTGGTTGTAGACAAATTTCTTAAAGTTTATTTTTCTTATTCTTTCATTTTTTCCTCCTTTATAATTTTTGTTATTTTACGCTTTTATTTATTTCCTTCTTTCTTCAATCAAAATTCTGCTTCAACGTGCCGTAATATTTAAACATGTTGGCGATTTTGGCTCTCCTAATTTTCCTGTCTTTTGTATCACATAGTAATTTTTGCCTTTTTGTTATCACTCTTAAACCCATTCATATACATTTATGTCGGCAGATAAGTTAGGAAATATTTTCCTTTCTTCCTCTTGCCTTCAATATTTCCTGTGAGTGTAACATTTACCAAGCTGTCTCTCCTTATCATATGCCCTAGAATTTTTAAATATCTATTTCTGATTGTAAGTATAAGTGTTCTTTTTGTTTCCATTTTTTTAAAACTTCAACTTCACAATAAGTGTTTTGTCAATGTTTTATCTAGGTATCGCCACAGATTCGCGATACCTTTCTTGAAGCTTTTATTTTACATTTAATTTCAAGCTAATAAATCAATTTTACTTTTGCTGTATTTCTAAACTAATTTAATCGATTGGAAATAGATTTAAATTCTTTTTAATTTAGCGCCTTTTTTGCTTTCTCTTATTTCAATGTAATTCTCTTTATTAAAAAAAAAGCCTCATCCCAAATTAATATATACTTTTCTGAAAATTTATTTGATGAATATTAGCTGTTTTGAAGTATATATTATTTAACTTAAATTTCAAATATTGTAGAAATGCATTTTTGAACACAGCGATAGCTGTATATTTAAGCTGTTGACGTGTATGCCAGTTTAATGACAGATTGATGTTTATCTAATGTTAGTCTGGAGGCTTAAAAATAAATGAAAATAACTTTTAATAATTTTTAATAATAATTTTAAAGTACTCAGTAATCTGAAAAAATAAGGAAAATATTCTCTGTAATTTAATTTTTGTAAAAAAAATGAAAACATTTTGTAAAATTTCGTTATTCATCAAAAATTTGAGATATGATATATATATATATATATATATATATATATATATATATATGTATTCATGTTTCTGTGTATATGTACACTAAACTACTTAAATCTATATTTTTCCCATTCATTCTTAGGATCAACGCAAAAGAACACATTTCGATGGTGTCTCCAGATCATACCAATAACCTCATCTGCACAAATTCCATGATTTACAAGTTACAACTGCAATGGATTGACTTTAAAAATAAAGCAGAAGCTTTTACCGAGACAAAGCGATATAAAACATATCGGAAGATATAAAAAGGCCCTACAGCGAGATTTTAAGCGAGATTCACTACAGCGAGATTTTGTGATATTTTGGGATATTAACGCCTTCTAGCGAAGTCAGTCCATTTTTTGTCGACGGTATAAAGGAAGAGCAGTATAGACTAATATGTCGGATAGGTATGTGAAAATGTTTAGAGCCTTCGGCGAATCATTTCTGTGTAGAGGAGAGCTTTTCAGAAATTGAATGCTTTTATACTATTGCCAAAATGAATGTTCAGATCGGTCCATATATATCTTAGCTAAAACTTGTCGACCAAGAAGTTTCAGTGTGACACCATATTTCTCTCGCTCACTTAATCATTTTATAAATAGCTATGTGTAACAGTCACTCCAAAATACTTTTCCTCAGTCATTCCCTCTCTCTCTATCTCTCTCTTTGTTTTTCCTCTCTCTCCACACACACACATATGCGTTTGCCTTTATGAGTATATATATATATATATATATATATATATATATATATATATAAGGAGAAAACTTATCTTAGCTGATGCGTTTTTTTCCTTTGACTGATTTCATCAAAGCAAATAAAACGACTTTATTTCGCAAAAAGTATATATTAGCAGCAGAAATATTTTAAGTTTTTAAAAAAAATGTTTAAGAAACGCCCATAAGTATTCATCAGGGTAACTGAAATGTCAAGGTTGGTTGTTGGATGCTAAGTGACGCATTTTAATGTCGAATAATCAAAAATGGCTAAATAACCACGTTCATTTCTTTATAATTAAATTAATAATATGCATATTAATTTATTTTAGGTTAATTTATGTATTATATTTTGTATATAAATAATATATAAATTGTATATAAATAGAAATTATGAATTTAACAGTTTTCTCTTAATTTTTTAAATTTTTCTATGTTGTTCTTGGAAAGTAGTAATTCTTTTAAAAACAAAGATATTAGAAAAGTTCTGCGGTGCAAATTTATATTTTGATAAGATTTGATTGCTCTAAACTTTTCTTAAATTGAAAAAAGAAATTGGAAACGCTAAATTTTCACTTTAATTTACAAATAATTGTTGCATGAGAAAATTATTACATTTGCCTTCATACAATCCATCAGAGGACGAAACGCCTTGTCTTTATTCGAATTATACTTTTACAGATATATTTTAAGTTATATCTGAAATTTTACACACACACACACACACACACACAAAAATATATATATATATATATATATATATATATATATATATATATATATATAAGGACCTTGAATGAGTTCCCGTTGTTTTACAACAGATGGCGTTCCTAGAAATGCGTATATGTAGTTTTACATAGTAGTACTATTGAAATTCAGCGTATATCGTTTCGCCGAAATACAAACAAATTTTGTTTTTCATAGCATTGAACATGTCGGATTTTGTGCTACAGAAAGTGTATTTGCAGGGAATTCGACTGCACTATTTTATTCAAAAGAAATCTGCAACTGAAGCAGAGATAACTCTAGTTGAGACGTACGGCAACCATGCTCTATCAGAAACAAAATGCAGCCGATGGTTTAGATGGTTTCAAAATAAAGAAAAGAAAAAGAACACCCTGGTGCACCGAAAAAGTCTGAATACGAAAAATGGGAGTCATTACTTGATGAAGCCTTATGTAAGGCGCAAGCAGAATTTGCAGAATTTTTAAGAGTTCATTACAGTTTCGAAACGTTTCAAAGCATTAGGAATGACTTAAAAGCAAATAAATTGGGTCTTGTACGATTTGAAGCCGAGAGACGTGGAACTGCGTCTTGTCACGTGTAAACAGCTGCTTCAGCGGCAGAAAAGGAAAGGTTCTTTGCATTGTATCTTCACCGGCGATAAAAAGTGGATACACTACGATAACCCAAAGCGTAAAACAACAAAAAGTGAGCCCGGCCCTGCATCAACATCGGCATCAAAGCCGAATATCCATGGTTCGAAGATTCTGCTCTGCCTCTCGTGGGATCAGTTGGATGTAGTTTATTATGAACGGCACAAATCGACCAAAACCATCACGAAAGATTGCTGTCGACTACAATTGATGCGTTTGAGTCGAACACTTGAAGAAAAACGACCGTTAGACAAGAAGAGACACCCCTAAGGAATTTTGCAACATGACAAGGCTAGGTTACATTTTGAAAAACGGGTAGAAATCTACTTGAAAACGCTTAAATTGAAAGTTCTACCCACCCGCCATATTCACCAGACATGGACCCGTCCGGTTAACAGTAGTTCTGGTCGATGGCCCATGGTCTATTTGAGCAGCACTTTCATTCTTATGAAGATGTCAAAAAATCGATCAACTCGTGGTTAGCCTCAAAAGACGTGTTTTTCTGAACTGTATATCAAATACTGGCAGAAAGATGGAAAAAGCAGTGGCTAACAATAGACAATACTGTTAGTGACGTATTCCTTACTAATGTGCACAGGAATTGTTTCTGTAAAACATTACTTCTCATGAGAACTTATTCAAGGTCCAAAAATGTTTTTTATACATCTAGTTACAGATTTGTGAAACACCTTATTAAACATTCCCTCGAAACACAACATGAAATAACGTGAAGCCAAATGCATAATAAAGAATATAATTTTAAGGAATATAATGCGAAACAGAAGAAAAGTAAATGAATGTCATACTTGCTTCATGCACAAATCCACCTTGAAAGATTTCTCAATATAGCTTCTGCTCTTGTCCATTGTCTACAATTTAAAGAAAACCAGAGCCAACGACAATTGCACCCAAATTGTGGAATCGGAATTCTAATGTCTTTGATACCAAAATTTCAAAAGATCCAAAAACGTCTATGCGTAAGAAAAGCAGTTGAGGAGCTAAAAGAGGGCACTAAAACCGCCATTGACTGCTCGTAAAGAACATACATTTATCGTACATCTAGGAGTCAGACAGTTCATAAATGCCAAGAAACCTGAGGAAAGAACTACCTCAAAACTCATGAATTAACTCTTAAAATGTTCTCTGAAACAAAAGCATTCACAGTAGGCCGGTATCAAGTGGAGTTGATGTCAAAATTATATTCAACAGCACATATCCAACTTAGGTCATACTTATGAGTCCCGTGAAATTACAGGAAAAATAATACATTTTTCTAGAAGCTGAGAAAAGAAGGTGGATACTAATTTTCCTACAAGATTATGAGTGACTATGTTTTACTAAGGTCTATCATTAAAAACGCCATAATCACCAATGCATAAACAATGGGAATGTGATCATAGTCACTCAGCTAAAAAATGAACATGTTCTGCAAATCTAATTTCGCTGTTTTGAGGCCAACGTATATCTGTCCTTATTCAATTCGGACTTGAATGCACCAGACCAAGCTATTTTTATAGGTTTTGGAGCACATCAGGAATATATTCCACACCTACAACAAAATATATATAGACTTCATGATCCGAACATGCACAGTTGTTTTTGTAAATAAAAATAACAGAAGCCATACTGAATCATGATTTTAGTATTATGAGAATTTTTCACCAAATTGTACTATTGTCTATGTATAATTAAGCTAATTTCAAAGGTCGCTGCAATTTCGTAACATTTGTTTATCTATCTATCTATCTATCTATCTATCTATCTATCTATCTATCTATCTATTTATTTTTTTAATATCTACCTTTCATTTTGATTGCTTCGGAGTACAGCTGTATTTAAACAGCATTGTTCAACAAAGAATTTGTCTTTCTAAAAATGAAAACTGATGGGGGATCTTTAGGAAATCTCAGCCTCAATCTTATGCTGTGAGGTTATAATTTTCTTCCTCTCATGCACAAATTTCCACAGATACACTTACCTAAAAGTATGGGAGATGTATTCTTCAGATCAACTTCCCAAAATCCCATTAAATAACCAAACACCTCAATTATTTTGGAAATATTTATTGCTCTAAATGAAAACTTAGTATAATTCAAGACGGTTTACAGGTCAAATATAAATACTTTTATGGCATATATATATATATATATATATATATATATATATATATATATATATATATATATATATATAAGAAAAAGGTGCCAGAAGCCGTGAACGTTTTTTTTAATGTATATTATTATTATTATTATTATTATTATTATTATTATTATTATTATTATTACTTGCTTTTGAGTATATTAAGTGTCCATTATGGTATTTGTGCCGCTACATGTGTTTCGATTCTAAAGTTGAATCTTTTAGGCGAAGAATCTTTCGACTTTGCATATCGAGATCTGTTTGTCTTTCTGACAGTATAAAATACCGTGGATATATAGATCAGTGGTTTGTGAGCCGGTCAGAAAATTCATATGCGTTCATAAACAATAAATTTAGATGTACAGTAAATGATCACATTTATTTTGAGATTTCATGTACAATTATTTTGAATATTACAGTTATTACATCGAGAATAAAATTTTATTTTGTACAATTTAAATTTGTTTACGCTTAAATTTTATCATCGCCGGTTTTCAAACTATTGTCCATCACAATTTACACAGCTTTTAAATCTAACCCTAACGCTTAGACAAACATTTTGGCACAAGAGTTTTGGTATTTTAAATTCTTGAAATGCATCTTTTATGTTATTTTTTTAAATCGACAACACTTCTTGTTTTTCGACTATAAAAATTGTCCTTGAGTACTTTTCAAAAAAGATATCCATTAGCATCAAGACAGATGAACCTGCTGCCCAGTCAATTATACCACTTCGGTCGATCAATAAAATGTTTCATCAAGATACTCACAGATTGCTCTTGAATAATGTGAAGAGGTCCCATCTTATTGGAAATACAATCACTACATAAAATTATTCCACCAAATGTCAACCTACTTTTGAAACATTCTGTATCTTTATTTTCCAATTCTAACCTAAATTTTTCAGCATCTTTACTCATGAATTAATACACAATCTAACTAAACATATATATATACAACTTGCTTTTAAAAATTGTTGTATAGCCATTTAAATAATGTATAGTTCCACTATGTACCTTACCCAGACAAAATTAAAACTGACATGCCTGACATCAGGCTAATCTTTTCCTTTCGTGACCCAAACATTCAACTTCATAGTTACTTAAATCTCATTTACGATTGAACAATATTAACACACCTATATTCATATTCTCTAACTACTCCAACGTCGTTTTCTAAATATACATGAATTAATCTTATATTTTCTAAATAAATCATTTCCCATTTATTTTAAAATATTACCAGAAGAACAGTATTTTTCTGAAACATGAACATTTATTGTAAGTGATATAAGGATTTTATAAACCATTGTAATAGCAAAATTACAATATATCGTATAACAGTTTTTAAAAAAATATGGGTGAGTGGTTTTTATGAAGTAGTTACGTGGCCATATTATTCTCTTTCCACCATTGCTGTATAAAAATAAAGAAATAATTTACTATGACAATCAAGAAAATATGATAGCAGTACGACTTTGCAGTAAAGACCTACAGCAGAAGGTTTAATTTGACTTTAACTCATGAATTTTATTTCCTGTTTTTTATGGCATTTAGGCTATTCCAAACAAAAATTATAAGAAACCAAATAGATATATTAGATATTTGTTTAATTTACGATGTTATTGTCGAGGTGATTCCGTTTTTTTTCATTTTTTGGAAAGTGCCAGAAAACCATAGAACGAGGTGACTCAAGTCTTGTTAATGAAACTGGGTAGAGAGAACACTTCGGAAATCATCTATAGCTGTGCTAGCACAAATCATAGTTCATCACGGCCGTGCCTTTGAGGGTACTAGCGTTGAAACTGCTGATGATGGCATATTATGCGGTCTCTCCCAGAAACTATGTTAAAGTTCCATTCAGCATTAAAACAACATCTGCTCAGACACAAATGTGTCTGAGCAGATGTTTTTGACAAGTATTGGCTAGCGCTCTTGCAAATGTCAAAATGAAGTTAATATATATATATATATATATATATATATAGTTGTCCGCAGACAGTCCTCTTTTGCTGTATCACAGCTCATGAGTTGATATCAGTCGGAGATTCTACCTCTAAGCTATTGACGCACGGTGGAAAAAGGCAGACTTTAGCTTATTATATAAGATTCTTATTTATATAATTATATAATATGAACACACGCCAGTAGCCGACAGTGTTCAAATTAATTCCAGAATAAACGTTATATATATATATATATATATATATATATATATATATATATATATATATATATATGTATAAAATACAAGAAATCTAGAAGTGAGCCACCACCTACCGCGGTTTCACACAAGGTTTCTTCAGGGTAAGATTCTAACAATTAAGATTAAACCAGCAAATATATAGTACTCAAGTGAAGAAGAAACCAAAGCAAGAAGGGTAAAACAACCTTTATTACAACAACAACAACAACAACAACAACAACAACAACAACAACAACAACAACAACAACAAAAAACTATCTGAGTAAGCAGTTTTTTACGTGTTTACATTTATTCAGAATTTCAGTTTTAGAATTTAGCACGTTCCGCACGGGTTCGAACAACGCTATGGCTAATTTTTCTTCCTCGCATAATTTGCAGAACTTACAACCTATTTTGTAGTTCGAACCTTTTTTTAATATCTCCCATTTAAGAATAGGATATTTTTTAATAATATTTTTAACTTTCAATACATGCGAAGCTAGCGCGGTTCTGTGGCTATATTTTTCGTATTTAAAAGAACTTTTGTGATTATGAAACCTTCAATTAAATGTGTCATGTGTAGCCCCAGTATAAGTTTTAGGTTTCGGGTCATTTTCGTCTGTATAGACTTTAACACCATACTCTACACAAGACTGCCATTAATGGGACAATCAGTTTTCAATCTACAATTACGCTTGTTTTTAGAACTAGTATTTTTAGGTTTTCTCAATTTACTTTTGTTAATCCCACTTATTATTTTGCCTATGTTAGGTAAGCAGGAATAACTTAATTTAATAGTGTTTCTATTAAAGATCTTATTAATGCAGCTGTTTTTACTAAAATTTTTATCAATTAAGGTCAAGAAAATTTCACCAATTTTAATTCTTTCTCCTTATTAAAAGGAGGGTTGAACCACGTTATCCTCCTACTTCTGTTCTTATTTTTAGCAGTGTTAGGGTTAATAAACTGAAGATTGTTTTATAACCACTTTTAGGTAAAGCGGTTTGGTATATCTTTTCATGTCTATCAAAAGTTTCAATATTAGATGAATTAGAGGATAGCCTATACGCTATGCTTTTGGGGATACCATTTAATATGTGTTTTGGGTGATTAGACTGTCTATCCACATACATAAGGATATAATTATTTTTGGTGTAAGGGGCAATATTGCCTGTAGTTAGATTCAGTGTTACATCCAAATAATTTACGGCCTTCAAATTACATTCTATTTCTATCGCAAATTCATTGCCTTTAAAAATTTATGAAGTCTCTTTCTTAATCTGTCACATATTTGGGGTGTGCTGTGGTCGACTATTATCAAACCGTCGTCACAATACAACCTATGATTGTGGAAGTCCAGGAGGTTGTTCAGCTTGTATAAGAGAAGGCATCCTACCAACACTGCTACCTCTGCACCATCATATGCCCCCATAGGATTATCGAATCCCTCGGCATCAGATTTTTTGATCTACAAATCCTCATCGTCGTACAGTAGTGTTTTGCGACAATGCCTAATTAACTCTAGTTCAGTAGCCGAAATTTCATTAAATTCCTTTGCTAAACTAATGGCTTCAATTAATATATCACCCGTTATTGACGAGTAGAAATCTTTTATATCGTATTTTATAAAAGCGGAGTGTTTAAATATTCTAAATTCATTAAACCATTTAATACAGTCTAATGTGGACTGCCACTGATTAATGTTTAGGAACATACGTAAATTGCTACATATTCGCTGTATTATTATTTTTCTAATTTTTCCTAACTCCGTCTTAGTAGGATTTAACAAGCGGAATTCAGGGTTGAGGAGGAATGAACATTTGTGGTCTTTGACCGTTATGAAACTGTCTTTTAGGGCAAATTTTTCTACTCTGTTTAAAAGATTACATTTACCAACTAGTAAATTTGCTTCTTGGTTTAATTTAGATTCCATTGTCGGAGATACATTTTTGTAATGTCTAATTACTGCTTTTTTTAATTCCTTATTGTAGGAGCTTTTACTCATCCTGTATATATTTGTGGATTTATCGCCTTTAATGTAAATAAAATTATCATTATGACATGATTTTAAGAAGGCATTTACATTTTGCTGAATTTACTGGGTTTTAATTTTCTATACTTTATCTTTTTAACTAACCCTATCAATTCGTTTTCGAAATTATCCAGCTCTTTACAATGGGGAGGGTGTTTATATGTTTTAAAACCATAGTAATTAATATTTTTATTCTCATTATCACTTATATTATTTAGGAAGAAAAATGCCTTCCATCTGAGGTTTGTTATGGAATTCTCTATTTTACGTAATAATTGTAACTCGTAATCGTGTTTTTTAGGTATTGGTATATCCTTGAGCGAGCAAGCTATATTAATTTGCTCCATGTTGATAGTTTATAAAGTGCTCTATAGGGGACCTAGAACTAACAATACTAATGAACTTAATCATAGTAAGGCAACACTAATAATACCAGACTAAACATCCGAAAATAGTGCTAACTTAACAGTAATTTAAACCGTCTTGACAGTTTAAATTACTGTTAAGTTAGCA
Organism: Ascarosepion bandense; assembly: GCA_037127315.1. Lineage (NCBI taxonomy): Eukaryota > Metazoa > Mollusca > Cephalopoda > Sepiida > Sepiidae > Ascarosepion > Ascarosepion bandense. Next base: position 3,008,683 of record JBBBDQ010001536.1, read on the forward strand.
CTATTTTCGGATGTTTAGTCTGGTATTATTGGCATTGCCTTACTGTGATTAAGTTCATTATATATATATATAATGGTAGATAGCGGAAATGTACACTGACATCCAAGAAATGCCCAACCATTTATCATTTGTGCTCTCATATCTGCTGAGTCAACGTGAATACTGGCAGTGCTGACATTTGAAAGGTGAGCAGAAATATTGGATGTGAAACGTGGTGCGAGAAAAATGAAACATTCCATTTTTTAAATTGTGGAGACATTTGATCTCCCATGATCTGTGTTGTCACATGTACATCAGGAATATCTGATGGAAGGTATGCTCCTTATTGAGTACAGGACAGTGACTGATGACTAGATTCATAATTATTTGTCTTTATTCGCGCGCGTGCGCGCACACACACACATATGTTCGTATGTATGTGTGTGTGTGTGTGTGTGTGTGTGTGTGGATGGGAGTGTCAGAACAGGTAGGAAAAGTGTCTTTAATTTAACATGATTCACTTGACCAATCTATTTCAAAATCTTTTTTTAAAAACGAATGATTTTATTTTTAATTTTTTAATTTTCTGAACATGTTTAAATCCAAAGAGATACTATGTTGATTAAGGTTTGATTTCATTGATCAGATACATGTCACGTGTAATAAAGCAATGGCCGTTTATTTTCAAATGCAGAGATAAATCTTACGTCTGTGCGTGTGTGTGTGTGTGTGTGTGTGTGTGTGTGTGTGTGTGTGTGTGTGTGTGAATTAAGTAAGTTTGTTGATGAAAAGAAAGAGTTTAAACTATTCCCATCACGGCGCTTTTCGAGTATTCGATATTCCTAAGTAAAGTACTGAATAATAGTCTATCGACTTTTTCTCGTCATTATTTACTTTCTGTACTCTAGACTCGTTACTTTTTCATTTCTTTTTGACTTTCCAGCAGTTTCTTTCTTTACTCTTTTCACTTTTCTTGTTTGGACGCATTTTTGTGCGGCGGATTCTTCTCAATATTTATATGTTTCTTTTCCACGTTCTTCCACATTTGATTCTTCTCTACGTCTTTCTTATTTACAGGTTTTCTTCCTGCTTTTCTTGCTTATTCCTCTCCCTGTTGATTTCTATCTTTATTTAACATTTCTCTTCTTCGTCTCTTTCTTAGCTCTCACCTCTGCTTCTTCTTTATCTTCTTCTTTACTGTCGTTATTTTATCGATTTTCTTGTTTGTTTTTGCTTTCCCTTTTTATCCCATTGACACTTGTTATTACTTTTCAAGCGTCATCCATCATTTTATGTATATTCCATTCTTCATTTTGCTCTTCTTTCTCTTCTTACGCTGAATCATCATCATCACCATCATCATCATTATCATCATCATCAGCAGCAGCGGAAACCTTTTTCAAATTTTTCATTTTGTCGTACATCTTTTTCTGCTTGTATTTCCCTTTTTATCAAATCATCTGATTTTTCTTTTTCTTCTTTCTAAACGCATTTCAAAATCGAACACTCAGTGAATGTTGATTTCCTTGCAGATCACTTCCATCTGAATAACATTTTCCTGTGATAAATGGGAAAGACCTGCTTTCCTACAATAAAGCACGTACCGCTTCAGTCATGGCAACTAGGGGATGAAGAATGGCGTTGAATTTAAAATGTTGTACAGACTTGAGAAAGAAAGAAAAATGCAAGAATAAATGAACAGTTTTCAAGGCATGACGGGAATGTTTTGTAGAAAAACGGAAATATATTCAGTGACCAGGTCGGAGACAATTAACCAATGCAAGAAGAATCTTGAGGTCTACAGTTCAGTTTAAAAGTGTTAGCAAGTCGGTCTTGTTAATTACTTTTCTTTTATAAAAAATAATTCAAACTTTGGTTCAGGATCCTCAACATTTTTTTATAACTGTATTTATCTATCTGGCTATTTGCAAGTCTACATCTTATGACTAATAACGATCAAACATTTTTATATATTTTATATTATTTAGTAAAACCAAGACAAGAAAAAAACGGATAATATTTCTTCATTGTTAATGCTAGTAACATAATTATAAATAATTACGTAACAATATTATCCAAAAGTAACACAATATCCATATTATGAGAGAAAGAATGTTAATGTGACAACAAGGAGTTATAATCGATAACCTGTTTTTTTTTACCTGCGTTGGAATTCACCGAGCCCGTTTCGTGATTTACTCAATAATAATATTCCCAATTCTAAGAATACACATTAAAAATACGTCTATATTTATTATCGGATTGTCAATATTCGTAAATGAGAAATATACTAAATGTCGGATTTATGATCATAACAGAATAAATGTATATGAAACAAATGGGTTATCGAATAATACAGTTAGAAAACAACAAGTAATTACCCACCATCCTTCCCTTGAATTCATAGTAATTCAGAAATATTAAAAACAATGTACTTAACGAGTGTAATGGTCCCCTACGTTCCACAGCTACTGATTAATTAATGATACTTTATAAGTAAATCATTATTATCTGAAAAATATACTTGAAATCTAAAAATATTTTCTGGCTTTGAATAACTCCGAAGACATTGATAAAGCGTAGAAAACCAATAAGTTAATCAATTTTCTGAAGTTGTATGCGTATCTACCGAAAGATATTTATACCATGAAAAAATATTTTCTCCAAAACAATGCAGACCGAAAGTAAATACACGAGAGGTTTAACTTTTTCAAATATTTATGTCATATATTACGATAAATATAATAAACTTTTGATTGTGGGAAAGATTCGCGTTTCAAAACAAGAACAGATATCAAGTCAAATGTTTACATTTTTTGACAAAGGAAAGTGCTACTTACTGGTTGGTGAGAGAGGAACAATGGAAACATAAAAAAAAGAAGGAAAAGAGAAAAGGAAGTTTCTTTCAAAAAGAAAGGGTTTTAAAAACACCTATCAGCTGGTGTTACTCTTACATATTCCTGCTGCAGGATATAATTAGTGTCTTCCGCTGGTAAGATGACATAAAAATGCTACACTTGAAAAGGATTTCAAGAAACTGGAAGTCTCTGTAAGAATCTAAGACATCAAGATGTTGTTGAAATCATGTACATTTATGAAGAAAGATATACAGAATGATTAAAAAGTAACTTCCTATTTTAAAATACCTATAATTTATTTATTAACTATAATTTTTACAAGAAAATGATAAGCAAGAGGTTTTATTTAAATTTCGATATGGACACCAGATTTCGCTACCAGCTTCTTGAGCCTCCAAGGAATAGCATCAACTGATTTCACCAAGAACTCGTGTGATATGGAAGACATACATTTTTTATTCGACCTTCAAGTTCTTCCAAAGATTAAGTTTGGTCTAGTAGATTTGCTTCTTTAACTAACTTTAAAGAAGAAGATCACAGGGTCTTAAGACAGAACACTTTACTGATCATTAATACATAAAATAGTGAGTTACTCTTCAGTCACTCTACAGATGCTATTATAGGCAAAACAATCGACCAAGTAGCCACTGGTCATCATTATTTGTCCACTCATTGTTGCATAATATGACGTTTTTCCCTGTAATGTTAGTTTTTTTTTTAATCATTTCACCCCGAGCTAGGCGGAAATGCCACTGATGTGCAGGGGTCTACATAAATGTAAAAAGATTAATTAGAAAAGAGTGAGGAGTACAAACTAGTTAGAAAGGAACAATAGGAAGCTGAGAAAGCAGGTGCGATGACAGATACATAGGTGGAGAGAAAGGAAAGGTTATGCGGGGGTGGGGAGAGAGCTAGAGTCCAGTGGTTAGTAGATGAGTATTGACTTTGCATTTAAATTTCTGGAGGTTGTAGCCATCAGGAAAGCAAGAATACGGGAGCGAGTTCCACAGGCGGGAAGTGCGAGAGAAGAAGCTACAGGAGAGGAATTGTCGTCTGCATTTGGCTAACCTGACTGTGAATGGGTGGGACCCAGTTGCCAGTCTGGTTGCACGAGTAAACACCTGTTGGGGAGGCATCAGTGACTTAAGTTCGTCTGAGCAGAAGCCATGAAAGTATTTATAGAACAGACAAAGGGAGGTCACATTTCTACGATGTGGTTTTAGTCGAGCCGCCAGATCAGTACCTATCACATTACAGACTCTCCTTTGGAGCCTATCAAGAACACTGAGGAGAACGGCAGGGGCACCTGACCATAAATGGCAGCAGTACTCCATGCACGGATGGATGGTTGACTTGTATATATGCAGGATGGATTCGGGTGGAAAAAACATCCTGGATCGACATAGTGACCCAATCTTCTTAGCAGTAGATTTTGCTATGGATTCAATATAGTGGTTCCATTTGAGGTCTGAGGACAGGGTAAGTCCGAGGAGGTGTAGTGTATTACTCTTCGGGAGAATCGCTTGGTCCATGCTTATGGGAGGCAGGAGAGATTGCCTGTAATGGTTGACAGACAACAGCTTGGTCTTAGATGAATTGAAGTTGACAAGCCACTTCTTGCCCCAGTTCACCACAGAGTGTAGATCCCGTTCAAGGTCAGCAGCGAGATTATGTCTGTCCACCACGACAGGTTTCTTACTGGTGCGGGAGTATATTGTAGTGTCATCTGCGTAGATGCCTACTTGGGACTTGATCTCATCTGGGAGGTCGTTGATGAAAATAAGGAAGAGCGTCGGGCCCAGTGGGACACCAGCATTCGTGCTGTAGGACGAAGAGGCACGCCCATTCAGAACGACCTTCATTTTGCGGTTATTTAAGAAAGATTGGATTAGGTCAAGCAGGCGACAGGTAATATCATAACCGCGTAGTTTGCATAGAAGGCCAGAGTACCACACCCTGTCGAAAGCCTTGGAGATGTCCAGAGCAACCGCGCGAGCCTCGTCAGACTCATCAAGGGCCTGGAGCATGTACACCGTTACGGTTGTTAGCAAGTCGGCCGTGGACCTGACAAAGCGGAATCCATATTGCCTGTCGGAGAAGAGTTTGTGGGTGGTGAGATGATGAACTATTTCAGCATTGATTATAGCCTCGAATACTTTCCCGAATATCGGTAGAAGACTGATAGGGCGATAGTTGGATGGGTCAGAGGGTTCACCACAATTCTTAAATACAGGAACGACTGAAAAGAACTTCCAGCATGCAGGAAAGCAGAAAAGCAGGAAGCAGAAAGGCAGTAGTTAAATAGTTTAGAGAGGACAGGGGAAAGTTCAGGAGCACACCTCTTAAGGACTATCACCGGGATTCCATAGTCTCCACACGCCTTATGGGGGTCGAGTTTTGAAATTACTCTGGATACTACTGTCGTAGTAATATATACGTCGTGCAATTTGGCCTCAGTTCTAATAGGGAAGTCGGGTGGTTGCACTCCGGACGAGTCAAATGTGGAGTTGGATGAGAATCTGTGGGCAAAGCACTCAGCTTTGTCCGCAGATGACGTGAGAACCTCAAATCCATGGATTAAAGGAGGTATTGAGGATTTCCTATTGTTTACAAATCCTCCAAATAGTCCTTGGAGCCGAACTTGCGGTCAGCTATGTGCTGACTCATTCTCTCAGCAAACAACTGTTTGGCGTCATTTAGGGTTCTCTTGCACTCATTGCGAGCAGATATGAACAGGCGCCTATTGTGATCAGTTGACTGTCTCCGGAATGACCCGAGGGAGTGCTTGGGAAGCGAGTGGGGAAGTCCACCACTTGCGTAAGGGAATGGGAAATAGCAAAGTTCATGGCGTGAATGTCCGCTGGATCAGTAACGGCGTTTTCAAGCCACTCAGAGTGATGGGCATTGAGGTCTCCAAATACAAATATGTGGGCGAATGGGTGATAGGAAATAGCCTTATCTATGTCGTCAGCATTGCCATCTAGTAGGGAGCAGTCAGGAGAGGAGAGATAACAGTAAAGAAAGAATAGATAACTGACCGAACTGAGGAGAGACAAGCGGAGACATATGTATTGGTGGTCAGTAGATTTGAGTGAAGTCACGCTAGCTATGGGGAGATGTTCGCTGACATAGACACCCACCCCATGCATGTGGACAGTGGAATCCTTCCTTAAAAGGGGAAGATAACCAGGGATGAAGAGGTCAAAGGAGGAGGGAATAGCTGAGTTGAGGTTTAGTTTCGCAGAGCGCAAGGATGTCAGGGGACTTTTCATGGAGGAAACGCTTCTACACTAGGAAAGTTAGTACGAATGCCCGGGATATTAGTGAAGGAAAGGTTAATGGGTTTAGGTGGTTTGGATTTAACTGGTTTAGGGTCATTTCTGATTTGTTTAGTCATGATTCTGTTAGTAGAAAGGGACCTAGGTTAGAGGATACAGGCGGTCATTATCCACGATCTGTGCTGGGAGGGAAACTGGCTAGGGCTGCAACAAGGTGTGACCTCGGGGTTGCCCACCGAATGCGCTTGCAGGGACACCTATCCATGCGCTACATGGCACTACAAGAACCCCGATATTATACAACTGTTGATCAGAGCAGCCGCTCTTGACGCTACGCAAGAGTAAGGACTCTTAACTACCAGTCGGAAGCAGCAACCAGGAAACTGCCAACCCGGCACCCTCACAGTGATGAGCCGTTGCCACCAACCGGCCAGATCGCAGGAAACTTCCGGAAGCACCAATACCAAGGTCTAAAGAGAGAGAAGAGAAAGCCGGAAACCACATCTTAAACAGGAAAACAAGGGGTAAGCCTCTACTCCAGTTCAATAGACGTGGGAGGAGTATGGACCGGGCGATAGTGTGACCTATCTACTCCTATTTAAAAAAAAGAAAAGAAAAAACACAAAACACAAACTTCCAAAAGTGGAGAGTCAACTAAGTTTTAACTTAGTTAAAGTCCAAATGAAGCATGAACGCCAAAAAGTGAGGAAAAAAACAAAACAAAAAAAAAAAACAAAAAAACAAAAAAAACAAAAAACGAAAAATACAGATTTAAGAAACAATAAGTAACATACCTCAAAGTTTAACACAGGAAATTTGAATTAAGAAATGTTCACCCTCTTCAATTCTTGCTTTTCCCAAAAATCAACATCGAGTTAAGCTGCTTGGTAAATTTGAATTCAAAGAACAGACCATAGCGGGGAGATTGCTCGTTTCTGCTGATTTGCTGATTTGCTTTGTCAATACCTAACATAAGGATTAAAACTCATAGCCACTAGCTGATACATGCATAACTAATTACTATATCCACTATACCAACGTCAGTAAGTGTCATATGTGATACACGCTTGGGCGACAAGGCAGAAGATCTTTTTACTTTAGGTAGTTATTTCTTTCTACGGTAGACTGGTTGACAATCAAGGCTATAAAACTCAATCTTCCCTGCTATTCAACCAATGTAGTGAGAGGTTTATTTGTGCATAAATGAATGAAATGAATTTGACTGGAAATTTGAACACGTCTCTCCGATTTCTCGTTCTAAGTTGATATCCATTACACTTTAACGACGTCACGGAGCCAAAACAGAAAACAAACAAACAAAACAAAACAAAATAATTAACAGATATTGCATATCAGCTAATCAGTGGACACCAGATGATGACTACTGAATACTTGGTCGAAATAGTATTTCTGTAATAACATCTATATTAAACAATATAAGAACAATATTTTGTAGTAATACAAGATTATTGACAATTAATAATCTTAGAAATAAAATACTAAATCTATGAGGAGATGAGTGATATGATTCCTGTCACTCCATTTTTGAGAAGAGACGCTAAATATGAATTGTGTGAAAACTCAATGAGAACAAAATATTATAGGGAAGTTATTCAGAAAACATTGAAGGCAAAAGGCAATTTGATTGTTTCGGCCGGGTTTAAGAGTGTTCTTTTTTTCTATTTTCAATTCAGTTTTTTGATTTTTCTGAATCTTTTCATTAACTTTACGCTCCCTATCAAAGCTGCATATTTGAAATTTCGTCTTTTCTCAGTCAATCAAATATTAGCATAGAATACAATGACTTGCCTGTACACGGCTAGCAAGCAAACCTCATATCACAGGAAAATATTTCTGATTTATTTATCAAGGCTTTATAATTGCCGTAAAATTATCACCTGACCAGCGTTGATGATAAATAAATAATTTGAGCAAGTGATGTTGAAAACAAATCATTACAATTTACTAGTGAAATAAGCTATATATTTATAATAATAGAAGAAAAGCAACAATTAGTTGATGCAACGTATTTTATGGACACTATTACGGTAGAAGCAATGAGAAAATTACTTTTAATAAAATATGTCGACGTTTGGCGAAATTTCTTACTTATACATGCAAAAAACATTGCAATCTTAATAGTTTATGCAGCAAAACAATTTACATTATCTGACAGGAAACTCTGTTAAGTCATTGCATGAACGTAAAAAGATAAAGAAAACGAGACAAGTGAAGATAATGGATTTGGAAAAAAATAATGTAAGAAAAAATGTAAATGGAATTGTGTTAATTTAATTCTAGATACATTTCCGCACCAGAGTAAATGGGGACAATGCGTCGCCATTATAGTACATCGCATGCGTTGTGTTAGTCGAGCCATTTCCGACGATTATTTTCTGTTGACAATTTAGTTGTTTTTGTTTTTTTTACATTTTTGTCGATGTTTTTTCCTTCTAGGTTGTTGTTGTGGTTGTAGTATTTCTTGTTGTTTTCTTTCTTCTTTTTCTTCTTCTTCTTCTTCTTCTTCTTGCAGTACTAGTAGCATCGGAAGTAGTATACTTTATACTTATTCTTTGATTTTTCAATTATTATAAAATAATTATATTTTTGTAGGTTTCCTTTATTCTATCCTCCTTAGTTTTACTAATCTGAGGATTTAAGACTCAAATTTACATACTTTCCGTAATTCTAGTAAACCATTTCTTCCTTCATTTCTTTCTTAGTTGATTGATAATTTACGTGCTTGTTATCTGTCTTTCATTCTATTTTCTTTCTAATTTCTTTTCATTCAGTTTGTCTTGCTTCATTTTATAATTTCATTTTACGTTTCTACTTTCTTTCCATCTTACTTTTGTTTCCTTTCCTCCTTTTTCCTTTCTTCCTTCTTTTCTTGCTAACTTGTTTTCATTTATTCCATTTTCTTTTTTATTTATTCTTGATTTCATCCTACCTTCTACGTTTTCTTTTTACTTTGCTTTCTTCAGCTAAATCATATGTTTTTTCATTTCTTTTTTAACAACTTTTGTTTATTTTCGTGCTTTCATTGATTGTTCATTATATTAAATTACTTTTTCTTACGGAGAAGGAGGAAATGTCCATTAGACAAAACATTTGGAGAGAATAATTAACAGTTTAAGTAAAACTGTTAATTATTTTTGGCTTTTTAAAAGCGCTGAGCATTTTCCTGAAACTGGTGCCATCAGTTTTCCGTCGGTTTTCAATTGAAAAAGGAATTAACCACACTGAGCATTCGATTTTGGTAGGTTTCTTTTAAGTTAAATACTTTTTGGTAAGTCTTAAATTTATACGAAAACACACACACATATTTACATATGTATATTGAGTGGGATAAGGCAACAGCTCTTTATTTATATATATTTGGTTAAGGACAAAAAGCGGGTTTTAGAATTTTATTATTGCTTGAAAATGTTTTAAACATATTTCTTGGTTAAAGGTACATATTTCTCACTTTTCTTGTTTTTATTTCGCTCTCTTTCTTTCCAAACACTTACACGGGCATACACGCATACACACAAACATATCTATCTATCTATCTATCTATCTATCTATCTATCTATCTATCTATCTATCTATCTATCTATCTATCTATCAAGCGGTTGTTTGCTGAGAGAATGAGACAGCTAATAGCTGACCGCAAGTCCGGCTCCAAGGCGGTTATTCAAACGGGTGCTGAACAATAGCAAATCTTCTATCCCTCTCTTAATCAATGAATTTGAGGTCCTCACATCATCAGCGGACAAAGCCGAGTACTTTGCTCGCAGATTCTCATCCAACTCCACATTTGACTCATCTGTAGTACCCTCACTCGACTTACCTATTAGAACTGAGACTAAACTCTACGATCTATGCATTAGCCCGGCAGTTGTATCTCGAGTAATATCAAAACTTGACTCCCATAAGGCGAGGGTTGTTAATGGAATCCCAGTGATTGTCCTTAAGAAATGTTCCCCTGAACTCTTCTCTGTACTATCTAAACTGTATAACTACTGACTTTCTGCTTTTGTTTTCCTGCATGCTAGCAGTCCTCTTCTGTCGTTCCTGTATTTAAGAACTCAGGTGAACCCTTGGATCCATCCAACTATTGCCCTATCAGCTTTCTACCAATTTTCGGGAAAGTGTTCGAGGCCATCATCAATCCTGAAATAGTTCAATATCTTACTGCACATAAACTATTCTCTGACAGACAGTATGTCTTCCGCTTTGCCAGGTCTACGGCCGACATGCTAACGACCATTACGGAGTATATGTTCCAGGCCATTGAGAAGTCCGGCGAGGCCTGTGCTGTTGCTCTGGACATCTCCAAGGCTTTTGATAGGGTTTGACACGCTGGCCTTATGCAAGCTACGGGATTACGGTATTACTGGACGCCTGCTTGATCTGATCCAATCTTTTCTAAATAACCGCATAATGAAGGTCGGCTTGAATGGGCATACCTACTGTATAAACGCTGGTGTTCCTCAGGGTTCTATTCTAGGCCCGGCGTTCTTCTATATTCCTTCTAGACGAGATCAAATGCCAAGTAGACATCTACGCAGAGGACACATAATTTACTCCAGGATCAGTAAAAAACCCGAGGTGGCGGGCAAACATAATCTCGCATCTGATCTTGAGAGGGATCTCCATTCTGTGGTGAATTGGGGTAAGAAGTGGCTTGTAAATCACAATGCGTCTAAGACCAAACTGATGTCTGTCAATCATCACAGGTAACTTCTCCTTCCTACCATAAGCACAGACCAAGCGAGCCTCCCTGAGAGCAATACCCTGCGCCTCCTCGGCCTTAAACTCTCTTCTGACCTCAAGTGGAACCACTACATTGAGTCAATAGCTAAATCCACTGCTAGAAAGTTTAGGTCACTGTGTCGAGCCAGGGTGTTTTTCCCGACTGAATCCATCCTGCATATATACAAATCAACCATTCATCTGTGCATGGAGTATTGCTGCCATATATGGTCAGGCGCGCCTGCTGTTCATCTCAGTGTTCTTGACAGGCTCAAAAAGAGAATCAGTAATGTGATAGGTACCGACTTGGCAGCTCAACTCCAGCCACTTCCCCACCGACGGGATATGGCTTCCCTTTGTCTGTTCTATAAATACTTCCATTGCTTCTTCTCCAACGAACTTAAGTCACTGGTGGGGCCTCTGCAACAGATGCTTACTCGTGCAACCAGACTGGCAGCTGGGTCTCACCCATTCACAGATAAAAAAAATGCAGTCGACAATTCTACTTCTTCAGCTTCTTTTCTCGCACTTCCCGCCTGTGGAACTCGCTTCCATATTCTTGCTTTCCTGACGGCTACAGCCTCCTGGAATTTAAATGCAATGTCAATCCTCATCTCTTCACCATTTGACTCTAGTTCTTTCTTCACCACTCTGTATATCCTTTCATTTCTCTCCACCTTTGCAACTGTCATGACACCTGTATTCCCATTCTTCTCTTGCTCCTTTCTAACCGGCTCGTATTTCTCTTCACGATCTTCTATCTAATCTTTTTACTCCTGCACATCAGTGGCGCTACTGCCTTGCTCGGGGTGTTACGATTAAAAAAATATATACATATATAAATTGGGAGCAAATATAGATCAAATTTGGATTGTAATTCAACAGAATGATAGAATAAGGAACACTTAGAAAATGTTCATTAAAGCTTTGTTTAAAACTTAAATATATTTCTTTTTCTGATGAAGCTTTAATAAAAGCTTAAAGTTAAATCTATAAATGTTTCCTATTTATTTCTCATCCCATCTTAACACACTCCCACACATATACGCATACACAAATGCACGAGCGTGCACACAGGCACATACAGCTGCTTTACTATCACACACACACTCTCTCTCTCACACACACACACACACACACACACACACACACACACACATATATATATATATATAGAGAGAGAGAGAGAAAGAGAGAGAGGTATACTAAAAAGCAATCGGTTAGATCTACTTTATTAAAATATGGCAAAATTGATTCGAACGTTTGGAATTAAATATCTTCGTCGAGTCACATGCTTTTCAGTATTTGTGTGATGTTTTTAAAAATATATATGCATTTGATGTGTGTATAATTACTGACAGATAATGAAATAATCACTTCATTTTAAAGAACTAAGGAAAGAACATAATTGAAAAAAATCTGCTGTTGTACGTGTCGTGGATCTGGGTGAAGAACCACAAAAATAATGAACAACAGATAACTGAGTTAGAAAAATAGGTTATATTGAACGTAAATATACAAACTTGAACGCAGGTTAGTAATCCAGGAATGCAATTAGTTTGAAGTGAAGCCGTGCTGGAAATAGTATATCATTGTAATATTATTCTGGCTGAGTGGGACTCAGAGCTATTATGACTCCTGACGCGGTATTCTCTGTGTAACTTCGGTATCTTTCGGTAACTTGCGGATCAGTCTCGGTACTCGTACAGTGTCTTTAATGGATCCCCTTTTACTGTGCTGAAACTCACTATGGAAGGAGTATATATATACTCAAGTGGAGTTCATTATCATAGAAAAAGGGGAGATCCCACAAAGTATATAGTAATTAATAAAGTTTTAAGCTGTTTAAAAAAGTGATAATCACTGACCAGTTACAACTTTAAACAGTTTGATTACGTTTTAGACACTAAACTATTTCGGCATACCCGTCAGAATTCGTCTTTTACATTTATAAATCTACCGGTCATCCGTGCATTGGATACTGTTTTCATATCTGGTCGGGCAGTCCTGGTATTCATCTAGAGGTTTTTGAAAAAAAGATAAGAAAAAACAAAAAAAAAACAAAAAACAAAGAAGGACCTGCAATATAATCCATCCTGACTTGGTATCTCGACTTCAGTCCCTTTCTAACCGACGTGACGTGGCTTCCCTCAGTCTTTTCTTTATACATTTTCCTGTTAACTACTTTGATGCCTCAGAGACATGAATTTGCGCGTGCTACTAGATTGGCATCTAAGTCCCACCCATTTACCGCTGAAATAGAAAAATGTAACCACCATTTCTACTCCAATAGTTCCTTTTCTCACACAGCTCACTTGTGAAACTTCCTTCGGTTTACTTGCTTCACTTTAAAATATAATCTTAAAAAATGTCAATATAACGACAATTGCCATCTTATATCGTCTTAAATTACGTTATTTTTTTTACCATTTCTTTAATACCCAATATACCCAATCATTTCTTTCACTAAAACACTGCTTAATTGTCAGGTCTCGTCTTGGTTCGTGTGAAATGATTAAAAAATAGACTATTATTGTTTTTAGGTTGCCCTTTATTTTTAGAGCGAATATCAGCATTCCTGTACACACACACACACACACACACACACACACACACACACACACACACACACACACACACACATATATATATATATATATATATATATGGTGTCCATAATTCCTCTGTGCAATTTTAAAATAGACTGCAAAGGCAATTGATGGAATATCTTATTCTGATTTGTTTTATGTACTCGGTAGTTCTCAAAATATTTATTCCAATCGCATTTCTGTATTTTAAGTATCCTGTTGTTCAAAGAGATAATGTTAAATGAACCTTTAAAATGGCTACCCTTCAATTTACGTTGTGGTGCAGTGTATATTGCTCTGAATGAAAAATCGGGGAGTTTAGTTCGAATTCCAGTAGAGTTCCTTGCATTCACTTACGAGCAAATACCCTTGGGAAAATATTAATCCTCTTCCCTCCAGTTATGTGTTAAATAACAGGACAGATTGGGTTCTATAGCCCTGGCAACGAGTCAGAGCTAAGTATGGGAAAGACCCATCGTCACGTCCGTTAGCTTGACACACGACATTTATATAGACAGGTACATAGTTGGATAAAGGGAGAAGAAAACGACCAAAACCTCAGAAAAACATAATTCCTGTACGGTCTTGAGATGCTTCGTGCAACTAATGATGCCCATATTGAAGTCTATTAAATTATTTAAATATCTATCTACATCTCATTTTGTAACATTTTCTACATATTTTCAATTGCTGAGTTTATGGACTCTCTCTCTCTCTCTCCCTCTCTCTATCTATCTTCATCTATATTTATATATTATGACCTTAAAATTTATTTTTTTATTTGATTATACGTTCCGTTGTTTTATTCTATAGTATATTTACTTATATCTGTACACTGGCCTTAATACTCGAGAAATCTGATTAAATAAAAAATACGCGCTTCTTCAGGTTATATCTGTTGAGTTCGAGATCGACTGAGCTTCGAAAACCTTCGTCAATATCAAATATATGTACCCACTAAAAGTAAAGTTTACAGTGGTAAAACCTAACACATTAATAATGGAAAAATATATTATCTCTTTATATATATGTGAATTAATAAATATACACATGGGAATGCACACATATATAAAAATATTATTCAGGTGTTAATAAAACAGTGCTCAATGTTGTATAAACAGATCTATTAATTATATATATTAAATATATATTTTATCATACGTTGATGGCACGTCTCAGAGTTTTATGAGCTACGCAATCATCAGGTTCATGTTACGTACTGACTCTTTTCCCATCATAATAAAATGACATTAAATAAAACTTGTTCAGCTGGATTAATAAAAGTTGATAAAGGTTAACCTGTTACGAATAATAGTGACCCTTCTAAAAATAATCTCAACTGTCGCAAATATGAGACCTGCCCAGTGAATGGCCAGTTTATGGCTGAACGTATTTATAGAGCTTGCATCTATTTGGATGATGATGAATTCAAAAGCAAATGAATGGAAATATTGTTTCTATAATCATATGTTTTTAAACAACAGTAAAAACAGCAAAATCCCTGTTTTATCCATATATCATTAAACATTGAAAACTAGCAACAAAAATTCAATTATTTTCTGGAACATCGCCGCCAAAACCAAATCTGATAATGGAAAAGGAGACAAACGTAACTTATCCATTTATAAAAACTTTTCATCTTAAAACATATCACTAACCCTTATCTACCTAACAAAAAAAGTAAATTAATGATCACATGCTGCCATACAAATAACACTTACTTTAATTTTTAGATCCTGATTGAAATTTCTTTCTTTTTTTCTTTCTTTCTTTCTTTCTCTTCCCCTCGAGTATTACTGTTAATAATTATGTATTACGCCCTTTGATTTCATTTCTCTATATTTTAATAACAATTGTTTAATTTAAAATTCTAATCTTAATTTTCTATCTTTACGGAATTTTTATTTGAATTTAACCCTTGATAAATTAAAAAGAATAATAATACCCTAGCATTATAAGATTTAACTCCTTTGAACATCGGGTGAACTGAAATTAAAATTTCTTAAATGGACAGTTCGTAATATGGACCTGATGAGTTGGTAATATCTAAAACTCGGAGACATTTATCCATATAGGATAATCTATCTATCTATCTATCTATCTATCTATCTATCTATCTATCTATCTATCTATCTATCTATATATTGTGTGTGTATTTTGGCAGCATTTTTTCATTAATGCAGGTTTCATCTAAACTTATTTATAAATGGAACTTTGTGTGTATGTGTGTATCCGTTACCTATAGACTCTAAAACGGCTGAACCGATTTTCTTGAAAATTTACACAGTTGTACTATAACCGTCTGCGAGTGTCGTTAGCTCGGTTTTGTGTCGAGGTACACCCGATAAATATCGAAAATCGATAACCGAAAAAATCGGATTATAGAAGGAGTGGTTTACTTTCAATCAAATTTGATACACTCATAGACAAAGCCATAATAAACGATATTCAGAAGTTTCAAGGTTGCAGTTTTTACAATAGTGCAGAAAATTTGATATCGATACCAGGAAATCAAAATTTGACTTACATCCATCAATTTTTCTTTCAGTTTACGGTTGCGCTTTAACGGGAAACAACTATTGCTTTAAAGAGTTTCGTGCCAACCTCCAAAGAGTCTGAGCTCCAGGACCATGGATTAATTTTAATGCTTTCATTACACCCAAGCAACGCTGGGCTATACTGCTAGTTGAATGATATAGACAAGTTTTGTCTATTAATTTTGTGTAAAATCACAGTAATCGTTGATTTTTTTATCGGGTCTAAGCTTTCGGTTCACATAAGCCATTATCAAAAATAAATATTAACACACAGTAAACATAGAACATTAAAGTTATTAACAATAAAGAGAATTAAATTGAAGATACAAGTCCATCCGTGCCGGATGGCCGAAGACAGTGACAAAATGGTGACGTTGTGGTCCCTGATCCGATTACAGGCATTTGAGTATGTTAGTTGACAACTAACATATATTAATAGACAAAACTTGTCTATATTATTCAATAAAAACTGCATTAATATATATATATCGACACATAAAAACACGCATACACATTTATATATATAGACACAAATATAATATATCCATCTCTATCTCTCTCTCTGTGTCTCTGTCTCTGAATCTGTCTGTCTGTCTGTCTCTTTCTCTTCTCTCTCTATCTCTCTCACTCTCTCTCTCTCTCTCTCTCTCTCTCTCTATATATATATATATATATATATATATGAACATATAAAATATCTCCCTACATTCTGGTGCACAGATAATCATATGCATTTCTGTGCATACACATTCCAATTTTTGTCAACTGAAGGGAAAAGTAATAGATTTTTCACAGCTGAGAGGCAGTGTATCGATTTACTAAGAGGATTTTTTTTCTTCGCTTATGATCAGCTACTTTGCTCTTTTCAATCCCCTCCCCAAGTAGCAGACAACAGATGTTCAATTGGTGAACTCTCCTCTGGCACAAATTTCCCGTTGGCGCCACAACTCGTCAAGTTCCAAAAATTTCGCGCTTAGTCAATTTAATCACGCGCTCACGACTCACTGGTTTCGCTTCGTCGAAAATTAAGAAGCATCGAATGGCAAATTTTGTTGAAAACTTCGATTTGGGGAAACTGGCCCCGGCAGGATATTGCGCTTGTATCTATTCAGCTAATGTTTTATATATATATATATATATATATATATATATATATAAGAACATGTATATGTGTGCTTATACGTGTATGTCTGTATATATATATATATATATATATATATATATATAGGTGTATGTATGTGTGTATATTTATTTTTTAAATAATATCCTTGCTTGTCTAAGGGCATTATCCATATATATTTGAAGGAATAGCTTATCAAAAAATATACGGTTAGGAGATATTGATGCCCGTCTTTTGTCTATGCAATACACACACACACACACACACACACATGAAAGTGCACATTGAAGTCAACACCTAGAAGCAACAGTCTGTTTCATACTAAACGAAATCGTTAGGCCATGAGCGCTGTGTTTTTGCTCGACACAGTCTATCCCTGATATTGAGCACTTTTAGCTACAAATATAGCATACAATGAAACTATATATATATATATATATATATATATATATATATATATATGACAAAATATAGTTTTGGTATTTTAAGCATTATATATACTTATATATACATTTAAACAGCATATATATATACTGATGAATTGTAATACAGCGAAACAGATCTGTCTGAGGATGACTATATATATATATATATATATATATATATGCAATCGGGGTCTAACTGTACTAATGAGCTGTGATACAGCGAAACAGATCTGTCTGCGTATATATATATATATTATAGTCATATATATATATATATATATATATATATAGTTATACATGTCTAGTTCATAAACGGTGAGGATAATCCAACAAGATTAACGTTTTTCTTTTTCATGAGCTATTTTGCTCATTTCATCAGACCTTACAATATTCCTTCCATTTGGTACAGAATGTAAAGCGGTAAATATATGTAGACATGAACAAAGTCACAATTGTAAGTATATGTGGGAATGTACACATATGTATATAGGTTAGTATAAATGGATGGGTTAGTTTTATGGGGTCAAACAAACATTAGCTTCCAAAGAATTAGAAATTTCTTTACAGGTCAACCGCTTCGCGACGGCCTGGGCAATCCCAGACAGATTTGACGCCAATGCCTAAATCCGGACTCTTTTCCTCTTTTTCTTTTTCCCCCTTCTCTTTCCTTTTTCTTTCTTCCTATTTTTATTTCTTGTTTTAATTTCAGATTTATTTTTTATATCTTATTTTTATCCTTCTCTTAAGTAAAAAAAATGCTTATTCCGGCTAAATTTTTTGTACGAAATGGAAGGAATATTGTAAGGTCTGATGAAAGGAGCTAAATAGCTCACAGAAATGAATTATAGTTTGTAACCACTTTAAATGACGTGTTGAGTTTTTCTTTATATATATATATATATATATATATATATATATATATATATATATATATATATATTTTACGAAATGATAGCATAGTATCATTGATATAGCGGGCACTTCTAATGTCAGCATTGACATAGGAATCAGTATGGCATAGTTACAGTCATTTTTATGTTCTATAATACTACTACTATGTCTTATATATCATTACTCTTTTTGCAGGCTCTTTGTACCCGTGAAGTCGTATGAAGGGTCATAGATGAAGGCAAAATATTGCTTATATATTGTTTTTAATGATGGACTACAAACTGACTAGTTTAATTTTGTGTGCAGAAAACCTTTTGGCAATGATATTTTAATCAGTTTTGCAGAATTATAATGTATAAATAAGTATTTTAGCTTCATCGTTCTGACGTTTTGATCTCTACCACTCTAAAAACTGTGTTGAAGCGATTGCAAGTATACCCGCTATTTATGTCATCAATTTTGAAGGTGCCTATAAAAAATGCAAAGGCTATACTTTACCAGTCTTTTTACACACACACACACACACACACACACACACACACACACACACACACACACACACATATATATATATATATATATATATATATATATATATATTAGAAAAATGTGTATAAAACAAAGCTTTACGTGGTAGAGTAATAATACAGAAATAAATATACGAGGGCGGACCAAAGATTATCGGTGTTTATGTTATGTTAAAAGAGCTAAAATACGCAAAATGAATGAACACAGATTGACCTTTATATCCGTCGTGCATAAACATTAAGTTGTAGTGTTGTCACTCCCTTTTCTTGTTTATATCAATGGCTTGAAGGAATGTGTGTAGAGTGTAGTCACTTCACTACACTACAACACTTCAATCAGTGAGTATAACTGATGCAGCGGATTTTGTCCAAGTGAAAGTTTCTCAAGATAGCCTAAACACTATATTTCCCAGGACTTACCCCTTGCGACTTTTTTCCCTTCAAAAATCAAATCCCATCTGAAAGAAGGAAGACTTCAAGACGTCAAGTAAATCCAAAACAATGCAGCGGAGCTGCTACTCGTTATCCCAAAACAGAAGTGCCCGAAATGCTTCCGTCAATGAAAACTGCGCTGGATAAAATTGGGCCCTTCATACTGAAAATTTTTGCATACTCTTTTTGATATATGAATTTTATTGTAAAAAATGACTCGATGTAAAAATATGATATCCTATATATATATATATATATATATATATATATATATATATATATATTACAGAAAGGTGAAAAAACGCGTAGATTAAAAACCCACTGTTCAAGCATTTGATTTTATAAAGAGTGCTCGATACAGAGTAGAGTTTAATATTATAATTTTGTTATTACAATGGTTTATAAAAGCATAATATTACTACACAAAATGTTCATGTTTCAGAACAAAACTGCTCCTCTTCAGGTGATATGTTAATATAAATGGATTAAAACGATTTGTTTTTGAAAATATAAGATGAATGTTTTGCTATTGAGAAAATTAGGGAGTAGTAGTTAGAGGAAATGAAATAGATGTGTCCAAAGAGTTCAATCAGCATTTAGTATCATGTAACCATGGAGATATAAACATTTGGATTAGGAAAGGGGGCAGGATGGCATAGATCTAGATATGTCACTACTTAATTTTGTCTGGGTAAGATACACTGTGGCACCTTAGATTTATTGAACATAGAAAATAATTTTCATCAAGAGGTCGGATTTTAGTTTTCTTTATTGAACAATAGATTTTTTGGATTAAATAATTGTTGTATACTTACTTATATTGTATTAAGAACAGCAATTTAGTATTTTATGGGTCACTTTATTTGATTAAAATAATATTTTTATACTAAATTGATGTTCTTAATACAGTATAAATAAGTATACAACAATTATTTAATTAAAAAAACCTATTGTTCATTATTATGAGATTTTTGTGTAGTGATATTATGCCTTTATAAACCATTGTAATAACAAAATTACATATATATATATATATATATATATATATATATATATATATATATATATATATTTGCATCTGGATCCTTGTAACATTTTACCTTTGTTTACACATCTTGTGAGATATTTAATGAAAAAATGTGGTTAAAATTTCAGCGTCCTCGCATGTTCACAGTTTTCTATTAAAAGTTAATCGTACCAGATTTTTGTTTTTATATCTCTCTATCTCCTCCTAAACATCAACAAAAGCATTACTACAGCTCGTTATCTTTTTGAGAACGAAACGAATTAATTTACCAAAGAATTTTTAGTGATATATAAAAAGTAATATTCTCCTATATATATTTATATTCAATTGTTGTCATCCTCTGACGAGTGGATGAAGTGACTGATATATATATATATATATATATATATATATATATATATATATATATATATATATATGATCATGTTGCAGCCAAATGCAAAACCTGGAGGCATATTTTTAAAAAAATTCCTATTTCACTCGGAGTGATGCATTTTAATTTTGTTATGTGTTAAAGGGATTTCACTGCTGTAATCAAAGAATTTCATTTTTTACACTTAAAATGACTTTAGCATATTTAACTGAAGTTTATTACAATATTACTTTCTTCCTCATCCAAAAGCAAACTTTTTGTGCGAAATTTACTAAAGAACTCTAATTCAAGAATCGTGATATTGTCACTTAGAAGTTAATTTAGTATTTTTTACTTAATGTCATTTTAATATTCTGCTCCATCATATCTTTTTTCATAGAATTAAATATACTCATGATATAATTTAATTTTTTGGCGTAATTTGTATTTTTGTTTGGAATAGGTAACAAATATATTAAAGTTTTATCACGATTCTGTCATTGAAAGATAACATTTCTCAACGTAAAATTAAAAAAAAAACGAAATGTAGAGACAAAGCAGTAGGCTCTAAACAAAAATGCGTAATCTTAAATTATTCAAAGTGATATTTTATTAACGTTCTTTTCTAGGTTATTTTCTTACAAATATTACAAAGAATATCTCCCAAATTTTAACTTTCATAATCCTATGTTATGTTTAATCTTCAATTTAAACTTTTTCGAAGATTTCTTCATTGTTTCTTCTTTTACACAACAAAATATAAATACGAATAGAATCTATTGTCACACAAGATTGATATAATATTTTTCTATTTTGTTATTCGTAACTGATATATTGATGAAATTTAGTTGTTGAGCAATTTCTTTGTCTGTTTGGAAAGTATTTAATAAAGTATGTTAAATTTTACATTTACTTTGGAATTTAAATTACAAATTTGAGTTTAAAATCATATTTTTACCCCAAAACTAATGAAAAGTCAAATTTCAAGGAAAGTATTGTGCAATGTTATAATTAAGTTCACTCATTTAATTCGATATTTTTAGATATCATTAATAATTTGTATGAAACGTTAATCCTGCTCACCCTGCAGTTAAACCACGCATTTTAATCAATTTTCTAGGTATTTCTCTAGTCATAAAAAATGTATATTAATAAAAAAAATATAGCAGAATAACAATTTTGCGTCCTTTATAAATACAACATAATTAAATGAAAGATTACGCTTCTGTTGATTTTGCTTCATCTGTTTCCAGAATTAAATGTTCCATTATGTTTTTTGTTTCAGTAAAATTCTTTACGATGAACACTTAATTCAAAGATTAAAAAAGCACACATAACCAAGTCTATGTGATAAGTAACGTTTTTGTTTTAAAAATTCAGCATTATGTGAATCATATTTTTTCCTGAAATATTAACTTCCTCTTTGTCTCGTTTAATATTTTCCAGTGCCCCCAACAAAAATAAATATTACTACTTATTTAAATTTCAATATGTGATTATCTCCAAATATTTGGTAAAGTATTGTTACAAGTATTAAGAAAAGTCATCTCCAAGTAATTCTCATGTTCAAATACTTTGAAGCACACGTCGAGTTCTGACCCTTATTGCACTATTTGTAGGCTTGTAGTACTGGACAAAATGGTCAGCCATTTACACAAGTTCGTTCGGTAGGTCATCGTCGTTTTTGTTTTAATCTTCTTGAATTCAGTATCTCGTGTAAGTCTTGTAACAACCAAATCTTCCTTTTACTAAGTGTCCCAGAAACCCTATGTTTAGGATAGTACATATAAGCACGCTTTTCGCTCCAGCTTTTCTTTTAAAGTTATTCGTTTGCTTACATGTTTAGTCCATGGTATTATCAGCACCATTCTGTAGAACCACATTTGTCACTTTGTCACATCCTCTTCTGTGAGGAAATTAACCAGCATTCCTTGCCATATAAGATGAGAGATATTCCATAGCAATTAAGCACTTTTCGTTCATATTTATTAATTACTCTGTTTAGATTTAGAAAGGCAAATTTTGGTTACGAATTTTCTCGCTGTCTTTACAAATTATCAAACGCCTGTCACTTCTTGATTTTTATGTTTTTAATTCGCAGCTCTCACTAGAAGCTTTATCTCTTACTGACAACCATACGACATTCTTTTTTAATCATTTCACTTCAAGCAAGGTGATAAAGCCACAAAGAAGCAAGTGGTTATTGAGAATGAAAGAAACTGATAAAACATTATTGTGGAGAAAGAAGAATGAAAGAACCGGTTTCACAGGAGCAGAATATGAGGATAGACGTTGCATTTAAATTTATTAAAATTTTTAGTTGAAAGGAAAGCAAAGAACCGGAAGAAATTCCTCAAGAGAGAAGTGTGAAAGAAGAAAATGTTAGCATAGAACCTTCAATTTCACTTGAAAATAAACCTATATGAATTTCACATGTAAAGTGATGAGACGTATTTGTTAATGTAGTAATGTACTTTAATTCGTAAATTCAAGGTAGCGCAGAGGAAACCGTATCATAACAATTGTCATGAAAATGATCATAGAAAAGGTACAAGGAATTTAAGCTATGGCGCTGGGAGAGATACTGAAAGAGAAATGACACAGGATTGATTAAATGGTAAATTTCTAAAGCTGCAAGATAGATTATGATACGAACAATTAGAAAGATTATAACCAGATACTTGCTGAGTCTTTTACAAGGAATGTTAGTTCACTGTGACTTGACGGACATTTTTATCGTTTCACCACAAGCAAGGCGGTACCGCCACTGAAGCGAAGGGAGCTACATAAGAGAGTAAATAGCAGACGGAGAGTAAAGAGAAAGAACCACTTGTAGTGGGTGTCAGAGAAAAGAGCAAGAAAAGATGGGAACACAGGAGTGAAGAGAGCTGCGAAGGTAGAGAGAAAGGAAAAGAACAAGATACACTAAGTGTTGTAGAAACGACTAGAGTCAAGTTGATAAGAGATGGGAAATGATATTGCATTTAAATTCCTGGAGGTTGAAGCCGTCAGGGAAGGGAAGGGTGTTTCACAGGCGGGAAGTGCGAGAAAATCTGTTAAAGTAGAATTGTTGACTGCATTGGTTGATCTGTAAATGGATGGGACCTTGTTGCCAGTCATGTTTCACGAGTAAAGTATAGTAGTGGGAGCACCAGTAACTTAAGTTCGTCGGAGCGGAAGCCATAAAAATATTTATAGAAGAGACAGAGAAAAACCACATCCTGCCGGTGAGAAAGTTTCTGGAGTCGAGCTGCCAAGCCAACCTATCACATTACAGATTATCCTTTAGAGCCTGTCGAGAACACTGAGATGAACAGCAGGGGCGCCTGGCAAGATATGATAGCAGTATTCTATGCACGGACGGATGCTTGATTTGCATATGTGCATAATGGGTTCAGGCGGGAAAAAACGTCCTGGCCCGACACAGTAACACAACATTTCTAGCAGTGGATTTAGCTATTGATTTAATGTAATGATTCCATTTGAGGTCGGAAGATAGGGTAAGGCTGAGGAAGCACAGTATATTGCTTTCATGGAGACTCGCTTTGTCCATGCTTATGGGGAGCAAGAGATGTTACTTATGATGATTGACAGCAGTTTCGATTTAGAAGCATTTAAATTTACAAGCCACTTCTTACCCCAGTCAACCACTGAGTGTAGGTTTTTCTCAAGATCAGCAGCGAAATTATATTTGTCCGTCTCGCCAGATGTTTTACTGATGTAGAATTAAATGGTGGTGTCATCTGCGTAGATGCCTACTTGAGATTTATCGCGTATGGGAGATCATTTTTGAAGATCAAAAAGAGCGTCGGACATAGAATAGATGGGACACCAGCGTTCGTGCCGTTGGATGTGGAGGCATGCCCATACAAGACGACCTTCATTATGCGGTTAGATAAGAAAGATTGAATCAAATAAAGCAAGTGTCAAGTGATACAATAACCCTATAGCTTGCGTAGAAGGCCAACGTGCCAAACCTTATCAAAAGCCTTGGAGTTATCCAGGGCAACATCACGAGACTCGCTGGACTTATCAAGGGCCGTGATGGTCGTGAGTATATCGGCTGTAAACCTGGCAAAGCGGAAGCCGTACCACCTGACTGAGAATAGTTTATGGGAAGTAAGATTTTGAACTATATCAGCATTGATAATAGCCTCGAACACTTTTCCGAAAATTGGTAGGAGGCTGATAGGGTGATAGTTGGATGGGTCCGATGGTTCACCTGAGTTTTTAAATGTACGAACAACAGAGGAGGCTTTCCAACATGCTGGAAACACGAAGTAGAAAGGCAGTAGTTATAGAGTTTAAAGAGGACAGAGGAGAGTTCAGGGACACATTTTTTCAGGACAATGACCGGGATTCCCTCACTTCCAACTCGCCTTATGGGGGTCAAGTCTTAGATACCAGAGACAGGGTTATGCAAACATCTTTCAGTTGAGCCTCGGATCTAGGATGGAAGTCCGGGTGCGGGTACTTCAGATGAGTCAAATGTAGATTTTGATGAGAATCTTCGAGCAAAGAACTCGGCGTTGTCCCCAGATGCCGTGAGGACCTCGAATTCATTGATAAAGTAAGGGACGGATGATTTGCGTTGTTCAGCACGCGTTTGCAGAGCTTCCAATTGTCTTTGGAGCCAAACTTTCGGAGAGCTATTCACTACCTCATTCACTCAGCAATCAATAGCTTGGCGTCATTCAAGATCCTCTTACACTCATTAAGAGCTGAGGCAAATAGATCAGATCCATGGATCCGAAATAGCCGGAAGTAGTTGTTCCTGCGAGCAATGGCGACCGAAGAGAACCAGGAGGCTAAATGAGGTTTGAGACGAAATTTCCTGATCGGCATAAAGGCATCAATGCTAGCTTTCACTCAGGAAAAAACCTCAGAGGCGCGCTCCTCAACTGGGAGACTGAACCCTTTTTCCCCAAGGAACGACGCATAGGAAATCGTGAAACGCGGCCCAGTCTACTCTTT
Source organism: Ascarosepion bandense (assembly GCA_037127315.1). NCBI lineage: Eukaryota > Metazoa > Mollusca > Cephalopoda > Sepiida > Sepiidae > Ascarosepion > Ascarosepion bandense. The sequence goes on from JBBBDQ010001536.1 coordinate 3,034,411, forward strand.
AGTAGCAGCAGAATATCCTTTTGGTAGAAGTCTTCTGGGGGGAGTGACAGTCGTGACATATATTAGTAGAAACAACAGCGTGATCTGAGTTACCGAGAGGGCAAAGCTGCGAGACTTGGCAGGAGAATTTCTAAATAAACATATCAGTAAAAAAAACTATAGACCGAGATGATGCAATGCATTAATCTTCTAGAGGTTAGCATCAGCTATTATAACGGAATAATTTCCTACGTTTTTACGAGTTCTTGCTGATTTTTTCCTGAGTAGGCCATCAACACGGGATCATCACCCATGACAAATTCTGTTATGTCATCCGGTTTTTTCGGAATTTTTAACTTTATAATTTGAGTGAATTAACGAAGAAAACACTCGGACTCAGAAACATACATTATTGTTTATTTCCATTCAATAGTCTTCTTAAGAAAATTTTTAAGTGACTTATTAAAATTCTTCTCTTTAATTGCGAATTAATGCATGGAACCAGACGAGACTATCCTAGGTCCTACGCTGTGTCTGGTATTCCACAAAAACATTTCCGATGTTAACAGTTTCGAACCAGCTAGCTATATACACGAATCAATTATTTACTCGTGGCTTAATATCAAGTCAGACAGATCTGACAATGTATAACTGACAACCGCCTGCCAAAAAGACCTTCAAATAGTGGTTGACAGGGGCAAGGAATAGTTTGTAAATTTTAATGACGCCAAAACAAAACTGCTTCATTTAACCAGCACAGGGAACATTTTCTCTGTCATCCATACGACTAAATTCAAAGAAAAAGAGGAACCAGTTGTGCCTTCTTAATGCCACTTTATATTGAATCAATTGCTAAACCTTCTGCGCGGAAAGTTGGTTCTCGATCTCTTGCTAGATATTTTTTCTCGTCACAATCCATCTTTTACATTTATGAATCTACCATTCCTCCGTGGGTTTAATACTTTTACTATACCTGATCTGTTTCTCTAACTACATATATCGAAATACAAAATTCAAAAAAACCGATCTCTTGATCTTGATATCAGGACTTATATAATTTTTCCACTGATTTAGGTGAATTCTCCGTTTTTGTTACAAATATTTCCATGTCATCTGTTCTGATGAGTTTTTATGCCTAGTGCCTCGATTGCATGAAATTAAGCGTGCTACTAGATTGGCAACAAGGTCTCACCGTTTTACTATTGAGCTAGCTAGATACAACCGTTTTAATATAATAGTTTCTGCTCTCGCAATTCTCCCTTGTGGAACTTGCTTCCAAGTAAACTGTTCCTTCTTTTTAGATAATTTAATTTCCTCACTTCTCAATGAAACCATTTCATTCTCTTTCACTCTTGTGGCATTGTCACCTTACTTGGAGTAAAATTATTCAAAGAAAACTCAATCATTAACACAGTGTATTGTGTATCTTACGTTGTTAAGATTCAACCTACTAATAATAGAACAGGTTAGATCACTCTGTTTCTGTTTGCCTTGCTGTATTGATTGAATAAATCCAGATAGAAGATGCATTCTCGTCTTATGCATCACTCTTTCTTACTTGTTGAATAGTAAATCTGATTAAAAAAAAATACGTTGAAAGTTAATCTGGTTAAATCTTTTGAATACTTGGTATGTGTTAAATCTGATTAAATCTTTTGAATACTTAGTAAGTGTTAAATCTGATTAAATCTTTTGAATACTTGTTGAATGTTAAATTTGTATAAATCTTTCGAATACTTGTTGAGTGTTAAATCTGATTAAACTTTTTGAATATTAGTTGAATGTTAACTCTGATTAAATCTTTGGAATACTTGTTGAATGTGAAATCTGATTAAATCTTTTGAATACGTGTTGGAAGCTAACTCTGATTAAAAATTTTGAATATTTGTTGAATGTTAACTCTGATTAAATATTTGGAATCCATTTTGAAAGTTCAATCTGATTAAATATTTTGAATACCTGTGGAATATTAAATCTGTTTTTTGAATATTTGTTGAATAATACATCTGATTAAATCTTTTAAATATTTGTTGAGTGCTAAATCTGATTAAATCTTTTGAATACTTGTTAAATGTTAAATCTGAAAAAGTTTTTGAATAGTTATTGAGAGTTAATTCTGATTCAATCTTTTGAATATACGTTAAAATAGTAAATTGTATTGGATAATTTTGAATGAATATTTTTTTTACCAAATTTCAAATAGCTTAATTCTATATATGTTTTTATAAATAAAAAGAAATATTGAAGGGTGTTTTATTTAAAACTGATTTTTGCGTATTGAGATAAAATTAAATGATAAAAAAGTGTGCCATTAACATAACGAAAGGGTTTTAATCCATATCCATAATTCAGATGCAAAATGTCTCTGCAGTTTCAAAATAGAATACATTTTGACGTCCTAGTCGTGATATGCAGACCTTAAAATTTCAAATAGAATATACAATGTTGACAGTCATAAAGTGGCGCCTATATGGCATAACGTTTTCATAGATCGAATCTGTGAATATATCGTGACTTTTCCTCGGGTTGTTCTTGCATTCAATCTATTGATTCCACAAACTTTCTCTGAGCCAGTTCATTGTTCAACTTTGCGTCGCTTTCATCTTTACGTCACGTCTTTGCGTTTTTCATTTTATCTGATTTTATGTATCAACATTTAGCATGATAAGCACGAATTCTCATTGTTCAAACAATGACAGGTGCTAAAAATTGCCGCGAAGTTGTCGCTCTAACCTTTCTCGCACATTCTGAAGCTCAATATACCTATATATATATATATATATATATATATATATATATATATATATATATATGTGTGTGTGTGTGTGTGTGTGTGTGTGTGTGTGTGTGTGTGTGTGTGTTAGAGTGTAATGGTGTATGTGAACACAGTAAAACTAAGTAAGAGTGAAAAGAAACATGTACAAAGACACTCACATACATGTTTATATAAACTTAAGAATAAAAGTATTTTGCATGGTTTCAACACGTAATGACAGATACATAGACTTCTGGACATGTACGTATAAAAACGCATATGTAGAATTATATATATGTGTGTATCTGTGTGCACTGCAAAAATAATTTTTAATAATTTTTTCAATGTATATATTCATATATTTCTAGAATTATATCTATCTATCTATCTATCTATCTATCTATCTATCTCTCTCTCTATATATATAGATACATATTGCAAAATAACTATATGATTTTATATATAATTAGTTTATATGGTTTGATAAATACTTAATTATGAATAATAATAAAAAATAACAAATATTATATGTTAATAGTTTCAGATACATTTACAGGTAATAACTAGAGCATCACATACAATCGCAAACACAAAGACATATATATATATATATATATATATATATATATATATGTTTAACTGTGATAATGTTTTGGCACCATTGTTGTTGTTTTTCAGTTGTTATTAGTGATAAAATGTATTTTGGCAACAAGTTTTTTATTTTAAAGTCACCGATATCGAAGTATAAATAGAGCGTTGATAGGAACGTAGAGTTGTTTTCTTTAATAGAGCAGATTCGTACCGACTTCGAAGTTTCGTGAGATGCTCTCAGTCGTCAATAAATTTATTAAATTAAAAAATAACTGATAAATTTAAAATCAAACACGCGTAAAGCCTACAAACGCAAATACTATAACACACAAACATAACTTAGAAAAAACAGACCGTTGCAAAACATACCAACACATTAGTCAAAACATACCAACACATTAGTCAAAAAAAGAGGTCAATAAAACAAAAGGACCCGTCAATAAAACAAAAGGGTCCGTCCCAATTAAGCAAACACCCATTTTTGCATACACTAAGATAAATTAAACAACTACACAATCAAAAGCAAAAATTATAAAAAATAAAATCAACCAATCATAAAAAGAAAATGAATAGATAACCAATCACAGACAACACCACTCCCACAATATCACGCCATAAACAAGAAAAAACCGGGGCTTAACGGCAAACAGCCCTGAAGCGTGATTATATCATGATGGTTTACTCATGAATCTTCTCTATTAAAGATACAAACACCCTGTACCTATATAATGTGAAAAAAGAACAAAAAGAAGTTAACGTTTATTTTTAAATTTACACTTGTCAATACAAAAGTCTTTGGAATCATACTTTTACTATGACTTCAAGTGACGATTTCCTGGGTTGACTTACGGAAAAAAAAAACAACTTTTCTTCCAAATGTAAGTGTTTTTTTGATTTACAAGTTATCAGTAGCATCTGGTAAGGTTCTCAAATTGCAGGGTCATATATTTATTATTAACGTGCCCGTGCTGAAAGGGGATAACGTTTTGTGATATTTCCTCTTTTTTACATACGACGACTACAATATATTTTATGTTTATTCTCACCAACGTCACATTTTAGTTTTTCTTATTTTGATTTTTACTCTTTTGAAAACCTATTTGTGTTTGAATAAAGCCTTATTTTAATTAATGTGTAGTGTGACGTTATTCTATATTCTTTAGTTTCTGGATTTTTGTCATTTATATTAATGTTTATATGTTTTCCTTTTTCTAAATTTTAATTATTATGTAGCGTGAAGCATAAACACTTTGTACAGAACACTGTCATTTAATTTCTAAGGTTTAATAAATCTTAATTTTTCATTCTTCTAATAAGAAGATTCTTATTCTAGGTCCTATGCTTTACCTTATCTACATTAATGATCTCCCAGATGTAATAAGATCCCAAGTATGCATATACGTTGACGACACTATGGTTTACTCTCGCATCGATCAAAAATCTACCGAGGCTGACAAAGCAAACCTCGCTGTCGGGCTTAAAAAAGACCTCCAATCCGTGGCGGACTGGGGTAAGAAATGGCTTGTGAATTTTAATACTTCCAAAATAAAGCTACTATCTATTAATCATCTCAGACAAGCGCTTCTACCCCAACATTATCATGGATCAGGTTAGTCTCCCTGAATGCAAAACACTGCGCCACCTCGGATTAGTCCTCAGAAGAGACATTAAGTGCAATGACTATATAGAATCCATAGCTAAATCCGCTGCTAAGAAAGTCGGTTCTCTGTGTAGGGCCAGGAATATTTTCCCGTCTGAAACAATCCTGCACATATATAAATCTACCATCTGCCCGTGCACTGAATATGGCTGCCATATCTGGTCTGGTGCTCCTGCTATCTACCTAGGTGTCCTTGACAAAATCCAACGGAGAATCTTTAATATGATCGATCCCGACTTGGCAGCTCAGATACAGTCACTTTCTCACCGGCGCAATGTGGCTTCCTTGTGTCTCTTCTACAAATACTCTCCCAGTTACTGCTCCGATGAACTTAGCTCACTGGTTCACTCTATACATGAATTTACTCGAGCCACAAATCCCATCCTCCAACATACTATACACTGGAACACATGCACAAGCTAACGCACACGCACACACATACACACACTTGCATATATATATATTTACACACACACGCACACACACACACTCTTACATACTATACACCAAAGCACGCATATATCTATATGCACACACACACACACACACACACACACACACACACACACACACACACACACACACGATACAAGGAAAAGGTATATTTATAAATAAAATGATTACAGAATGAAAAATACAAGAAGTAGACACTCATAAACACACGCAGATAACACACGCACCCACGCACGTGCGTGCGCGCGCGCGCGCACACACACACACACACACACACACACACACACACACACACACACACACACACACACACACACACACACACACACAAGAACGAATACCGGAGGAGAAAAATCGTAGCAATAAACATGCCACCAAGTAAAGCAAATAGACGTAACATCAAGTAATAAAACGGTGCCTACCACCATTCTGAAGGAGATACAACAATGCTAAACCCTGCGCACATGTTAAACAATAAATTAAACCAGACGAATATATTATCAAATCGTAAAACGGCACCTTCTATCACTTCAAATAAGAGGCGAAAAAGCAATATCGTACTACCACACACACTTATATAAACCATAAACACACATATACATATACATGAACTAACACGCATACAGGTACACACACACACACATAATCGCTACAATTAACTACAGTAGCAGCAGCAATTCGTTTAAAGGCACGGTCCAGTAACAGACAAATTGAAATCAAGCTCTCCTATCAGTTTGAAAATGTGATTCTGATCTCGAAATATTAATGAATAATATGTAATACCCAACACCTTTTTTACCTTCCTTTATTATACTAAACGCATTGCGATAACCTCAAATAACTACCCACACACTTTATATCCACAATGCTTCTAGCAAATTACAAAACTCTCCTCTCTCTCTCTCTCTCTCTCTCTCTCTCTCTCTATATATATATATATATATATATATATATATATATAGGGTTTCGATTTGGGGTTAAAACCAACCGAGGTCTAACCGTACTGATGAGCTGTGATACAGCGAAACAGATCTGTCTGCGGATGACTATATATATATATATATATATATATATATATATATGGTATATTGATTAGTTAATTACATATTTTCTGGTCATAATAAGATTAGACCAGTGCCCATCTGTATTAAAAAGTGTTCAATACAATTTGATTATTTTCTATTTGTAAATGAGTTATTACGCGACCTAAGTTTGTATCATGTGCGATGTCTTCAGACGATTTTTGAGAACTGATTTTACCGTTTACCGTTTTTCTTTTAAAACCGGTGTTTTTCTTTTAAAACCGGTGTTTTCTTTTAAAACCGGTAACGGCGTTTTTTTAACGCTCACGTGGCAGGGAATTTTTGAACGCGCAATTTTTAAAATTGCAAGGAATTATGAAGCTTTCATCCATGGTTGTATGAACCTAATAGGTAATTTTAACATTGTTACACTTAGTCATAATTTCTGTTATTTCATTCAATAGTTCGTTTTTGTTTGAGAATAGCATAATCTCTAAATTTTCTTCCTGGCGCAGTCTACATATTTTGCTACCGTTGTAAAGCTTGGCTGTTTTTACTATACTCCACGTTATGTCTAGGTCATTTCCATATTTTGATTTTAATTTTCACACATGGCTAGCCAATTTTGTACAGTTTTTTAATTTTCTAAAATAAACGTAGACTTGGGATCTAACCACCTGATCATAAAAGTGTCTTTGGTTGAACCCAAATATATTTTATTTTGGCCTTCTAATCATGTACTTTTGTCTTGTAAATGTCCTTGAGACTGGTAGAGACCTAGGTCGCGTAATGACTCATTTACAAATGGAATATATATATATATATATATATATATATATATATATATATATATATATCCTACGTCTATGGCATGTCTCGCGGTGTCATGCGTTATATCCGGTTCATATTTCGAACCGACAGTTTAATAGATTTTATTTTAAATGTTTCTATGTTCATGAGAATTAAATTTTATAAATTTAAGTTACTACTTTTTATTAACAAGATTAAAAAAATGTCATATTTTCTGATTAGACTTTTTATTTCGGAATTATATTTGTATAAAACTTGTTCAAACTTTGTCCTAGTACTTACGAATGTCATCGTTTCTCATCAGGGACTATATTACAGTTTAAAAATCAAATATTGTCTTGTAACTGGAGAAGTTTTACAACATTTTAAAAGAAAATAAATAAACGTTATGAATAATTTTTTTAATTCAAAGGCAGTAATAATGTAAGCAACATGCACACGTAAAGATATATGCTGAGATAGATGCGTGAATTATATTGAATACCTGGTTGTTAACGATATTTAATGCCGTAAAAATACGTTAGAGTATTTGAACTTCGAAGGAACTAATTATGTAAATAATCAAATTACTCAGAGGCAAATAATTTTTTACCTTAATTATATTTCAAATAAACCCTCTAAACACAAGTAAGTACATGTCCAAAAACTTGGTAAGCTGTGCGATTGATAAGAGGTTTTTTAGTTCTAATATGTAGTGCCTCAAAAACTTTTAGGCGTCTAATGTCTGTGTGTTTATCAATAATTTTTTGTATTGTCTATAAGAACTTTACGAATGCCAGAATGCTGAAGAGAAAACATTATGTGACTTAAGATGTTGTGTAATGGCACTGGAATCATTTAAATGCATAGTGAATCGTCTACAGAACCGGGTAGTCGTAAATCCAATGTATGTATGTGGATCAGAAGAGCATTCTTCAAAAGGACATTTAAATTCATACACAGCATTAGTTCTATCAACACCGGTAGAAGCTGGAGAGTTGTTGTTCATTATAATGTTAAATGCTTTGAATTAGAGGTTTTACGGTTTTATTAAAATCAGCTGTAAAAACCTCTTATATATTATAGTAAATTTAAAACCTCTAACCTGATAATGAACAACCACTCTCCAGCTACTACCGTTGTTGATAAAACTAAAGTTATGTATAAGTTTAAATGTCCTTTTGAAGAATGCTCTTCTAATCGACAGACTCCAAACCAGCCTATACCATCCGGCCAAAGCCCCAAATTTTTTCCAGCACCTGATAACAATGATTCTCAAGGCCTAAGTCCCACACTATTTCCGAACTATTTACAAATCACCGGCTTTGTGAAAACCGATGTCGGGTAGAACGCCCACAACAATACAACCCGCCGAGAAATATTAGTATGATAACACATGACGAACGACACACCCTCATAGATCAACCAGAACCTCCAACTCGAACAAAAACATCCATTACAACTCGGATTTTAATGTCAATACTGAACTATGTTTACAATGAACAGTGAGCTCATTCCTCTGGTTTAACAATAAAAAACTTGTCCCTAAATTTGATAATTTATAATTTTTCGTTAAGACAGAGGTAGAAAGGTGCATGGAGGGAGTTACAAGTTCGGGACTTTTTAAGGATTTTCTGTTTAACAGTGTTTTTTTTTTGTCTTTTTTCTTTAAAGAATAATAAGATTTGGATAATGAAGTGCTGTGTTTATAAGAACTGTTGTTGAAAGACAATGTGTGCTGATACCAGCGAGTTTTGAACGAGATTTTAGTAGACCCGATATAAACCTTTATAGTATTAGGATTTTCAGTTTTGGAGATGGTACAAAGATAAACTATGGAGCTAACGCGACAATTATTTTGCAGAGGACAATCTTTAGGATTTCTACAATTACATCCGCTGGTATTAGTTCTTTTGTCCTCGGTGCGTTCTATTAGAGCATTGTACTTTACCGTGTTTTAGTATCATTATACTTGTTGAAAACTTTCTTATTATGTTTTTTAATTAATTTTTTCTAAATTATCCGTGCAGCTATAGCTTAATTTGAGTGTATTATTATTCAATATTTTGCTAAAATGATTAGTTTTGGAAAGTGTTTGCGGATTATGTTTAAGAATTTTTGTCCCAAATTAGTTTTAACCATCATATTGTAGGGAGGGGTAAACCAGATGAATTTTCTAAATCTTTCCTTGTTGCTGTTATCATTGTCAGTAGGGTTTCTGAATTTGATATCAGTAACGTTATAACCGCTGTTTTTAAGTGCAAAATTATAGCATTCAAATTATTATTAGCTTTACTTTCTTTTGAGCACATTTTTAAGAATTGTATTTCTTTGGATATGGAATATTATTCAATCCATACGTATCTTTTATATATATATATATATATATATGTATATATATATATATGATTACTCTCATATCTCGTTGAATACACTGGTTCTCGTTCGATCACCGATTTTAGGCAACGTTGAGCCTGGTCAGTACTTAGATGGCTGACCACTTGGGAATACCAGGTGCTGTAAGCGTTATTGACGGATGTGCGTTGTGGTGCAGTAGATGTCGGCTCGGAGGGGGAAATCGGTGAGCCGAGTTCCAATTCCAGTCGAAAATTTTGCATTCACTTATGCACTGGTACCCTTGGGAAAGGTATTAATCAGTCCCTTTTTTCCAGTTATGGGTTAAATAACTAAGGTCTGTTGTTCATGCGATCTGTGGCAGACGTCTGCACCGATTGTGGATGGTGCTACACAAGCCTTTACCACTTTAAACAATTCTTTGTGTGGTTGTTTAAATGTGTTAAACGCTAATACGTTGAAATCGACGGGAGAATCCATAATATATATCACATATCGTCTATATCAAACAGTGCTCGATGTTATACAACAGAGCAATTAAGTATATATTAATATATACATATTACTTAAATATTCATGTATATACATATTATCCCTTGGGAATAGAACGACATAGAATTTAATTTTCTAAAACTGAAATTAAAATAATTGTAATATCAGTATATTATATAGATATGTTTATTAAAATTTGAATTACGTAATGGATAGTTTATATTGCATTGTATATTGCGTTCTACATAAAACTACGATTTGTTCTATATATTTGTTCTATATATTTTATATGCATATATAATATGTATATTTATTAATATATATATATATATATGTGTGTGTGTGTGTGTGTGTGCGTGTGTGTGTGTGTGTAAGTGTGTGTGTAAGTGTGTGTAACTATTCTCAGATAGATTGTATCTATGGAGGAGATAGAATGAATAAAATAAGACAAGAGGAAAAACAATTCTAACCGACGTGTCCTGTCTTCTGAGGAACTTTATCAAGGCAACATAGAATTTATTTTGTTGTATGTGTTTATATACAAAGGAGATAATATCATTAGTTTAGGAAGTCTTTTAAATATGAGAACGTTCATTAATGTTCATCAGGTCTTTTTACTTTTTGCCAGACTTTCTGTTTTCGTTGTTCATGCTATAAGTAAAATAATATTTCTCAACGATTTCATTCTGAGGAAGGATTGTCCAAAATTTCTCGCCGCCAATTTTAGTATTAAAGATGTCAGCATATTATATATATATATATATATGTGTGTGTGTGTGTGTGTGTGTGTGTGTGTGTATGTGTGCGTGTGTGTACATGTGTGTGTGCTTTGATGTGTGTGTGTGTGTGTGTGTGTGTGTGTGTGTGTGTGTGTGTGTGTGTGTGTGAAAAGTTTTATGAACAATATAATTCCTAAAACTCCGGAGCTTTCTTCTTAAGGCTGATAAATTACTTGTCTATTCGTACAAAAAATAAAATTAATCCAAGCTGCCACAAACTTAACACATTTTTTACAAATAGTTGTGTGTGGGTTTGTGCGAGCTCGCGCGCACGCGTGTTGTCTTGCATGTGGTTTTGTGTAATATATCTAATAACTTGTATCTTCTCAATAATAACTTGAATATCACTGGTTTCAATTTTATGTCAAAGGAAAAAAAAGATGTTTAGCTTAAATTCAAATTTATTTTTCACAATTTTTTTCGATGAGAGAGGTTTTCTGTTTTCTCTTGTGCCTGAAGACTACATGAGTTAAATTTTCCTCTGGAGAAACATCCATTTAATGAGATGTTATTTTCGCTCTTTTTAACTGACAAAGCCTTGGATCAGATATGGTTTCAACCTGTTTAAACACGGGAGATTAATACCCGTCCAGGTAAAATAATCTTTGCAGGATGAGTTGACCGAGCGAATAATTGTTTAATCAGCAACTGCGACAATACAGGTTTCATCCAGCTTAAGATTTCCCATCAAATTATTCGGAGTGGTTATTTCCATGTACAGCGTTAAAATATTGGAAACAATTTCAAATATTTCTTCAGGAATATTGCATGATTATAGGAATTTGATAGGCTGAAAGGAAGATATCTGTTCAAATTATACATATCTTTATATGATGTTTTTTTATTATTCTTTTGATTCTTTGTTTATTTAAATCTATCTATCTATCTATCTATCTATCTATCTATCTATCTATCTATCTATCTATCTATCTATCTCTTATTGAAATCTGTGTTCCCCATGGTACATTGCCAGTAGCACAATAAGAAAGTCGAATATTGATAATATCTCCTTAAACCTGGAAATAATCTTGAATAGCAAAAGCGTATTTATTTCTGAATTCCTGGTATATCAATTTTGTTGTTCAAATTAATGTTGCTGCTATCACGTCGTTTTAAACGTTGAGTATTCAGCCTTTTTCAAGTATCTGTTAATCTTGGTAACCTTCAAGCAATTTCAAACTGAGCCCACTATTTAATCTATGGGGGTAGAAAATAACTGGCCGAAATTTTAAGGTGATAATAATAAAAATGAAGACATTCATCTGAATGCCAATAATGTAAATTTGGAAATTTTGTGTTCAATGTATAAAGTCATTCCATCTTGGATATTTAGTACAACAACCTTCTCCATTGTGTTCCACCACTTAGACTAGGCGTATAATTTTATTAGTAGTACGAATATCAGTTCCGTTTATATAATATCAGATCGTCTAGTCTGTATAAATGTCTCTTCCAAGGCAACGTGCCAAGAAGGAAGTGGTGAAGCAATGAAGATAAGGCGTGAACTTACTTGATTAATCTTTGTCTTCGTGGAAAGGACAAAAATATACAAGCATTGATGACTGAAAATTGTCGAGAATTCATTTAAGCTCTCCAGCACTACTGTCTGCGGCTGCTGCTGTTATTGCTGCTGCAAGGAATGATGGTGATGATAATGATGATGATAGCGGGTTATTAAAATTCTTGCTTATTTAATGCCAATCATCTAAGTAAAATTGCGTTCATTTATGCATCCAAGAAAAATTGAATGGCTTATGTATAATTCAGACATTCTGGTAAACTTTAGTATATTGTTAACCTTAAAATGAAACAAGTGCCGAAATCGATACCATCATATCTTGCAGTTCTATTTTTTAAGTATATTTTTCAAAGATACCTAGTGAATTCTTGAAATTGAAGATAATAGCGAACTGTGTACGTACTGTATTTTCCTTAAATTTTCCTTACCTAAGGCATGTTTTTTTTTTGTTTAACCAGGCTAAATAAGCTTAGATGTGAAACAAAGCGGAAAGTATGTGGAACTCAGTGAGAATTGAACTCACTACTCAATTGTAATGATTCTAGCAAGACAAGCTTGCTAACCATTACACTACCTTGAGGTTCACAATCAGGCTAACTAAAAGATTAAAGAAAATAACTAATAACCCAATAGAACTAGTAGAGCATTATATTTAATAAAATTATGAGGAATAACAGAATTGTTATTGTCGTAGATCTTAGCAACTTAAGTAAATGATAATGTCTTTCCTTATTAGATTCAAAGCTTTGCTTTTCTTCACTTCAGCAAAACACAAAATAACTTCTTTTCGTAAATCCGAATTGTCAGCATCATTAATTTTATATTTTGCGCTTAGAAACATATCTCATAAATTGCGTATTTTCGAGGATTATACACGTGGAAAACAAATCTTCGAAAGAAAGAGGAAGTGCTTAACATTAAAACGTATAGGGATTATATTTCGTTTCACATTATTAGATGACAGAACATTTTAATTATAAGATCTGTGAATTAGTTGCCTGATGATAATGTTGTTGAAGACAGTCGGTGACATATAAACAATCTGTCTTTTGTTGTCATGTTATTTGATTGCAAAGAAGACCCTATTAAATCAAAACAATTTTCACGAAGATTTTACCTGGTCCCTTGTAAAGCTCCGTGCTTCCCGTGTCACTAGCAATGGTAAATATATCATGTCGTGATATACTCCTTTGAAGAAATTCTTTTTTCAAAAATGTATTTTGTTCTGTGCGAATAGTATAAATCAATCTCTCCCTGCCATAGCTTAAATATTTGGGCAGACTTTGGTCAGCAATCACTATAAGAGAATGGCATCGCTGAATGAAACATTGCATGTAGCCCTGGCGAAACACATGATATTCAACCATTGAAAGGCGCATAATGCAGGATTAATGCTGGGTTATAGATTGTTATCTTAAGTGAAGTCGATGAGGTAGTCTTGTATTGATAGGTGTATGCTTATTTGACTCAAATATGTACGAACACTCAATTCAAACCTTTATACTAGGTAACTCTACTTAATAGCTAAAAGAACAGCATAGTATGGAAAAGATAATATTACATATAATAAAAGAAAAGATAATATTACAAGTTTTTTCCCATTAACAAAGACATTAATTTAGAAACCTTTGCAAAATTCAAATAATTGTCGGATTTTAATGAAACTTTCTGGATTTATTCAGAAAGAAAGGATATTAATTGTGAAATTATTATTTAAAAAGAATCTTCGTGAATTGTTTTTTTTTTACATCTGTTAACCCTCCTCCACGTAAATTCATGAAATTTCAAAAAATTAAATTCTGTAGGTTTTTTTAGAAAACGCAGGACTCATTGGGTAATGTAAATCATGTATTATTTTTATAAACACTTAGCCATTTATATCGAGAATGTGCTCCGAATAGTGAAGTAAAATATGCAATGAAACTATGACATTTAATTACATTAGCTTTTAATTGCTTTAATAAATATAAATGTCAGACATTATAGTCTGAAAAATATTCGAATAATAATGAAATTTTGAAAGTATTGTTTTCATTTGTGTTTTTTAATTATAATAATTAATAATGCTTTAAAATATATTTAAATATTTCCAATTCTTGTGGATGTTAAGCTGGTAGATTACATAGTGAAGACTATATTTGCCAATCAAAAATTGAAAAGTTAAATAAAAATCATTTAAGCATCGTATTTTTAAAATAATTTTTTCTGTGTTTGCATTTGAAATTTTTGTTTGCATGCTAATTTGTATGTTTAAATTAAAAGTTCTTTGCTTCAGGGTTACTCTCTTTCCCGGAAAAAATGTACAATTATGTCACTTGTGATCGCCATCTTTACTCGATCTGTCAACACATTTCAATTACGCTTGATACGTTAGAAATGTCAACCCTGTGTTTTAAAAAGCTTTATTCTAAATTTCATGCTATAAGTAAGTAATACTTGTGTAAATCAAATTAATGTAACATTAAATTTGCTTAATTTTCATAAATCATGTGTCACAGATGTATATTTTATTTTTTCCAGAATTTTAAACCCGAAAATGAACTTTTGTTTACAAGTCTGTCAATCACTCAAAATTGACTGAAAATTGAAAAAAAAAAAATCAAAATTTTAGATTTCAATCAATATAATTTTTGTTTGAAATAGACCAGAGTATTTTGCTTTCTGGAAATAGTAAATTTAATGATATAGCTTTCAATGAAACTAAAATAAAATTTTCAGGGAAATTTAAAAAAAGAAACAGTCTAAAATTTAGATATTAAAAATGAGTGGAGACACCTACTTTATACATTTTATTTGCTACTAGATAACTATAGATGTAAAACATCATCAGTGTTTACTGTTAGATTGATATTTTGATACATGTGAAGATACGTGACCACCATCTTGAATTATTTCTTCTCTGTTGTCCTAGAGAGTTCTGATCGGGCATAACTTTGCTTTTATTTTGAAGCTTGTCTGTTCTAATTTGCATGCAGGTAGATGTATATTATCATTTCAAAATACCAGTAGTCTATATGACCACAGCCTTTTCATTTTATGCTGCTGTGGTTTCATGTAGGCTTTTATGGGTTACAGTTACTGATCCTATACCAAAATGGTTTTGAATTGAAACTTTTTCTCATAGATTGCTTCCCAACAAAAACTCAAGGGCTCTGTCTTCCCTGTTACTAATTCTTAGCTGCTGGGGAAAAGACTGGTTCATAGGTTTCCCAAGTATCAGTCAGTCAGTCAGTCAGTCAAGAGCTATACGTAATATACGCTTGAGCAATAATGTCTCGAAAGCGGTTGGTAGCCATTAATTTCCGTGGTAGACCTAATCTGTCCTGCTATTTAACCCATAACTGGAGGAAGAAATTACAGATTAATACCTTTACCAAGGTTATTTGCGCGTATGTGAATGCAACGAATTCATGTGGAATTCAAACTCGGTTTTCTGATTTCTCATTCCAAGCCAATATCCACTGTTTGTGCAAAATGGAAAGGAAAATCCTCGGCTGAAATTTGAACTTGACACGTCTGTTCCACTTTTCTATGTTTACACTACACTGCGCTGACATCTTTTCCGAAATATAAGAAATAAGAAATAAAATAAAAATAACACATGGTAAAAGGAAAACGCCAGTTTTCTGTACATGTTTTAAAAAACTGGAACCTGCAAAGATATTTTTAAAAAACAAATCAAATTTCATTTTTCCAGTTGCATTTTTTAATTTCGAGATAGAGAAAAACATGAATGTTTTGACAGAAAAGAACTAAACAAACTTACAAGATTCTTTTTCATGTTTCTTGACTTCAAATTGAAGCCATGTCATTTCATAACGTTTATATTTTTGTATTATACTACGATTTATGTTTTATCCTTGATGAAAAAAAAAAGGGAAGAAAAAAGAAGAAAATGTGCAAAATAATTTCGAGGTTTATGAACCGGAAGGAATTTTCGTTTCACAAAATGTGAATAGCGTTTTATTCACTAACATGTGCTGAAAACTACTGATTTATAAGTATTTCTAAATAGCAAAAAGATTAACGTATATGTGTCATTATTTAAGGAGTTCGTGTCAGAAGATTTTAGTCAAATAGCCAATATTTAACTCGCGGTTATATTTGTAAATGGTTGGATTTTTCTTTTTCTGATTTGGAAAGAAAAAAGCAGCAGGATTTTATAAAACTCTTTGGAAATTCATAAGAATGTTAAAAGATG
Organism: Ascarosepion bandense; assembly: GCA_037127315.1. Classification (NCBI taxonomy): domain Eukaryota; kingdom Metazoa; phylum Mollusca; class Cephalopoda; order Sepiida; family Sepiidae; genus Ascarosepion; species Ascarosepion bandense. The sequence goes on from JBBBDQ010001536.1 coordinate 3,051,006, forward strand.
CTTTCCAGCCAGTTGTCCTTAGTTATTCAAATACATAATCTATCTATCTATCTATCTATCTATCTATCTATCTATCTATCTATCTATCTATCTATCTATTTAGTTTTCTTTGAACCATCTTCCACGCGGTTTATGTAAATCGTTCCGAATTTTAAAGAATATATATGAAAATAGTCTGTGTAAGAAGAGAAACCAAATAAAGCTAAACTACTAATGTTGTGTAAAACAAGATTGTTTTATTGAAATCTCTGAAATAGAATTCAGAATCGGGAATTCGCAGTGATAGTCATGTAAGGAAAACAGTAAATAAAGAATATTAAAAAACAATGAGGTAAGTTGGTTAAATGTCGCGCCAGACCAACTTTCTTATCAGACCCTATCTTGCACATTTATAAATCTACCTTTCGTCCATGCATTTAATAATACACCCCATGTCTAGTCTGGTCTGGTCTGGTGATTCTACTACATAACTCGAGTTATTTAATGATATTCAAAGAGAGCTGTGTTATGTAATCTATCCTTGACCTGGCACCTGGGCGTCAGATACTTCTTCACTAACACGACATGGCTTCCCACTGTCTTTTCTACAAATATTAACGTAGAAAGTGTGCTAATGAGATTTTCTCCTAGGTGTCTTGTTTACATAAATTTACGTGTGCTTAAATAAGCACGTGTTTAAATAAGTCTTACCATTTTGCTGTTGAGATAGACACAATTGAATTTTCTATTCTAACAGTTTCTTTTCTCGCAACTCTCGTTTGTTAAATTCTCTTCCAATTTTTTACTTCTCTGCTACAATCTTCATAAAATTTAAATGGCATGCCAATAGCCATCTTCTGTCTTCTTGAATCTGTTCTTTGATTTTCCTTTTTTACGAAAGTCTTATTATTCAGTTTCACCCCGAATAACCACCTGGTAACATTATCGCCTTGCTTAAAATAGAATGATTTAGAAAATGGAGCGGGCAATATATGGAAAAATACATTATATATCCATTTCAACAATTTATACAGATTCAATCTAATAACATGAAAGTAAATTAAAAGCAAAAATGAAGAATTCTTTAAAGTAATAAAAGTTATTTTCAAATAGAGTTTAGCCATATAATATATACATATATATTTATTTCTTATTAGTGGAAAAACTAGTTGTTCAAGTTAACATTGTTTTTTATTTTAACCCGTGAAATTAATGCTAACCGGAAGAGAAACTGAGAAGGCCTTATTGATGAAAACTATGTCTCTCTACTGGAAGCGAATGTGTGTTTCATTATTTCAGGAAAATACTTGTTAGCAATTGAATTTAACGTCGGAAAAACGACACGTCTTGTGACTAACTACAAGTCGAGCAATGTTTTGGCCTCTTCATGAGAATGAAAGTGCTATTTAGCCAGGCCATTTGCCATTGATCGAAAAAAGTGATAATCGGGCGGGGCAATATCTGGTGAGTACGGCAGGTGAAATAAGACTTCCCATTTAAGCGTTTCCAGTAGGTTTCTACCCATTTTGCAACATGTAGCCTAGCGTTATCATGTTGCAAAATCACCTTGTATCTTTAAAACGGCTGTTAATTCGTCGATTGTTGGCTCAACGTTATCAATAGCAATCTACGGAAATGGTTTTGGTCGGTTTGAGCAGCTCATAAAAAATTAAACCCAGCTGATCTCACCAAATGCAGAGCAAAAGATTCAAAGGATTGGATACTCATCTTTGTCGCTGATGTTGACGCATGACCGCGCTCACCCCATGGTCTTCTACGATTATGGTTATTGTAGTGTATTCAGTTTTCGGTCACGATAAGATGCAAATAAAATCCTGTCTTTCTGCTGTTGAAGCAGTTTTCCACTCGTGGCAAGACGCCGTTCAACGTCTCTCAACTTGTATGTTACATAATATCCTTGCTTTTCAATCATTCTTAATGTTTTCAAATGTTTCGAAACTGTTATGTGATGAACTCTTAATTATTCTACAATGTCAATTTGCGCCTAACATGAGTCTTCTTGAAGTAATGCATTTAATTCTTCGTCTTCAAATCTTTTCGGTTCGCCAGAGCGTTCTTTATGTTCAGCATCAAAATCATTGATTTTGAAGCGTCTAAACCAATCTTTGTATGTTTTTTTCCGACAGAGCATGGTTGATGCAAGTATTCTGTGTGTTTCAGGTGCAGATTTTATTTTAATAAAGAAGTACAGTAAAGTTTCCCACAAATACACTTTATTTGGCACGAAATCCGACATGTTTAACTTTAAAAAAACAAAGTTGTTTACAATTAAGCAAAATGACATACACTGAAATTACAGCTTGCTTATAGTGCCTCCTTGTAGATGTGTTATCATCTAAAACTATCAGAACACAGTTCAGGGAATGTCATCTGTTGGAAAAGAGCAGAAACTTGCTCCATCTTCTAAAATATATGTTATTTTTACCGGGGACACTGTTTGAGTCGACATCTCCGTTGTTTTAAACAGTAAAATTAATGACATTACAAACAAGTGTGTATTTTAAAAATTAAATTTGATATTTACATTTTATATAATATTTAAAAAATACTAATTTATTGAATACATATTACTTTTTCTATAATTATTTTTATTTATTCTATAATATCTTCCGTGTTACCTTGCGGACGTGTCAATGGGAATCCAACATATTTCTTATGATCAAATGCATATATCTGTGTCTGCTGTGAAATACCAGACAAGCAAGGGTTGTGAATTTATATCAGCTATCTGATAGCAGATGAGGTTTTAGACAATGCCTCTGTTTATATTTTCAATTTTTAAATAGCTGTTGAGTCTATAAGGCAGAGTTTCTTTATTCTTTCGGTCACATTTTCCGAATAAAAATTTGCTCGCGTGTTACTAAATGTTGTGTAATAAAACGTACATCTAAAAAAAAACACACACACACACAAACAGACAGAGGGGGGATTTAAGGGAGATAACCTCAGATTTGAAGTCAGAAAATTATAATTGATAGCGCTTTTTTCCAAACTGCGTTTCCTAGAGACTATATTCTTAATACTTGTCATAATACAAAAATATCACAAATTGGTCAGTAATTATTTATAACTATTTATACTGGGACACAGGCAAATAAAAGTAATCTATAAAGATAATTTAAATTTTGAAATCATATTTAATTTTGGCATATATATTTTTTGTAATGGCTTCTAAATCTTTGATTGTCTTTCAGGCTCTTTTGCAGCACCTATGAAACGCACAGCACCGTTAAAGATCCACTTATCTAAGATGATGTAAGGTGATTTCTTTAAAATCTTCTTTAATTTTGTAGAAAGTCCTTCAATATTTATACCCGTTATTTCAGAGAAGTGTTACTGGATTACAGCTTGACCTTGAAGCCCATCCTATGTCCGTTTACGCAATATCCATCATTATAAAAGTTGATTGTACATGGCAACCTTATATATTCTGTCATCACTCATCCTTATGATATGACCCGTCGATCTCAATTTGGATTGCCTCAAGAATAGCACCTACAACACCATCAATAGATCAGAATTAGAGATTTTTTTCTGAAATATGTATTCACAGTTTAAAGGAAGATTTGTGAAATATATCAGGTTGATTTATATGGGTTCGTTACTAGATCCCTGATTATGATTTATGCAAATTACTGGTAAAAATAAGAACTGCCTACACGCTCATATTTGTTTTGAGAGAATTTTCTTTCGCTCACAAATCGCTCACGAATATATTCAAATGACTCAGGAAATCGTTTGACTTATATTATTGTCTATCAAAGTTACTGACTTCAAAATAAATGAATAATTTCACATTTATTCAGTTTCATATTAACCCACTTTATTGGTGGATCAGTGAATTTGTAAGCAATTTGCATTTCTTTTATCCCAATAATCTGTTAAGCAATATATATTAGGCAAATGGTGAGTTCAAAGAACTTATTTTACAAGCAAAAATCTATAGATGAGCACTTGGACTCTCCTCTGTACTATCCACATTCTGATTTTCATGAACGATCTGACTAGAAACATTCTCAGATCATTAGTAAACATTTATGAAGATGATACAGCAGATTTTGGATGTATTTCTTAATATTAAAATGATAGGGAACTTGAAGCCCAGTGGGTATAAATTGTTTTGTAACTTTCAATATCTGAAAATTCAAGCTTCATCAGCAGCAATCAAGCCATTAATTTTATCCAGTCATGATTAATGGGTGGTTTTTAGTAAGGCCCCTTGGTTTAAATGCTTATTAAATATCAAGTCCGTTCCAGACCTCAGGTGAAACATATATACGATCCACTGCTAAAGATGTCGAACAATTTTTATTGATTGTTATTTTTTAAAACTGTAAATTTAATATTTACATGCAAAAACAAAAGTATTACTATCCAAAATATATTTTGGCTTTAAATAACCAACTTAGATTGATAAGCCATGAACATGACAATTTAAACCTATCCATACCTGTCCTTGTTATTCACATCACTTCCTCTTTCATGACATTCTTCATATCTATTTTAAATATTAACCCACTACCTTGAGTGGCTATTTGGTCTTGCATTTGGTGATAGATCTTTAGTTCATAAAATTTGCATCATCAGTGAAAAGATGAAGAATTATGCTAGTTTTACATGAAGCTTAAGCTTTAAATGCCTTTATCAAGCCGTGATTTTCGAGTCGAAAGAAAGTTCTACAGCATATATAGCAGAATGTTTATTTTTGTGAAACAAGATAATACTTATGTAAGTCAAGTTCCTTCGAGGCGTGCTACATCGCATTTAAAAAGCATTGGTAATTTCGAAAACGTCCATATATAGTCTCATGCTTTGCAAGAAATTTTTCCGAAACCTGGCGGAGAATAAAAGTCAGTTGTCAACGACATGATCAAAACCACATTTTTTGATTTCGAGTAACACTCTTTAATGAGGTTAGTGACTGTTATATTGTGGATGACACAGACAGTGAATTTTGTCAGCAGTTATAAGGAGAGAAATGCATGTGAATTCTTGCAGGTACCATTTATACCGTTAGTCCGAAAAGAAACATTTTTCCGAACTGCTTTTGATGTCTGAAGAAGATTTCTAAGTTTCTAGATGACATGAAATAACTTCCTTAGATTTATACGAAGAGAAGTTGATGCTGTTCTCGAACTTTTTGAAGTAACGTTCCATAAAAATATTTCTGGTCTTTAGGAATCTGGAGTAATGGCTTTCTCGTCTATTCTTGAGTTGCTATTAAGGACAGTTTTAAGATGTTCTTTTAGTGAGCAAGGATGTTTTCTTATTTTTGTAAGATAAGTTTGAAATTTCATTTTGCAAATCTTGTAGTCTGAGGTGTCATTGTCATTAATCCATAATTTATAGCAATTAAAAATTTTATGGTTTATATATCAATATCATTGAATGGTACTTTATATGGAATGCGAGTACGTCAGTTTAGGTGGAGTGAATATTTTTAATGGGGTTTCGATATCATCTGAGATCTGCACTTTATAATTTGTGAATTAAAAATCTTCAGGTATGACATTGTTTTAAATAATCCCAAACGAATCGGCATATTAGTTAGGTGACGCACTTCTCCACATTAATTCTATTAACGCTTGATCTCTCTCTCTCTCTCCCTATATATATATATATATATATATATATATATATATATATAGCAATGGTGTAAGCAGAATGTTTTGTGCATAAAAAGATAGATGCAAAATGAATCTTGGGTAATAGCTACAGACAGGTTGATTTTGAGAGCTATGCTCAAACTAAAACGAAAATGTAATCACACATACGATATGAATATAATTAGTTCTTTAGCAAAGTATCTATTTTATTATTATCGGCCGGCAATAAAAAGCAGTAGAATGCAAAAGACTTGATATTAGCGAGTTAATAGTCATCAACTGTCTCAGAAAAACAGATGAATAAAACAAACTAAACTAGACAGATCATTAGTATTGACGAGTTTCATAACATATTAGTGTTGTATGTACACCTTATAGCAGCAGTAGTGTGATATGTCAGGATACCATGATTAGCACATCCCTTATCAAGCTAGTTTTGAATACAGAACGTTTTTTTTATTAAGCTGTTTGCCACCCCAAGGCAAGACAGGCCACGCTTCCCTGTTATTTAAACATAGGTAAGGAAAGAAGTGATATATTTATACATTTCGTGTCAATATTTGTGCAAAATTGAAAGTAACAAACTTGACTGGAATTCGAACTCGAAAAGTCAATTTCTCTTGCTAAGTCGCAAACAGTTACAATATACTACAAACACACGGATACAAATAGACAGATGTAAACACACAAATAATGATAGATAAATATCAAATATAAAATCATCAAAATAAAAATAAATTATAAAAAATCAAAAGCAACTTGTGTAGCTTCAAGACAAGTAACAGAAGAAATCGGATATTTAAGAGGAACTGTAGGATGAACACATTTGTGTATCCAACTGATACATTTTGCCAAAACATTATGTTCATGCCAAAACCTCACTTTCCTGCCACTCAACGGTGAAAGATAGAAATAAATATATAGAGAAATGTGAGAAAGAACAGATGAAAAGAAGTAGTGTGTGTGTGTATGAGAGAGAGAGAGATAGAGAGAGAGAGAGAGAGAGAGAGAAAGAGATAGATAGAGAATTTATCATTTACGCAACGAAAGACGTAAAAGCAAATAAGTGGTGTATTTTGTCATTCAGGGCGTATTTTTCCTGTTCTTCGTCTGGCAGGTGTTTGGCTTCAAATCGATACCCTGACCTCTGTTTTGCTCGTGTGGCTTGCCGTTAAGACAAGCACAAAAGGTAAAGATGAAACAGCCTGAGATCGATTGGGCCCATTAGAGATGCATCTGAGCTTTCCAATGCCGACAATTGTGCAGGAGTAGGATGCCAAATATGTGCCCATCCCTGCACAGAGGGTATCACGTGGCTGAACAATGTGAGGTCGTCATTTATGCAAATGGACGAAAAAAGGATATTTGCCAGGGGTCTTTGTAATAAGAAGTGTTGCATATCTTCAATGCTGTAGGACTTGCATGATGTATGTTTTAAATGAGGTTAGATAAATGGTTTTATCTTTCTAGCTCACATGCTAGCTCGCTAATACAAAAATATGCCTGTAGGTGTTCGATATTCGATTACCAACTATGAACTGTGGGAGTTTGTTAATATTTCGATGTATATTCCCTATCATTCTAAGAATATTATGAAAGGAATTCTTATTTTCCATTTATACAAAGGAATAAATACCGAGTCACAGCAAGAAATAACGAAACAAAAAACTGAAAGGGAATCTGATTACTCAACATTCAGTGAGTGTAGTAACCTCACTTATAATGGGATGCACAAAGTGGGGCTTTATTTTAATAAATATTCACTAAGGGTTACTGAATGTGATTATTGTACAAGCCTAAGAAAAATGAGTAAGAGCAAATTATGAGCATATGTAGGGTAGAAAATGGCTGACCCTAAACAAGAAGTTAAGATTGTAGTGAACAGAAAGGTATAATTTTGGGATTTTGTTGCATAAGCTAGCTATATTTGGAAAGAAGCTATCGGATTAGCACTTCCTCTTTAACAATTAAATATAAAGAAAAGAGGGACGAGTTAGTCTTATGAGTATGACATGCTGGCTTCCAGTTGTAAAGATCTGAACCAGAGGAACTAATGAATATAGCCAGTTTGAACATTTGTAATGGAAATAGATAATAGAGTAGACACAGAATCGTTTCGTTCAGTTTGTGCGAAAGGGAATAAAAATCTGAAAATCATTCACCTCCCATATTTTCTTATGGACGTATTTGAATTTTGTCAAAACTAGACAACAAGGATTGGGTAAATACAAGAAATGTATCGCATTACTAATTAATTTTTGGTCTATTTAGTATTTCCATGGAAAGGAAGCTAACTGTAAGGAAAAAGGATTTGGATCTTATGAGTAATATATAATAGAGAACACTTATTATCTTAAACAAATGCGGTGACTTTTATTCTACAGAAAAATTGTCTGTTTTTCACAGAGTTCGTTAGACCTTACTGTTCTGAAGTTTAACGATATTGTCAAACCCACCTTCTCTGTGCAAACAGAGGTATCTAAGGTTTCAATTGGAATTATTTGGGTCTCTGGGTGAAGGTTTGTAATGACGGTGATTTTTCCCCTTCTTTCTGGACTTTATCGAAATTTTATTTAATTTTTTCCCTAATTTTAATCTTCTTTTTCCGACATCTACCCTTGAAGAGTCCTTGGACTAAAAGCATGCTCCGGTTTTTCTTTTTACCTTTTTTTAAACAGGATCTTTTGATCTTTTCTGATATTTCATCTTTCGTATTTTTAGCGATAATATTTATTGTAATTTTTACTATGATCCTCCTCCTTATGTGTGTATTAGCGTTTCGTTGTGCTTATAAACTTATGTATATATATATATATATATATATATATATATATATATATATATATATATTACTCATAATGTGTAATTATGGCACTTATATCAGAGAAATGTTACTTGATTTCAGCTTGACCTTCAAGTGAACCATCTTCAGTGCAGAGACGGGAAATAATTAAAGAGTTGCCCATCATTACTGAAGGGTTGGTGACGCAGGAGTACCTGACATCCATTTTGATCTGTTCTTTCTACCGAGTGAAGTAAAAAACAAACTGCTAGCCATACCGAAATATATATATTTCATTGACTGTATATGTGCGTAAGATTCTGCATACGACATCTAACAAGAAACTATTCACTCTTCTACCTTGGAAGATGGCGCTTTAGTACCATTGAAAATGCTCGTATTAGAACGTCATACATAATCTTGCGGTCATTTTTGCCTTTTATAAATGTATGAAAAATCCTCCTTTATAATCGACACCATTACATTTTTCTTTACTCGTTTCCGTCTCTGAAATCACATCACCTTTAACGGTAATGCTATTCTTCTATGTGCCGTCTTCCTGCAGAACGTAAACGATCAAAGTTCTCCTTGAAACTCTTAGCAAGAATATTTGTTAGGTCGCCTTTCCCACATTTCACTATCTATTTTTGCAACTTGCTCAGTTAGATAACCCGCTGCCTTCTCCTGTTCCTTTTGACTTTCTATGTACCTGAGAGTAAAATTCTACTAACCTTCATTCCTTATTATGAATGTTTACTTAATATATTATGCATACATTAAATTTATATACAATACCCCGCAAAAAGTATTGAACCGACCAGAAAAATTCTTTTTATTTTGTTGTACACTGTATATATCTGGATTTAAGCAGAAAAGATGAATATGGGACAAGTGTTCAGAATTTCAGCTTATATTTTCAGGTATTTACATGTGTTAAACAACTTAGGATAACCATCTTTTGCTTGAACCTATCCGTTATTCAGGTAAGTAAAACAACTGGAACACGTGACTGACAGCTGTTTCCTGTTGCCCAGATTTTGCTTTTTATATTGATTGTTTAAATAGTTCTGGATGAATACTTTCGGTTTTAGCCTTCGGTTTTAACTGCAAAGACTGCATTTCTTGTTAATTAGGATAAACCAATATGAAGACGAGAAAGAAGGAAAATTGATCAAAACTATTTGACAAATATAAAGCATAGCCAACGCTACAATTTGGAATGTTCTGAAAAAGTAATAAACAACTAGTTTAATGAGCAGCAGTCATAGAACAAGTAGACCAAGGAAAGTAACAGCGGTTGATGACACTGTAAGCGCACTGAGCATTGTGAGAGCTGTAAGCACTGTGAGAGCTCTGAGCACCCCCCAAACAACAGTCCGTGACATCAACAACAACCTCCACAATGCAGAGATGAAGGTTTCATAATCTCCTGTTCGACAAAGACTGTAAGAAGAGACGCATAGAAGCCATACCACAAAAGGCAAAAAAAAAAAAAAAATACCACAAGATGCAAGCCACTCATTAACAGTAAGAATAGGAAGACCAGATTAAGATTTCTAAGGAAATAGAGAGATGAGATTTTGGAAGGAAGTTTTATTGACTGATGAGACAAAGATTAATTCCTAGCAAAGTGATGGAAAGGCAAAATTTATGATGAAAGAAAAGATCTGATTATAATCCAAAGCAGACATGCTCATCTTTGAAGCATGGTTGAGGAAGTATCTTAGCTTGGGCGTGAATGTGCAACAGGCTTATTTATATTTATTGATGATTTCATCACGATAGCAGCAGAATGAATTTAAAGTCTATAGAAACATTTTTCTGTAAATTTCCAGAGAAATGCATCCAATCTAATTTGCAGAAAATTTATCATGCAGCAGGACAATGACCTAAAACATGCATCCTACGCAACAATGGATTTTATCAAGAACAAAAGTACAGTTTTAAATTGACCAAATCACCGGACCTTAACCCAACAGAGCCTACATTTCACCTCATGAAGAGGTGGATGAAAGAAACACATGGAACAAATAAGAACTGAAATAGGCTGCATTAAGTGTTTGGAAAACATCACAAAAAGAATGCAGGAGTTTTCTAATATCAAGGGGTCGAAGATTTGATGCAATTAATCCAAGCTAGTGTTATGCAACCAAATATTAAATCTTATTTAATTTCAGCCTATCTGTTCCATTACTTTTGGTCATCTAAAAATGGAGTGATCTGATATAAAAAGGGGTATGTTCTAAGCTGTTTAACGCAAATACCAAGAAATAGTAGCTAAAAGTTTGAACTCATACCTCATATTCAACTTGGATATATGTCTTTAGTGAGAAATAAAAACAAAGAAATTGGCGTTGCTGTTCTAATGCATTTGAAGGATACTTTTTATATATATATATATATATATATATATATATATATATATATATATATATGTGTGTGTGTGTGTGTGTGTGTGTGTGTGTGTGTGTGTGTGTGCGCGCATATCGCGTTACAGTTTTTAGAACGTTAACGTTTCGACTATTAGATTTGTCAAGATAATATTGAGTGATTATGACGTGAGAACGTTCTTGAAAACCCTACCTGTGAATCTAACTGTATAGATAAAACTTCAGAAGTCGTCGATGATTTTCTTAGCATGAAGTCACGAGTCATCGTGATCACGCTGTAAGTAAGGTTCTCTCTATGGTCCAATATTCCCACGCATGCGTCTGGGCACGAGAGCATTTAACTTCTCAAAATTAAGTGGGAAACAAGGCGCTTACTTTATTTTGTCTCGCTTAAACAGAAATCTGAAGTGATTTGACACTTTTTCAATATCTTTAAAATATTTTTATGTCAAGATATTTTACATAAAATTTTGTCGATAGGTTTGCAATTTCATCTCTTCGATTATTTTCATGTTTGAATTCATTTTTTTGGTAAAATTTTGAATAAAATAAGGAAAATAAATTCGATATATTTTTTATGCTTAATTCTCACTGACATAAATTTAAAAGCTAAAAAAAGCAAATAAATCCTGATATTGCTGAAAAAATATCCAAACTTGACACGAACATATTCACTCAATATTTTGACGTATCTTTTTATTTGAAATTCTTTAAGAGAATTTCTGCATAGTATCGATTATCATTATTAATAATAATAATAATCGCGTCTGTCAAATCCTCATCGTACTAAAATTTCCCGAAGATTTTTAAAAGATTAAGGGAGTACATTTTCCCAAGTTTATGCAGCGATTCTTCCAAAGCTCATGTCGATGTCAACAATACTTTTACATTCAATCTTCTGTAAAGACGTAGGAAAGTATGGCTCTACAGAACTTACTTTTTTGGTTGCTCTAAGTAAAATTTTCCCTTTATCAAATCCTTTGCAATTACTCTGCCATTCATTCGTTCAGACTCGTTGCAGTCAGTTACCCGCTGTTTCCTTCTGTTTCTATTGTCAACTATTAGCTTACTAAGAAGGCTAAGTGACCATAGGTTTCCTCAATGCTCCCGCACTTATTTTGGTATTCTAAATATTGTTATTATTATATTCTTTTAATTTCTGTTTATTGAGGTCTTTTATCTGTCATTACTAGAAACCTGGGGTACACACGGATATATGCATCCGTTTGCATACACTTTGTTAATAGATATTCACCTGGTATATATTTTTTTTTTGCATTAATAAAACAATCCTGTTTAGATGAACAAATTCTCACAGGATAATCTTTACAATGTATTTTAAACAGGTACTTCCAGGGATCTTTTCATATTCTTGTACTAGTTTTTATCCTATTCAGGTTTTAGGATGAGACTTAAAACAATTTATAGTTATATCAATTCTATTATGGTCTCAATATACCTATACTTTTGTCGTATTATTCAACATATATATATATATATATATATATATATATATATATATATATATGATGACAGTGTCATATTATGTGCTTTGTTTGTAGTCTTGTCTATTAGCGTTTATATATCTATCAGTATGAATAATAAGCTCTCCCCAGAATAGTAGCAGAATAGTTTTTCAGTGTGACCTTCATGCAATTTTCGGCACACGATTTACTATAATGCTTACCTTTCAGTGAATGTCCTGATTAACCTTATTACGTCAATCTTTTACTTCGGTGTCAAGATTATATAGCCAGACACAAAGTGGTCAAGATTCTGAACAACTTAACATATTTATTATTATTATTAAACATGAGTGACGTAAGTCTTTCAATAATTTTAACCCTTAAAAGAAGTGCGATTTAAAAAAAAGAAAAGAAAAAAGAAGACCAGTGTTTGACAATATTAAGCAGCATTTCAACAGTATGCGTATCTTCTTCAAGTAATATTTAAAAAATTAAATTATAAATTATAAATTTACAAAAATCTATAATCTTTTTACAAACGTTGTTTCTCTTGTAAAAACAATGGTTGTACTGGTATCATCTTGGAATTTTCCGTTACTTGATTAGTTACTAAGAGGATGCGATCAAACAGCTTAGTATACATGTTATAGATTTTTCCGGTCATTCTCCTGTGGCGGAAAATTAATAATGCATAACTATCCTAATACCTTTTAAGGGTTGAAAGATCGGTAGATTCCGAATATTGTTTCAGAATGGGCATCCTATGATACTTGTCGAAATTACATTTGTCTGTAATAAAATGTTCTGCAAGCTCCGTTGATGTCACATTGTTGTGTTTGACATCATACCTGTCTTCACTAAATCTTTTTCCGCTGTCCAACTCACCTGAATAAAGTCATGTTTGGTACATTGTGCGGAATATATTAAATGAAAGTCAGTACAATTGTCACCCTCTGAAAAAGTTTCTTTTTGAATTTGTAATAGAATTGACTCATGTTGTTGGACAATGAGTATTTTCGGTATTGTTATTATTAGTTCTTTTGGTGTCTATTGTATATTTATTTCTTTCCGGGTTACAACCAGAGACCTAATGTTAGAAATAACTACATGACATTTTTGTAAAATGAAAAAAAAAACTAGGATTACACACATTTTACATAAATAAAAAACTTTATAGTACATGAGATGTCCTTGTGAGTAAAATGTTTTGTATTTCTTTAAGGTATGGGCTTCCAGGAATCTAATCAATGAGTCTATCGGACACTTCTCTAATCAATCCGACGGCCTCAACTGGAATGTGTTTATGTGCCCCTTTTCTGAGATTTCCATATCAAGCTCCTTGTATTTTGATAGCTTTTTCAAGATTTTAGATGATACATTACATCTGCAAGGGCTGCCATGTCAATAAGAAAGTACATTTTGCTTTACGGGTCTTTGATTACGATTTCTAGACGGTTAGCTTTGAATTTACTGTTTTTGTGTATTGTAAAATACCAAAACATGATCACATTTCCTATCTCTTTAACTGGGTCTGGGTGATGCTACCACCAGTTACTTGCAGTTTACCTCCCGTTAAAGTTTCATATTTTCCATCAAACTCCAGCACGTTTCTCAGTATCATTGTATCCGAACTGCTGGTGATTAGACATTTCAATGATTCCGCAAATTAGTAATTCCTCTAATCTTGCATCTTGTGTTTCTGATAGTATTGCAAGTGTGCTTCATATTATAAGTTTCCCTTATTTTTTCCATTGTTCGCTTTAGTTCTTTCGTTGCTCCACTAAATCAATAATCTGTTATGCCATTTTCCTTGTTTACCTCTATAGAAACCAGCTGTTTGAGCTGAAACTACAGATAAATAACTGCTAATCTTCTATCTGCCAACTCGGTACTACTTTAGCTGTTTTCAGCGATGGTGTTGTCTGGATACTTTCATTTCTTACACGGATTTTTGGCCCCTCCAGAGTTTATGCTCACCTCTTCGAAAACGACTCAACTCCCTCAAAAACGATTTACAGCGATAACTTCTATTACGAGGCCAATATATTTGTTCACTTACTTTTAAATTTGTTTTTTACCATTCTGGAACATTTACTTCTATTATTTGAAGTTTATTTTACTTTCTATTCATTTGCATGACTTTATCAGAAGTTTAGGCGTTAAGCGGGTGAATTTAAAGTCCTGAATAATACAAATGTTTAATTAATGAGCTAGATTCATAAATTTATATAATGAAATCAGAGTATTAAAACAACAGAAATGTGATTGTACAGAACGATGCTGAAAATACCATGGGCAAACATGTGAGCAACGACGAAGGTCTAGAGACAATGGCAACGAAAAGGATACAGGCAGAGTAGCAAGAAGAGACAGTTGAAAATTCTGGGATAGACAATGAGGAAATAGGGAACAGATGGCGGAGAAGGATTTGGCGAGAGATGGAAAATAGACAAAAGTTATTAGGAGCTACAAAGTACTGAAAATTGGGAGACCTATGATCAGAAATATTCTAAACGCACACAACACATAAAAGAAGAAGTCATTTACATAAATCACACACTTCAACTACTTATTTTTACAAGGTGTCTTTGTTCCTATCCTTTGTAGCTCAAAGCAAATTTTCCCTATATCTCCCATTTTATCCTACCATCCATTTACACAAATTCTTTAGGTATGTTACTTGCTGTTTCCCTTTGCTGTTATCGGCTACAATATGTCTTGCGAGTATCCGATTCTCCAAGCCTACTTTTCTCATTAA
The DNA here is from genome assembly GCA_037127315.1 of Ascarosepion bandense. Classification (NCBI taxonomy): domain Eukaryota; kingdom Metazoa; phylum Mollusca; class Cephalopoda; order Sepiida; family Sepiidae; genus Ascarosepion; species Ascarosepion bandense. Next base: position 3,066,008 of record JBBBDQ010001536.1, read on the forward strand.
GCCCTAGGGATATTCCGTTTTCATTCAAAACTTGTGTCTATTTGTTGCCGTTTTCCTTAAAATGTCCTCCTTGTTCATATTTTCAGTCCATGTCAGTCTCTGTATCCTCCTGTAGGAGTATATCTTTTTTTACCCAAAGTTTCCTCTTCACCTGAACGGAAACTATCTAACATTCACTGAATTGCAGAACAAATTATATTACTTAACATTTCATCATTTATCTTTGATGAAATTTTTTTATTTCTTGGCGCCCTGAAGCGATAGTTGCTCCGAGAATAGTGGGGAGGGGCTTACTCGAGAATGCGGGATTTAAGGTTTGTTTCTGTTTACTTTACAGGAACCTCAGTGCGCATCATGAAGTGGACGAAGTTTGAACGCATTTTTGTTGTTGAGGCATATTTTTCATATGGTGGCTCAGTCGTCGCCACGCAACGTGCATTTCATCACATTTCAAAAGAAACCTGGCCTCCCACGCACAGCTAGGTTACCCTAAAACGTTGAAGCGGTGAAACAGTCTGTTTTGAGGTCCCCCCCACGGACGGTCTGCCTGCAAACATGCATCTACTTTAGGGTTGTCTGCTCGTTCTGTGAGACGCATTCTTCATGAAGAATTGAAATTTCATCCCTACAAATGGGTTGTGGTGCAAGAACTTAACCCACGCGATTTTGTTGCTCGTGAAAATGCATGTGAGACGCGTCTTGGTTTGCCTGATGACACACTTGTTTTGTTTAGTGATGAGGCTAACTTACATTTTTCTGGATCTGTAAATAAGCAAAACATGCGCTATTGGAGCCTTGAAAACCCCAGATAACTTCCTCAACGTTCTCTACAAGCAGAACGTGTAACTGTATGGTGTGCACTATCGCGAATTGGTATAATTGGCCCATCGTTTTTTTTTTAGAAAACGAACAGGCAGTATCAGTGACATCTGAACATTACATCAGCATGATCAATGAGTTTTTCCTAACAACACTGAACCAGATGGGTGTTGGAGATGTAGGATTCCAGCAGGACGGTGCCACGGCATACACAGCGTGAGTGTCAATAACAGTTTTGCAGCAGAACTTTATAGGACACCTTATCTCTTTGAGGAGCGATCTGCATTGGCCAGCACGGTCTCCTGATTTATCATCCTGTGACTATTTTCTATGGGGCTATATGAAGTTAAATTTTTGCAACGATCATCCTAACATCCTGGCTCACCTGAAGAACAACATTCGTGAAGGTGTCGCCAACATGCACACCGATATGCTGGAAAGAGTTGACCGAAACTTCAGAGTACGATTAACCCAGTGTAATGAGGAGAATGAAGGCTATCTGACTGATGTCATCTTTAAATCTTGTAAAATATAAAATTTAAATGTTGTAATTGATGTTGTTTGAAGAATTACATGTATATCTGCATTACTTTTGTTTTATTTGTTATTCCAAATAAGCAAATTGCTCTGCTCCCACCCTGTACATTGCTTATCTTTTGGAAGACATGTTTCACTACTCAAATGCCCTTTCGTATTTCGGTTTCAAATATTCCATCGTCTATGAAAACATTTCTCGGATATTTTAATTAAAATACTCCCGATACTTCCATTTCGTGATTCGGGTATCGAGCTGTTTCCTCCACTAAATACTATATAAGCTGTCTTTTTTAAAAAAAAAAAAAAAGAAAAAGAAAAAAACTCAATCAAACTATTTTTCTTGTTTTTCTTTTATTACTTTTTCTTGAAGTTTACGCATTCTTCTTTCTGTGTTTGCCGTCAATTCTGTGCCATCTGCGTATCTTAAGCTGTTAAGATTATGCTCACCGATAATAAATCCTTGTAGGACTTCTAGTTCTCGTTATTTAAGTCGAATAAATCTGGTGATATAACGTCTCTGTCTTACTCTTCTTTTGCTTTTTGTACTCTCTTTCCGAAATAATTTTTCATCGAAGTTTAGTTGTGTCTCACCTTATCAAATGTCTCACTAATAATACTTTTAAAATTATTTCTGAACCAATTTGTTGAATTCGTTTATTATATGATAATTTGTTCTTATCGTTGTCTGTAGTTATTGTTTTAAGTTGTTTTTTATGGTAATTTACTGCACCACCGTTATTTTACTACGATTTTATCGGGCTTTACTGCTATTATTTTTATGCTCATTACCGTTATTATCATTACTGCTGTTACTATTTTATATTATTTTTATTCTTATTCTAATTCTTCTTATTATGATTACTATTATTATTTTGTCATATAATATTATTATTATTATTGTTGTTGTTATTATTATTGCTATTGTAATTGTAATTAATATTATGTTTTTATTATTATTGCTAGTAATACTAATGTTTTCTTTATAATCGTTAATTTATTTAAAAATACTTACTTTTTTTGCTTTTGACTTTTTTCAACCAGTTTTGTTGAAGTGCTCTCATCGACGCTGCGTCACGTGATGTCATCCCTTCAAAAATACGATCATTTCTTTCTTGTATCTTTTTGTTGCTTTCTGATTGGCGTTACTATAGCAACTGGCATTGATCGATCGATATTCAAACGAAGAGATTCACTTAATGAGAGAGACATGCGACCAACGAGAACATGTCGGGCTGCTGGAACTGCTTTGAAAAGGACAAAATCTAAAAGAAAGCAATGTGCGTTTTTATTTGTAAAACTCCAAAGGGATGAATATTAAAAGGAAATAAACACAGAAACCTAAGTGTGAATCAGTTCGACAACTTCAAGAGGATAAACTAAGAATAGAGGAAAGACGAAAATGATGAAAATGATGATGAATACGAAAAGTAGAGACTAAGAAGAATAGGATGCAAGAGGACAATGAGGAAAAGAACATCTTAAAACATGATGAAGGATGAAAAAATAATTAAGTGGCAACCGTAATGTTATTGTAGTAAAAATTAATACGAACACAAAGCTAAATGTCTTCCGCCTAAAATTACTACTTATTCACCCCCTCAGACAGATTTAACTAATATCTGCTTTCAGTATTTTCTCCTAAACGATTATCATTATAGTGAGGATATGAGATACACTCTCTATCTCTCTTTTCTCTGCGATAGGGTGTTTATATATCTTCTTTTATGCACTTGTTCCACTTATGCACATCCTAAAAGCGACTCGTCCTGAGTATGACGACAAACTACATCCGGTAGCAAGGCCTCTGATTGGAAAATTTTGAGGATCATTGTATCACCTCTTAATTGCTATTGTTCCCAGTTTCACACTGACCAGGTGTTTTAGCATCTGTTGGAGTCTCAAGTATGGACAAACAGTTAACACCGAAACCAGGATCAGAACAATAGTATAAGGGTGTGGAAATCTATTTTGTAGTGTAAATACCAGCAATACATTCAAAAACGATATTACGAGCAATAGATTGACTCTCAACAAAAACTCTCTTACAAAAATAGGTCAGCGGAACCCGATCTTACAAAGAATACATATTCTTTTTATATGATACTACCCTAGACATATTGTCGGTATTAAATAATTCATTGAGGTTGATATGCCGTAAAACAAAATAAACCAAACCAAACTTAAACGCAATTTTTTTGACCTGCTTTACACATGTCGGTGACAGCCACTGATCTCCTGTAAAGCGGTAATATGCCCCTGATAGCTAGGAGTTACCTTACAAATCTACTCCAAGATGTATCTAGTTTCTCTCATGTTCTGATGTGATACTGGGATCAAAATCATTTTGGCATCATTTTGGGTTCACCTAGTATATAATAGGGCTCTCAAAGATCAACTTTTCTGGGAACAAAATAGATTCAAACGTTCTGATTCACATACTTTGTAACATTAAAAATAAAGCAAAGATGAAAAGAGCTGATGACCTGTATATAGTAGTATTATAAAAGATTTTTTATGAGATCTTTCCAGAGAAGCAAACAATTTATTCAAATTACCATTTATTTCAACTAGAGCATATAACAGTAATGATTGGCAAAAAATAAAAATAACAACATCCGTTTGAAATTATTCAAGAGAAAATGCATAATATAATATTAAGAAATCTGTTGTTCCTTTGGCGTCATGAAAGATTAATATAGTTTGGGTTGAATTTTATCACAAATATTCAAAACATACTCTATTTTGGAAAGAAAGCCATTCTATGCGTTACAGAATTCTTTCCTTCTACACAAAAAAGAAACGCCAATGTAAGTCAGAAAAAGACGTCTAGAACACATATTTGCTGAAAAATATATAATGAATGAAAAGACATTTAGATTCTTGACTGCGAGACAGAAAAATATATATCTATCTGTATCTACATTTCTATATACAGAAAGTACCCAGTTATAACAATTTCTAGTTACGATACACTCTCTCTTAATCTTGTTTTGACTAATGTCATTTGTCTTTAACATACGACGCATGATCTTACGCTTCGTCGTTTCACCTAAAGAGAGTCAGTAACATTCAATTTCATTGTTCCCCATGTGCTTTTGTTAGTATTAATTATGTTAATATATGTCACATAAATGTGTTGTTATGTCCTAGATTATTACTTTACTATTGCATTAGCAGTGCCGAGTGACGTCATGCTTATTGATGGAAAATCGCGGGTACATTGAGACTTATACGAAGACGGAAATCTATCATGAGACTATAATATGTTAACAAGTACATGAATAATATGAAAATAATTTTCCTAAAATGAAAAAGAAAATGAAATTACACAAGAAAGACGATACTTTAAAAGTTCTAAATTTATGAATATCATGAAGACAGAAGACTATCGAAAATTAAATATACGAAGCACTAAAACCACTATATATAAATATATATCACTCAAATCGTGTAAAGATCACTTTGTGTGAAATTCGAGTCACAACGACTAGAACCGTACTTTCATAGGAGAAAACCTTTGTAAAACTTTTTTGCTTGGTATAGGCAAAGTATGCTTCGAGTACATTACTGAGTTGGTAAGTTTGCTTTCTGTCCTCATCTCACATTCTTTTTTAAGTATTGTCGTCTTTATTTGAGACTCTATCTGGGTAAGCGGTGTTGCAAGGAGTCCCTTGGTACCATCGACGTTTTTTGTTTGTTTTTTTTCTTTAATATATGTATATCAGGAAATTGAGGGAGAGAAAGCGAGTAAAATTTATATATTTATAGTTTTATCACAGTAAATTAATTTTTATTTGGTACTCGTATTTGAATAGACTCGTATTTGAATAGACTCTTTATTTACAGTATATTTGTTTTTTCATCCACCGACTTGAATGCTAGAAAAATTTTATTAAAGGAAACTTTGTGCTCTGCGTCCTTTGGGACAGGGGGAGTTGCCGTTAAGCCCGGGACACGTTACCCGCTTGACCGTGAAGAAACAGACGTTCAGTTGCAGTCAATTTCATGCTTTACAAGCGAAATATATTTTTTTATCGATCTTTCTATTTTTTCATATCTGCACAATTTGTATCGAAACTTAAACAAAGAAAATTTTAGAATTAATTTTTATTAACCTGCCAAATTTTTATTACTTTAAACGTTATTTTTATAATACACTTGTATTGGAGATTGAAGTAAACTCTCCATTTATTTATTAAATAGTATATTTATTTTTTGCAACTGCCGGTCTGAATTTTCGAGTAATATTTAAATATATATATCTATATCTATCTATCTATCTATCTATCTATCTATCTATATAGATAGATAGATAGATAGATAGATAGATAGATAGATAGATAGATAGATATAATATTTTTTATATATACAGGGTGTATCTAAGTATTTCAAAAAATGCGGGCAGCTTACTCACCCCAAAAAGAAAATTCAAAAAATGGATACAATTTCAATTTATGTTAGGAGGTTCAATTTATTCAATATCCTCTATCTCAGCTGGTTGTTGGAAAGTTCATTGTTTAATAAAATATAAAGTAGAAATAGCTACTCAAGCATGAGCATCCACTAAAAATATTGTTTATATATATATATTACGGAAAGTTCCGAAGATCAACGAAATGGAATGGAAAACCGGCATATTTAATTAATTGTTTCAACAATATTTTTAATCGATACTCACATTTCAGTAGATATGATGTTTTTAATTAAACAGTGTAACATACATTTTTCTCCCAAATTTTCTCATAAATATTCTCGTCTCTCTCTCTCTCTCTCTCTCTCTCTCTCTATATATATATATATATATATATATATATATGTACGCATCGCTCATTCAGTAATGGATTAGAGCACTCTGGCTAGTGGGCGGGTATAATGACAATATACACTCTAAAATGTCTGCCTTCTTCTACCGAACGCCCATAGCCCAGAGGTAGAATCGCCGACTGACGCCAATTCGTTTCTAACCGTACTGATGAGCTGTGATAAAGCAAAACAGATCTGTCTGTGGATGACAGAGAGAGAGAGACCTGAATATGCATGAGAAATTTATGTGAGAAAAATGTGTGTGATTCAGCAAGTTTCGAAGCTGCAACTCTGAAAACACAGAGGAAGCCATCAATTTATCTGATTTCACAGTCTAAACGAAGCCAAATAAAAATTTAAATACATACAATTTTTCGATTTCTCGTAAATAATCATTTCTGCTCTGAAATATGTTGTAATGTAAACAAAAGTAAACAGACAATGTTACTCAATAGGAATATCGATTAAAAATAATGTTCAAACAAAAGTTTTACATATGTCGGTTGTTAATTCCCTTTCGGAACTTTCCCTAACATTGTATATTTATATTTTTTACATTAACGCTCTATGTTTAACCCGATATCGAACTTTAAGACAAAAAATGTTTTCCAAAATAACTTTTTATCAGTAAACTACTCACAAAACAACAATCTTGGAACAAAGCATGATAACAACTTAATAATAATAATAATAATAATAATAATAATAATAATAATAATAATATATATATATATATATATATGGTGTAACAAAGTTGTGGAACTCGTAGGTTTTTTAACCCGCTGTTCATGCATTTACTTTTATAAAGAGTGCTCGATACAAATGTAGAGCGTTACATAGTAATAGTTGTTACAATGGCTTATAAATTCATAGTATCACTACACAAAAACTTTCGCGTTTCGAAGCTAACCTTGTTTCTTGGTTGCCTCGCTTTTGGTGAAGAAGTTGGAATGAAAATTATCTGGTGAAAAAAAACGTTTATTTATGGTGAATATGCTTTTTTTTAGGTGAAAGTGGGGTTGAGAGCTCATTTAGATTTTGTTGACCTTATTTAAGTCTTAGAGTTAGGTGTTTGGGGGAGGTGGCTCAGTTCAGGACAGGTTTCCCTATTTATCCTGTCTGGATGTAGTCCTGGTGGCGTCGTAGTTAATGATATGGGTGGTGTGTGATTTTTGGATGATCTAGTCGATTCTTTTATGGTTTTTGAGGTGCTGCTATTTGCTTTAGGGGAGGGTATGTGTTGTTTTGTTTTAGGTTGGTCACTTTTTTGTTTAGTTTTGGTTATTTTGTATTGGGATATATGTTTTTTTGTTTTTTGCAGTGTCGATATTTTCTTTTATTTTTCTACCATTTACAGGTAGCTGGACTTATTGTTGGTGTGGTGTGGGGTTTGTTGTCTTTTTTTTCTACTTTTTTTTGTTCTATTTATTAATAGAGTTGATTATGTGTATTTATTGCATTTTTGGGGTGTCGTGTGGGTGGGGGTGCTTTTTTGCTTATTTAAATTTTAACGAAAAATATTTGCGATGTTTGCATAATACTGCTAATTCGTCTATGCGGTTTAATAGTTCGCTACAGTTGGGGTACTTTAGAATGTGTAGCTTTTCACTTAAACATAAAGGGCAGATGTCGTCAAGTGAGTTGCAAGTTCTAGTTTTTTCTAGGATTTTCCATTTTACTTTGGGTTTCTGTTTTGAATCCTTTAGCTTCCAAAAGTATTTAGAAAGGGATGTTTGGTTTCGGTGTAAGTTGTTTTTGAATGAAGATAAGTGCATGTAACAGCGCTGCTTAAAAGTGTTCTTAGTTGGTCCGATATACACTTTATTTTAGTTGAATTTTCAATTAATGTTATGTTGCATTGATAGATTATTGAGTTTGTTTTACATTTATTTTGTAGTGGACAGTTGCTAGGGTTTCTACAATTTCACATGTTTTTATTGTTGTCTTTTATTGTATTTTGGTAGTCGGTTTTATTCTGATATATATATATATATATATATATATATATATATATATCACTCATTCAGTAGTGAATTAGACCACTTTGGCTACTGGTGTATGATACATCATACACTAAAAGTCTGCCTCTTTCATCGAGCTCCCATAGCTCAGAGGTACAATCGCTGACTGACGCCGGTTCGGTCGTGTTTCAATTCTGGGTTAAAAGCAATCGGATGCCTGATCGTACTGATGAGCTGTGATACAGCGAAACAGATCTGCCTGCGGATGACTATATATATATATATATATATATATATATATATATAGTTCGATACTCATATTTGAGTAGATGCCCTGCTTATGCATTAAACGGTAAATCCATTTATTTTATTTAAGCGGCCTGAATATTTGAATAATTTAATTAAAGGGAAATAGATACTCTACGACAAGATTTGAAACTTTGTCCCATTGTACATAGGGAAGCTTTAAAATATCTGAAGTGCTTCAGCCGACCACGAGGAACCTTTGCCAACCAAGTGAAATCCTTCTCGTCATAGACTCTCGAAATTTTCATATTTGGTCATTTTCTTATCTAAACGTAAACAAAGGAATTTTTCTGATACGATGAGATTTGTTTTTTCAAAAAGGAAACAGGTTCGAATCCAAAAGGAGTACAAACATTTAATTATCATGTTAAGTACGTAGACCGGTAGTCGTAATACACACTGTTTCAAAAACGGAATTCAAATATTTGTATTTACGAAAAATAGCGATTGAGGAAATAAAATCGTCGACATACAAATAAGTTTATTAAACCTTCTATATATATATAATTATATATAAATCTTGATCTAAAGTTTTTGGGGTTAAGACGTAATTAACTGAATTAGAAT